>OY754959.1:64729849-65329849 GCA_963576555.1 Ferdinandea cuprea
TGAAGGCTTAATATTCAAAATGATACACTTAAATTTTCCCGCTCCCCGTTTTTTAAAAGTCTTGATTGAGGAGGATATCTCAGATGCAGTGCCAGTTGCAACTGGCGTACCGTAAGGATCGATTTTGGGACCGCTTCTATTCAATATTTTCACGCACGATTTCCGCTAAATTATAATGATTCCAAAGCTATAATGTATGCCGATGACACAATGATACTTTCATCACATGAAAGACCTTACGTAGCATTATCGTTCTTAAGGGAACATACTAATCGAGCTATTTCATATTTCACCGACTGGGGAATACAGCTAAACCAAGATAAATGTGATCTTATATGTTTCCGTAATGCGTCAACCAAAGGCCATCATCTCGCTGTTCGAAAAAGCAAACAAATTGCGCTACAACTTAACCAGAATGTAATCATAGGTAAACGGAACATTAAATTCCTAGGTATAAATCTACCCACACACAAGAACCGCGCTAAAGAAAGGGAAAGCGGCTGCGGCGAAACTCAAATTCCTACTAGGGTCTCTGAAGTAGAAACAAAAACAAAACTTTTAATCTATAAAACCCTTATGCGACCAATTATAAATTACGGGTTCCTAATCTGGGCTCAAATATCACCTACTGTAGCCAGGGAACTTCATATCTTGGAGAAAATTATCCTGCGAAAGTGCATATCTAAATTTAGAAAAAAACAACGGAAAATATTACAAAAACGAATCGGTGTACGAAGATGCGTCAATTAAGCCTCTACTTTTGTACTCTTGTGATCTAGGGAAAAAAAGGAAAGAAGCCAACATGAAAACTCCATAATCAAACACATTTACACTAGTAATATAAATTGCTCTATAGGGGATTATTACTATCTCTCACCGATTAGCCTCCTTAATGTCGATTCCTCGCAACTAACAATTTACCTATTATAAGGTCCAATTTTTTTGTTAAGCTATTGCTTCTATTGTATTATCATAAGGCCAATTTATAGATATGTACTATTTTTCAAGATATACTTTCAGAAAATGTTTCTTTAAAGCTTTTGTGAAACAATTTCACAAGCTGTACAGAAGGGAGAGATATTATTATTTAACTATAAGGCCTTTCGAAGTTAGTTGGTTGCTATTCCAAGTCAATAACAAGATTCTCTGTAAGGCTTGTGAATAGAAGCATAACATACAATCAATATAGTGGAGATTTGAACCTGGGTTTAGATATCATATAGATATTTATTTAATAGAAGAAAAGGATAGGATTAATTAATCCTTATTAATTATTTCGGTATTTATTTCATGGATCAGGGAAGGCTCTCATAGACTTAGATAAGGACTATAAATAAGAAACAAAATGTTTGTGAATGATAATATTTTAATAGCCAAATAACATATATATATCTCCAGTGGTAGTTATTATAAACAATACCTATGTATATCTACTTTATTCAATGTTTATACGTTTAGTTTGTCAATTTTAACTAACATGCAGACCTAATTTTTTTACATAAGATTAAATTATTGCCGGCATCAAGGTCGTAACATCCTATATAACTAGGTACATCTACGATGTTTAAGATTTTTCAATTTAATTCATTATTTATTTCCTCTTCAGATAAACCTGCAAGCAACTTGACGCTTTCAAATGATGGAAAATGTTAATACGAGCAAATATATTAATCAAAAGGAAAAATATAATAAAAAACTATGTAAATAAATATGTGCGATTTTTTTAATTTCGTTAAGATTTGCGTAATAACTTCTGTAAGTCCTTAAAGTAACATCTAAAAAGAAGCTATTACTTTAATAGAGCCTGTAAACAAAGGTCGTAAGGAAAGTAAATCCCTTCGCTAAAGTTCCCCAAATCGGTTTCCATAAGATCTTTTACAGTAGTTATGGAAATAAGAAAAAACTTTCTTTGGCCGTTATGGTAACTAAATTGTTACTTGGGCTCTTCCTTACTCCAACCAGTAACCAATCGTACAATGTCAGAATTCTACTTGAAAAGCGATCCCTTAACGTATAGAGATTAATATTCAAAAACTCATTCAGACTACACATCCTTCGGCCATTACACATTTATTTTTATGGCTGGCTTCCCTGGCCTTATAAATATTAATAAATATAAAATTATTTAAAACACAATTCAAACTTAATTATAAAACGAAGTTTGTATTTACTATAATGAAAAGAAATCCTTCATAAATGAAACATAACGAAAGGCTACAGTTCGCTTGGGGCGAACAGTATGATACGCTATCCTTATCCCTACGTACCCCAAAGAAAAAAAGCATTAGGAAGATGATGGACAGCATTTTATTTCATTCTATGAAATTTATAGAATATAAATTATTTTTTTGAAAAAAACGCCCTCAAAAAGTGGGCGTGGCCAAAAGCTTTGTTTCGGCGATATGTTGGAAAATATATTAGCTAAATATATTGTTAAACATTTTTTTTCGATTTCTATGAAAATTTTCAAAGAAAACAGCATTTTAGTGAAAAACGCCCACAAAAAGTAGGCGTAGCAAAAAACTTTATACGACAGTAGGCAGTACCTACATATCTTGTGAAGGTTGTACAACTTTATCTCTCTAACTTAAGCCTTTAAACGGGTTTTTCTAAATTGTGGGCGTGGCAGTGGGCCTATTTTGAAAATTTTAACTCTTTATCATTTCGGAATCCTAGGGAGTATATATTCCAAATTTCAGCTTTCTAACATAACTTTAAAGGCCTCAAAAGTTGATACGGACGCACGGACCGACATTGCTAAATAGTATAAGATTTTGGTCCTGATCATAAATATATATACTTTTAGGGGTCTGCGACGAATATTAAAGGGTGTTACAAACTACGTGTCAAAATTAATATACCCTTAGGATAGGTTATACAAAGTTACTCGCTGTAAAGAGAAATTGTAGCAAGATGACATGACAACCTTAACTGGTAGTTCCAATTTTTGCTTGCCATTTCTCTTCCTCTTGTTATCCAACCATTGTTATATAGTTTTAGTTACGCGAAATACATTAAGATTGTACCTTTGAGCAAGCACTTTTATTTTCAATAATTGCTCTATATAATAATGTTATTCTGCACAATAAATTCCAATGTTAAATTGTTTTAGCTAGACCAATTCTAAGTCAGCAATGTATTGTTAAAAAAATAAAAAGTCTCTATAAAAATTTCATTCTTTCATTCATTCTCAATTTTCAGCAACCAACGTTACTTTTGACACATTCAGGTATGGTAAATTGGTATTTAGTGCGACTATCACAAACCGATTCTTATATGCAAACCCGGTTTCTTTCAAGATTTATTTTTAATCTTGTGTTTAGCAGATGGTATGTATGGTAAATTTTAAGATTTGAGGTAGATTAAGGGCAGATTAATCTTAATCCCGCTTTAGTGTTCGGTCGAGACGTAGCATTAAAAATATCATTGGGTAAAAAAATATATTAATTAAATTTGAAATGCCTTGCAGTTTTTTTATTAAAGCTTATTTATCTGTAATCTGTTGCATCAAGAAGGGAACGTAATAAAATTCACATAATATACCTAGTACAAATAAAACGTTTAAAAATCAGATGTTTCTCGACAGCTTGCATTTTATATACAAACATGATTTCTAAATAAACATAACATAAACAAAATACATGTAATACATTTTAATATTGTGATATTTCAAATTTTTGTGAAGATAATAGGAAATGTTACTGCGAACTGCGTACATTTTTTTACTGAAAGTTCTTTTTCGAATGAATGAAGAACTCTGTTCGATCAACTGCAAGCTAACGAACAACAGACCAATGTGCTTCTACCCAACAGGTCCCGTATACTCAAAAGCTACTTAAGTTTGTCCCCTCCCAACAACTTAGTTAGCGTCTTCATACAGATGTCGATACTACATTTTTTGTTTGGATCGATAAGCTAAATGGGAAATGAAACTCTGTATGAATGTATGGACATATATATATATAAATTTTCGGAATAGACATTAAATTGTAGGTCCCTTCATTCGTTTTAAAAAAATAAATCTTCGCAAACGCAATGGTTGGAAAAGCTAGGCTTTAGGTCCTGTATGAGGCGCTAACGCCTAATATTTTTTTATTATTGTCTTTATAAAAACCAAATATATTATAATAAACTATTCCGTAAAATATTAAGTTTGTAAATCATTTTAAATTTGGAGTAGTGTAAACTAAACTAACATCTTTTCAGTGATAATCACAAGGCAAAAAGAAGATATTCAATAAAGTCTAAATATATTTACGAAAAATACGCGACGAAAAACCCTTTCAAAAATAACACACGGGGAAAGAGCTTTATAAATACCACAAGCCGTGATGCTTGCATCTTCCACTGTAACAGAAATCCAGATTGAGGATGGTAAACGCAAATTAAGAACTACTTTTTAAGGATCAACAGAACAGATATCTAGGAAGATCCAAGTCGGAGATTTAACGGAGATTCAGTTTCAGATTCAGATTTCTTCATTGAGTATTTTTAATAAAAAGTTTGAAATTAGTAATTTCACTCATATTTGAATTGAACAATAAACGAGTGTACCTTATTGACTGTTGTTTGAGCATAGACATTTTGACATTTTGAATCGTTGATACATTTTTTTTTTATTCATTTTTTTCCGAGAGATTTGAGATCTTAATAATGTTCAGAAGAGCAAGAGAATTGAATCTCATGTTTGGTTATAGTACGAGAAGCGTATTACAAGTTTGAGGCGGCCATACAATACTTACTACATTTAAATTTACATACATATCACAGAGTGTTTTTTTTTTTTGTAATGATATTTAAATAATGTAATTGCTTACATCAAGGACTCTATCCACCGATATATATGTTTGATTGTTTTTTTTGTTTAACGGATAAAGGGGGAGTCCATAGAGAATTACGTCAAAGTTGTCTAGGAGTAGACTAAAAGGTGAAAGATACAATGCTATATATGTATCTATATTTTTTTGTGATGTGAAGATATTTTGTATTATCTCGTTATCTTTGAATTGCATTTTGTTCAGAGATGTATTTATTGAAATTCATTCATTCAAAGATTGCTTGTTTTATCAGCGGAATCTAACACTATTCTTTGTACATACATATGTGCATTGGAAGCGTTTGCTATGTGATTCAAAGTTTTTATTTATACATACGCGCAAAATTCCCCTTTCGAGGAGTTCCAATTCCCTAGCCATGGTGAGAGATAGAAAACCAGACCGGAAAACATAAGTTAGTATGGGTCTTACAATTGTTTTGTAGAATAGAATTTTAACGTTTTTGTTGTAAGTGTTATGCTTTTACAGGGGCATTAACATCTACGAGACAGTTAAAAGAGCAAACTTTGTTTTTTTTTATAGTGTACGCGCATTAAAGGGTTTTTTGAAACCCCTATAATGAAGTAACACAGTGCAGGCATGAAATATCAAGCGCAAAGACCTTACTTTTCGGTTAGATATATTAACAAATCACCAGCGGACCTGTTGCTGTGAAAACCGTACTGCCGGCCATTTAGAAGCTTGGTGAGAAAGGACGTAAGTGCAATTGGTCGAAAGGATGAAGGGGAGGAAGAATCGCCTTTTTTGGGACAGTCTGGACAAATGCTGTTTTCCATCTTCTCGGAAAGAGCCCTGAAGAATAGGACAGATAGACAAATTTGCGCAGTGGTTTTGCTAACGTAGAAGAACACCTCTTCAGAACTATAGGGGAAATACCATCTGCACTAGCGGATTTATGCATGTTAAGATCATGAAGTACTCTTGCCACTGTACAAGTTGCAAGCAGATTGACTTTATCAGAAGAGCTGACATTTGGGATGTCATTGCAAATGAGTGTCTTACCTCTTTAGCACTAATAGCTTCTTTACAGCTCAAGTCACACCACGCGTTTTCCTTGGGTTTGATACTCTTTATCCTGTTTGGGATAAAGCGTTTCATAGTCTGGGATATATTCAATACTGTCTGTGACATGTTTGTCCAGTTTCCCCAGGATTATTTTTTCGAACACTTTCCCAACATTTGAGAGGCGTGAAATCGGCCTGAAGTTATTGATTGATGTTGTTGTTATTGAATTTCTCTGAGGGATCAGTCTTGCACACTTCCAGGCTCTCAGGAAGAAGCCCATGTTTAGGCAGTTATTATAGAGGATTATGTGAAATTTAATTGCGTAGGGAGGAAGTTTTTTAATTATAAATTTGACTTTTTGCTGCTTATTCTGCGAATTGTTTCTGTGACTTCCATTAGCGAAGTGGAGATATGTGACATGTCGATCTTCTGGCCTGTTGGGTTACTCACTGAACTTCCCTAGTCAGGGGAGGGTCCACGTTAGACATTACCTCTTTGCAGATTTTGACAATGTAGTTTTAAAACGCCGATATAAGTTCTGTTTCACCTGAAATAGGTACGTCATTAACCGCGATCTCGTTGAAACATCTACTTTTTCTTGGATCATGCGTTTGAGCAGTATAACCCTGTTTTAGAGGGACTTATGTTTGGTGTTAGTGCAGTTGTAGGATCTCTGGAAGATGTTTTTCACCTCCCTTTGCTAGCGTAAATTAGTTCTGAAAATAAATGTTATGTTCTCCGGAAGGAGATATATAATGTTAAAATGTTCAATGTGGGAATTTGTCTTGGGGCTAGAGAATCATTCTTGCTCTGCTAGAGGCAACGGTAAGAGTCTGGAGGCGATATCTCTTCTGAAGCTGGGCCAGTTGGTATTTTTGAACGCCTAGAAGGGTCTTCTGTGATTTCTAGTTTCGAAATAGTAGGAAGAGATCTAAGAAATATGGGAGTGACTCTATTCTGTAATTCGGGCAGAAAGTATCAATCAAGTTCATGGGAATTATGAAATGATCGAGGATTGAAGCAGCCCTGTGGATGGTCGGACTTGACGCTGTAAGGTTTGTCATATTGGGGGCCACAGATTCCAGCCAGCTCTCAAGATATTTGCTGTTTTCGTTTACTAAGGAGTCTCCCCTAGTCTCTGGTTAAGCCCGATGAGCAGCGGTACCAGATTGTTTAGGAATATTTCATCTTAATCTTTTTGAACTATTAATCATTTATTTAAATTAATTATATTTTTTACCTTAAATTACTAGTTATCTCTAATCATTTAATTTGAATTACCTCCAATTATGAAATACTCTACTCAAATTTAACTTAAAATTGTTTAAACAAATGATCTCTATTGTGCTCTCTTAAAATACTGGTTTCTTACAATGTTAAACTTATGATTTTATGTTAAAATGTATATTTGTTAGAATACTGTTTTTAAAAACTTCAGTTTTAATTTCGAATTTATTCCTGAAATTTTCGATTTCCTTAATTATTTTTACAAATCTGCTTCGAAATGTTACTACTAAGGTTCGAACGGTAGTGAAATTTGAATGCATTACTTTTAACAAAAAATAAATATAAAGATGAGAACTTTCGAATGACACCTGCTGGTTTATATTATTCCACACCCATTGCGATGCATTTTGAAAAAGCTTCATCTATAATTGTGCGCTAGTTTCATAATATATTTGATTCAAGAATTCTCTATTAAAGTTTGCCAAAAGTTTTGTTAGTGCATTTGCTTGTGTATAATACAATAAATTTTGTTTAACCTTTTGATGGTAATATATGTAGTACATACAAATTTAAAAATCCTGCTGCTATAACAAACAACTGTTTGGATTTTTTTTTTGCGTTTAAACTGGTGTCACATACAGGGTGGGCCAAATACAAATTTTTCTCTAAAAATGCAATAAAATGAACAAAATCAATTTTATTATTATGGAACACAACGTCGTTCGGCTGGGTTAGCAGTAGCGCATTCTGTCATTCCAATTTTCCAAGACTTTATTGGTGGATTCGGGCTGTAGCTTAGGTATTGCATGGATGATATTGGCCTTCAGTGCTTGAATCGTTTCCGGATTTTTGCAATAATATCGGTCCTTAATTGTTCCCCTCAAAAAAAGTTCAAAGGGGTAAAATTGCATCTCCGAAGTGGCCATTTGACATCACCAAGACGCCTGATAACACGAATTTTGTGCGCAAAATATCGATAGTTTCATGGGCTGTGTGGCATAAACCAGAAACTAAGAAAAAAACAGTTTTAAAGCTAAATTTAGAGAGATAGACCGTTGCAACTTTTAGATATGTAGGCACTGCCCTCTTTCATAAGTTTGTTACATAAAGTTTCTTGCCACGCCTACTTTTTTTGGGCGTTTTACACAAAAATTCTGTTTTCCTCAAAAATGTTCATAAAAACAAATAAAAAAGGTTTGACAAAATATTTAGCCAAGAACGCTCACTTTTTGGCGGTTTTTCAAGAAATATTTTTTATCATAAATTTTATAGAATGAAATAAAATGCTATCCATCATATTCCTAACGCTTTTTCCATAGCGGCATATGGGGGTATGGATAGGGTATCCTGCAGGGACTGTAGCATTTCCTTATATTTTTAAATACTTTTTTCGTTATCATAGGTTCTGGAAAAGATGGTCTTGGCAGTCAAGAAGTGAAGTTTATTTGTAAGTTCTACCAATGTTTCATGAAGCTAATGTATTAAAATAGTATAAATTGTATACTTAATTTGTTATTTTAAAAAATGTATGCGAAATTTTGTAATAACTGCTAAAAACTGTTGAAATTTACAAAACTTCTAAAAAACGGCTGGACGCCATCAAATTCTGCTGAAATCGCAGGAAACTGCTGAATTTGGTAACGCTGACGACAAATATATTTATTTGCCGCCATCAACGAAAGCTCAAAAACAAGAAAATTGAAAGATATGCATTTCGATTTCGGAAACTGAAAGTTTTTGTATAACAGACTACTATGTGGAAGGCAAGCTTTTTATACTTCCCGAAAAGAATTGGAAGACGAAAAAATTGTTTTGTTAAGGACGAGTTGAGCGAAATAAGCTGCTGGCTAATAGATGGAACGTACTTTCAATGTAGTTCCTAAAATAATGCGACAGGTTTTTACCATATATTAATTTTTATGAGCTCGAAAGGTAAGAAAGCGTACACCGCATCAATTTACAAGTTTTGCCACATTTCATGTCAGCGCTGCATTGCCTTAATCCTGTAAATGGCGAAGCTAAAAGTAAGTTACAAAAAAGAACAGAAGGATGAGTTATAAATTATGCAAACAAACGGTTTTCACGTGGGATTTAAGAGTTTACACGGGAGAGTTTTTTGTCACAGCAGATTTACGCCCAAGAGATGTTAGAAAATCAGGTAAAAAAATTAACGATTTTGTCCAACAGAGATTTTGAAAACGAGATATCGGAGCGATCTTAAATCGGTCATATATACGTCGAAACATAAATAACAATACGTTTACATAATACCCAATCAAAACCACCATAAACTTCTGTTGTGGAAACAATTTCAGTCAAGGAGAGACTTTCTGTTACGTTAGAGTATGCAATTAAAAAAAAGTGTTATCATATTTTTGAAACATACATTTTAAATTCATCTGGTTCTATAAAGAACAAAAATATTAGGTACACAAAAATAGAAATAAAATGTTAAACAATTTTATTCATAAATAATAAATGATAGGAAATTTGTTTTCACTAGTATCAATTCTTGATTTAACTCGCCTTGTAATTGTTATTCAACCCACTGCAGTAAATTCAACCAATGCGCTTATTTTCGCTTGTGAAATTTTGCATTTAATTTTAAATCGCCAGATCGCGCTTATGCGTGCTTGTATTACTCGTTTTCTTTAACCATAGCTTATAATAATAAATAATACATTTACAAACACTTTGTGTGAGCGAAAATATTTTTTTTAACACATATGGAAAGAGCCTAAGTTTAATCCGATCCGAACGGCAAATTGTTGAGGAGCTCCTCATTGCAGTTCTTACTCCAGGATGGTTGTTAGACTTTCGCAAGCGGTTGGGCAGCGAATAAAAAAAAAATTTTGGAGAGCTAAACTTTTTACATGCTTCTATTGGAAAATAAAAACAGTTAATTTTTCGCGTTAGTTTTTTCTTCTTCTTGAGTGGAAATAAATGATCTTGCAATAAAAAAAAGTTACGTATTATTTACGTATATATTATATTACTTATATTTATTAAGAAAAAAATGATGTAGTAAGCAAAAATTTTGTAATCTATTTATATGAGCGGCAGTGTATGTGCATATATAGTTGGCTAAAACGTTTTCCTTTCGCTAAAATGGGCTTATCAGCAAGTAGCTACAGGTACTTTGTAAATTATATTCCATGACTGTAGTTCCGATTTTTTTTATTAAAATCTGAATAAATCTGAGATTAAAAGTAATACACTTAATTATTAATTAATGCACTAGTATATAGCTTTTTTAATGCCTCTCTGGAAGTGACAACATCTAGTGTTATCAGTTTATTTTTGATATTTTATTTTTAATCCCCTTTCATTTGATTTCCATTCCTCAAGCATCGGTACACCGAACCAAAACTCAAAATAAACAAATAATAATAAAAATAGACGACGAACGATGAAGAACACGACAGCAAAAAAGTAACAAAAAGAAAATAATCTGTCGTAGTAATTGTACGTATCGTAGGTCAGATTTACATAAACATAAAAGCCCGGGGGTACCTCTACTCCGAGTCCCCGTCATCTTCGCAAACTTAAATAAAGTGGAAACTGAATGTGAATTTTTTGAGAGGAACAAAAACTCTGTGAACTTGTGCAGAATAACGAAATCTAAACCATATTAATATATTCAACATCACTTAACTATGTAAGAAAATGTCTGCCATGAGAATAGGTTAATGGTCCGGAGAGAGATTGGTATGTATTAAAATAATAAAGCTTAATTGGTAAATATTTACGTTAGATACACACCTACTTCCGAATAATTAATACGAGCGCATTTTTATTGGGATGCTATCACTTTTCCAAGGTCACACATACGTCACCTCACCATACGTGCTCGAACCCTAGTAAAGAGCCTAGTCTCGTACCTACCGTCTCATGCACGAATAAAAGTACCTATATTATTTTTACATTTTAATTTTTATGATAGACTTATTGACGTAATTGTTTGTAATCGAAACAGTTAAATACAAAAATACAAAAATTGCATGATTACAGGTAAACAAGAATTTCTGTTTAAGAAGTTGATTTAAATACAAAGTAGTACAAGGCCGTTAGATAAACATAAAGGCATTTTTTGCTACGTAAATTTATAGCTACTGTAGAGTGTAAAAATAGATAGAGATTGGTAATCATTTCAGTTTTGCAATAAGCAAGTTAAAAAAAGCTTATATATAACATTGAAACAGAAAATGTCCTTGCATCCTAGAATATACAATATTAAGCTAATTAATTATTAGATACCAAATACCATAAAACTGAATTGAATTTATCAACCAGGCTTTTTCGATAGAGAAATGCACCATCGAAAGGGTCTAAGAATTTGGCATGTTCCAACGAAGTGGAGAACAGTTTCTACATCATGTAGATTACATAAAGTGCATCTTCTTCGTTCTCCATCGCGAAATTGATGGTTATGATGGTTTTATGTATTCGACAAACCAGTTTATATTTTTCTCTATTATCTGTTTAAAGAGTATGTGTGCCAACCGAGTGTTTTTTGACATATTCCATGTGGATTATTGACGTGTACAAATGTATGTATGGAACTCCTGTTTCTGGGCTAAGTATGTAATTTGGTGAAATCAGGCAAACCAAATATTCTTTTAGTAAAATAACGCTGCAGTTTATCAACGACGTCAAAATAATCGACACAGCGTTGAATAATTTGAATTTCGCTGAAAATGACATTTTATTTGGTGTTTTATAATAAAATCATAAAACCAGGTTCTTTGAAAAAACGCCCTCAAAAGGTGGGCACGGCCAAAAACGTTGTAAAGGTTAAATGTTGAGGAGAATATTCTCTAAATATTATGTTAAACAATTTTTTTTTCAGTTAAAAACACGCCCCAATAAGTGGGTGTGACTAAATACTTTATATTGGTTAATATAATGTTGCGAATTGTATTGTCTAAATATTTTTTTAAACCTTTTACTTTTTGTTTTCTGAGGAAATTTTCAAAGAAAACAACATTTTGTTAAAAAAAACCGCCCCAAAAAGTGGGTGTGGCAAAAACCTTTGTTGGGAAAATTTGTTAAGGAAGTCATCAGGGTCTACATAATTTTTCCATCAACTTTAGGCTTAAAACTGTTTTATATTAATTGTAGGCGTGGCAGTGGGCGTTTAAAAAAAATTGTGCACCCTAATATTTCGGTACCCTAGGGAGTATATATGTCAAAAATGTTAGCTTCCTAGCTTTAATTTAAAGGCCTAAATCCATCATGGGTGTTGTGAAGAAATATAAAAACATTCTCGACATTTTCCTTTGCATTAACCATTTTGATTTATTATCAGCGATAAAGATTGAAGGTTGACCTTTTGCATTTATTGTTTCTTAAAGAACTCAACAGATATCTGTCAATATAAACAATATTTCTCAACCGATAACAATTTTTTTTTAATAAATCTCAAATCGAAACCGAAATCTTTTTAGAGGAATGTAGTAATTATCAGAGAGAACCCAATTGGAAATGAGGTATTAAACAAGTTAACAATAAGGAAACAACTCTTAAGAGGGGCTTCTCAAAAGGAAGCCCGTTTTAAATCGGCACTAAATCCAATCCAACAAAATAAACTCCGTGTAAAATATGATTTCTAAAAAACAAAAAAAAACATTCTTTAGAGAGTAGGTACGAGCGAATCAATTTGAAAGCATTTAGAAGTAAGTGTCGATTTTCATCAGACATATGTATATTCAGCCTAATTCTTCAATTACAAAAATATTTTTAGTTATGAAAGCTTCAAAGGACCCCTGTTGGTACACATTCAAGATAATATGCACGCCTTTGCCCATCAATTTAAACTTTGCGCGACAAAATATTCTTTTGTTAACTATATGTACATCAATAATATCCCACAAGTGTGAGTGAGTACACAACCTTTCGAAAAACTACCTTCTGTTTTATCATGCAGCAGCCTACTGCAACTTAACTTATCAACGAACGGGAGAGTAAAGGAGAAAGAATGAAAATAAAATACAAAAGAACGCAAAACACAAGCAAACAGAAAAAAAAACATCAAAGAACGAAGACGATTCAAACCAACCTGGTGGCGCACAAGAGAAACAATTAAATATTGGAAAATGGCCACAGGAGCTGTGTCGTTGATATTCGTGCTCAATAATTTTGGTGATTTTTACGACAATTTCTAAACATTTAATTCTTGAAAAGTGTGTGAGTGTCATTTCTGAAGTGCTAAAAATTATAATTGAGCTGAAGTGTCGCAAAAAATTGACGAGAATACCAGTGAAATGGAATTTTTGTGTAGCGAAAAAAATAGTCCCCCTCATACGCAGCAATCGCAAATGGCGACTGAACTCACGTCGTCCGCGGTAAAAGAAAATACGATGTCTAAACTCACGTCGCCGTCGGCCATTAATGTGCCACAACTACCAATAGAGGGAGTTACCGATTCTTCCGGACCCCATGATGAAATTATGAATTTGAGATCGTTAAACAGTTCATGTCCCAATAACGCGAACTCAAATGTTTCGGTGGGGCCAATTAGTGTTCCACAGTCCAAAAATAAGAGAAAACATCGACGAGGCAAGCCGAAAACTAAGAATGTTAAACCGTATAAGAAGACGAATTGGAAATTCCAAGTTCCACGCTATGGTGGTAGTTATGGTGGTGGGAGTGGTAACTCAAACATGTCCAATGGACGGCGCATCAAATTAAATAGAAGTCGATCATTGGTGCCGTACAACACAAATAAATTTCTGATGGAAGAGCACTTGGCAGAAGTGCCATCAGCTTTACTGACACCATCTGGTAGGACAAGAGATTCGAGTTTTTCTGTTGATTCCGAAGATAACTACTTCTATTCTTTACCCGAAGATGAAGAGGAATTCCTCACTAAGGAATTTGCCAATGTGTATGAGAAGGCTCGAGTCGAGCGTTTGGAGACTCTGACAAAACAACAGCTGATTGAGGAATGTCTTCAAATTGAGGACAGGTATTCGGAGCAAGGTGTACAACGTCAGCATCAACTTAATGAGCAGAAGATATCCTCAGAGTTTGTATCGAAGATTCGGTTGTTAGAGGAGAAAGTTCGCGACCTTACCAGAGAAAATTACGGTAGGTTTTTTTATATTTAATTAAAAGTTTTATTGTTGGTCGAACAAACTTCGATGGAGCAACATTGACTGACATTTTTCTTCCGTTCTTGTTTTTGGAGTTAATTTGCAATAATAGAAAGCAATCTTGGTGTTGAAGTTATTTATTTCAAATTGCAGTTTATTTAGCGACACAAGATAAGAATCAATTTTAAGCAGCGTTGTTGAGAGTTTTTTGATGACTAAGAGCGATGTGTCGCAATGTTTGTATTTTAATTTAAAAAATAAAAAGTAATATAAGTAGCTTCATCTTTAGCTACCTAGGTTCTCAATTGGGCACTTGTAATTTTTCATGGTTTTTCAACTTGCGTGATTCCATTAAGTAGGTATTTTGTTTTGTTATGAACTTTTTATGTTCATGAACATACGCCGATAACATGCTAACGGTTTTTGTAATTTTGTTCTTCTTCGGGCTCTCACAAGTTGGACACACCAGGAAAGTATTTATTAAACCGAGTTGTTTTCTCCTAACATTTGTAGCATGTCGTTATTGCAGATAAAGAATAGGATCCATTTTCCAATAGCAAAATCTTGACTCTTTTTTTTCCTTGATGTTGTCCAAACCAAGGTACATTTTTCTACTCCTATATTAAAGTTAAAGCAACTGTGTGAGAAGTGCCATTTTTCATCTAATTATTCGTCTGCCTTAATTAATTTAATGTATTCTATTTATTTTGTAAATGTACGAATATTAAATCTTTCATTTCGAATGTTCAAAAAAAAAAAAGTTTACAAAATTTTCAAATTTCTCTTAAAATATATGTATTATGATCAAGATCAAAACTTCAGACAATTTTTTCCGTATCAACTTTTGTTTCTTATTTTTTCACGAGCCATTTATAATGTTAAAATATATTGTTTTAAAATTATTTTTTTTTATTTATTTATTTATTTACATATTTATTTAAAAATTTTAACAATTACATGCGTTTTAGTGTTGCATTGATTGATGTGTTAATAGCAGGAGTATATATTATTATATATAAAAGTTGAACTCAAAACATAATTCATTCATTTAATTCACGGCATTCATTTCAAAAATTTATCAAACTTGGCTACAGCTATTACCCAGAAATCTTCCAAAAATTTCACATAATTGGTGAAAACAATATTGATTTATACAATTTTTTGTTAAATGGACGTATTCCCGGCTTTGGTAATATTACGACTTCAGCTATTTTCCATTGTTGTCGGAAAAAAAAAAATTAAACGAAGCATTTACAAGATAAAGGAACGAATATTTTTAGTAGTTCGTAGTAACAAACGCTGAAGTTTTTACTTCAGCTAGTTTAGCTTGTAAGGGGGTGACAATCAAACATTTCGTACTATACCTTTTTTAGTCGGAACTGTTTTATTATTAGGGGATGTTGCTTAATGAAAAATGCTAATACTGCTGTTATGTTTTACACCATCGTTTGCAAAATTAAAAACAAATATATAAAGAGAAGAGAATATATGAAGTTCTCTCTGGAATTCATAAACAATAAGCAATATTTAAAAAAATGCTCCCAAAATGGTGGCCGTTGTCAAAAGCTTTATGTGGGTGGTCGTGATTTTAATAAGTTCACTTGTGAAAGTACGTTAATAATAAGAATGTTACATCTAAAGAGCACACTGCCCTCAACTGAACTAATTATACCTGCAATACAATAACGATTATATTTGTATATACCGATTTCGATTTCTTTTTAGAATTGCGTCGTCAATTGGTTATTTCCTCAGCTACGGCTACAGCTATGACACAAAACCCAACCCCAATGGACTCATCTAGTGAGGATAGTGAAAGCGATAGCTCCAGCAGCAGTAGCAGTAAAAGTTCTTCATCATCTAAAAGTTCACTAAGCGAATATAGTTCTCCAGGCGAACGAAAAGTAAACAACGAGATGGTACTCGATGCGTCTATTAATGCCGACGAAGAGGAAGACATAGCCAATGGGGTAGCAAAATGTAATGGCTATCATTCGGCAGGTAGTGATACTCCGTCAACATCACCTACGCAGAGTCGTCAGTCAATATAAAATGCATTTGGAGAACAATTCTTAAGTAATAAGTATTTTAAACGATTTAAAAAAATGTTCTATTTTCTTTCTATCTAATATAAATTCTAAGTAACATTTCACATTTTATTTATAACAATATTTTTAACATTAACTAATTATACAATTGTACATTTTTCTATGACAATTTTTATTTTATTGTTTTGTTATCCTCAAATAAGCGACCAAACTCCTGGTTGGCTTTAAGTCGGAGTGTATTTTACTTCTAGTCAAAAAATGTCCACTCTTTCAATTCAAAAGGAAATACATATTTTAGGTCATTCATTATTCTTAAGGCACATCCTTAGTAGTCGGGTCGATATTATTTCTATTGATACGCCACGTACATATTCGGTACTGGCGGTTAAGAGAAAATATATCCCGAATCGGAGCAAGCATCGTTGCAAGTTGTAGACCGGTATTTAACACATTCGTAAACAAACACGTGGTCCTTTAGTTTTTTTTTTCAGTCAAAAGCTCAAAAAGCTCAAAATTAACATATATATGATGAAGGAAGTGCTTCATCTAACGGTAAAGCTGTTAATACAGAAAGCGGCCCTTCACTACTGGGACCAGAATATAGGAAGAAAGTTCAAAATTTAAATATTTCTTAAAGGTGCAGTTTCAAGTGAAAACTATATATCCTGTGTTTCTGATGCTACTTTTTACATATTTTTGCAATAATTTTCCTGCTTAAAGCATAGCTACATATTATATTCCGATATCCGTACCGAAAAATGTGAAGAAATGCCGCAGTGCTAAATTTTCGTGGGACCGAGTGCCAGAGTTAGTAACTGCATTAGCTGGCACGGGTACTAGGCTAGCTAGGAAATAATATTTTTTCATCATCATTACTTTAATGACACGACCGACACGTCTACTTTCTTAAGAAAATAGCCAAATACTCACAACTTCTCATGCTATGGCACTATTGGAAAAAGTGTCATGCGGTTTTGTTAACACTTTAAAAATATTGAAACCAACTCAGCAATTTTCTTACAAAACAATAACACGTTTTTTTTCTTTTGTAAAATATGTGAAATTCAATTACATCCTTTTGTATAAATTCGTTTTAATATCATAAGTAACATATTAAGACAAAATATTTGTGCCAAAATTATCAAACGAATGGCTAGGAAAAGAAACTTCGTATGTATTTTACTGTATGTGAAACTATTGCTTTGTGTTTGACAGGCTGACATTGCGACAATGATTAAGAGAGTCAAGAGATTTTGCGATGTCTTGGTAGACCAAAAGTTTAATCGCACGTTTTTGAATCGTGAGGCCAATAAACGCCTCCTTAAATCAAAAGGAGTAACATTTTTCTTGTATCTTTGTGACTACGAATATGTAGTACCAACAAAGGTTGTCATAAACGCACATTCTGAGAATGAAAAGTTTTTCATTTTCAGCAATGCTTTTTCACTTTATAAAAGAGAACCTTTGTAGTTCATTTACAACTGAAGTGATTTTTTATTTCTTTACGAATAATTTATGAACACTAAATCGACTATTAATAAATATATCTATACTATACCGAACCTATATTTTGATAAATGTTTCACTTCTTGTTGATTTTCTTATACACACGTACATACCTAATGCATTTCTGTTTATTGTATTATCAGACCAACAGTCCGCTGTATATTTTTGACGTGAATGCCAACCGTTCATATGTTACTTTAAGGCCCATGATTTCAAATATGCCCGTCTGGAAGTAAGAAATGGCACCTAAAGGATGCAGCTGCCAGCTGGTACAACCACGTAATTTTTGTCTTAAAACGCAGAGATAATCTCCCTTCTGGCAAAGTACTTGCTAATACAAATTTGTTATAAATATTATTTTTGTTCGCATCTGCCAAGGACTTGCCCGATAGTAGAAGGTCTTAGGTTTTATATTTGTAATCATACATGTTATCTCGGTGAATTACGAAAAAAGGTAGGCGGTACCAATAACAAGGCAAATGGCAACAAAAAATATTTTCAAATTACATTTGCAATTTTTAGCAGCCATTTTTTAGTTTTACTGCCAGAACATGTTTGGAATCATGCGCCTCAAAGGGAACACATTAACAAAGTATTAACCCATTTGCCATTCACGTCATCTTGAAATATATTTTATAATTTGTTTTAAATAAAGTTTAAGTTGTTTTGAATAAAATCGTACTCATACTTTACCGAACAAAAACAACACGAACACTCTTTAATATTGGAGTGAGTGATTTATATTAAATCTAGTGATTGGTTTTTTTTGACACGCAGTTTTCTCAAAATTAGGTAAATATGTAAAATCAAAACTTTAAAATACAACAATATTATGTATCTACTAATCTACAGATTTAAAGTTTCTTGTTATTATTAAAAAATAAATAGATATTGCTGTTACACTGATTTCAATTTTCACTTAAAACATTACAATTGCGTGTTCTTTAGAGATAAACACAAAAAATAAGTAAAAATTATAAATGTCAATAGAAAGAGCTTTAATGTGTTTATTAAAACTATGACTTGTATTTCACATTAAATGCGAAAACAAAAATTAAATAAAAAATATACATACATTTATACATAAATATTTGTTTTAGTTGTTTAAGATTTGTGTTTTAATTTTAATACGCAAAGCCCCAAAATTTCTGTGAATAAAATAATACGAAATTATAATAATAAATATTATACAACTAATTTGTAAATTAAAAAAAAACTACAATTGTGATATTTACAAAAAAAAATTTTTTTTAAGCAAATACAGTATAATTATATACTAATGATTTATAAAAAAAAAAAAAACAAAAATTGTAAAAATAATTACATACCAGAAATTTTAGGGCTGTATATCTATTTTGTAACCCACAGACTTTTGATTCCCACAAATGAAATAAGCACAGATTATAAATGTAATTTTAGTTTTTTAATGATATTAATAAAAAAATGCGTAAAAATTATTTCTTGCTTAATTTTGATTGTAATACATTAAGGAGTGTTCATGAAACTTAATAACATCATTGTTATCGTAGTAAACTTAATAAGTTTACAATGTAGTTAATTAAAGTAGTAAGATCCCTTACTTTTTTCGTAAGAATTGCAAAGACTATCATAATGACTGTGATGGGGATAAATACTCTCACGAAGAGAGAAATTAACGAAAAGATAGGGAACGCTTTTGTAATATTTACAGCATTAAAATTTCGAATATGATAGCCTTTCTTGTTGCACAACAAAAGCAATAAACACGAAGAAATTGTAAATTTGTTACCAACAGTTATGGAGAAATTGTAAAAACTCGTGTTTAATTCTTTGAGTAAAGGAACGGGCGGAATATTACGTTTTTTTATTTATCTGCCCAAAAATATCATAAACCAATTGTTTTTTTTTTGCGACGTTACTACTTTTGAGTCATTTGTTTTTTTTGTCTTCTTAAAGTCTGTCTACTAAATTGTTATTGAAAATCTACTATGCATCTTTCATTCGAGATAACAATTCGGTATTTTGGCCTGCGGTCGTTCTTATTTCAATAAAATTCAACATCTCTTGATTCTGCAGAAACACTTTTTGTAGACAGTTTGTCGTCTGTCAAGCTTGCACACAGATTCCCACTATTTCGGAATATGAAAATTCTTCTATCATAGTCATTGTTATAAAGTCCTTAACTTTTTCTTTAAAACATCAGAAAATCTAAACCTTAGGCTTTTTTCCAATCAACGTTTAAGTGACAATTTCTTCATATACCCCCTAGGATCCCCAAAATGGTAATGTGTTAATTTGTATACATGGTATATTAATTTTGACACATAGTTTGTAACACCCCTTAATATTCATCGTAGACCCCTAAAAGTATTTATGATCAGGACAAAAACCTAAGACTATTTAGCAATGTCCGTCCTTCCGTATCAACTTTTGAGGCCTTTAAATTTATGATAGGAAGCCGAAATTTTGAAGCGATCATATACTCCCTAGAGTCCCGAAATGGAAAGTTAGAGAAATAGAGTGTTAAAACCTTCACAAGATATGAAAGATATACTTATAAGTTTGACATATAAAGTTTTTCGCCACGTCTACTTTTTGTGTGCGTTTTTTTTTATTAAAATGTTGTTTTCTTCGAAATTTTTTAAAGAAACCGAAAAACAAGTTTTAACCAGATATTTAGCCTTTATTTTTTCCAATATATCACCCATACAAAATTTTTGGACTCGACCACTTTTTGGGGTTTTTTCAAAAAATATTTTTATACCCTATCCTAAGGGTATATTAATTTTGACACATAATTTTGTAACACCCCTTAATATTCGTCGTAGACCCATAAAAGTATATATATTTATGATCAGGACCAAATCCTAAGACTATTTAGCAGTGTCCGTCCGTCCGTATCAACTTTTGAGGCCTTTAAATGTAGGCTAGGAAGCTGAAATTTATAGAATATACTCCCTAGGGTTCCGAAATGGTAAAGTGTTAAACATTCTTAAATGCGCCCACTGCCACGCCCACAATTTAGAAAAAAACGTTTTAAGGCTAAAGTTAGGGAGATAGAGTATTAGAATCTTCACAAGATATGTAGGCACTGCCCTCCTTTATTAGTGTCATATCTGCGTTTTTCACTAAAATGCTTTTTTCTTCGAAAATTTTCAATGAAAGCGAAAAAAAAAGTTTAACAAGATATTTAGCCAATATTTTTTCCAACATATCGCCCAACATATCCAACAAATTGTTTAGCCACGCCCACTTTTTGGGGGCGTTTTTTTTTCAAAATATATATTTTTTTTAATTTAATAGAATGAAATAAAATGCTTTCCATCATCTTCCTAACGCTTTTTTCTTTGGTGCATAAAGGGATATGGATAAGGTATCATACTGTGCGCCCCAAGCGGACTGTAGCCTTTCCTTATCTTTTTGTATAAATAAGAAAAAGAATGAAATAAAATGTTATCCATTATCTTCTTAATGCGTTTTTCTTTGGGGCATATAGGGATATGGATAGGGTATTATACTCTCGCCCCAGGCGGACATGTTTTTTTTAAATCTAGACAATCTAGAAAAAAGTTTTAAGGCTGTAGTTAAAGAAATATAGGGATAGAACCTTCAAAATATGTGGGCACCGAACGCATTCACAAGTTAAAAATCTCCATAAAAAAGAATTAAAACAATGTATTTAGCCAATATTTTATCCCGTATTTTGGGCCATGACCACTTTTTGTGCTGGTTTTTTTAATAATTATTATTTCCTTTTTATAAATTTCATAAAAAATTAAATTAAATGAAATCAATCATGTTCTAAACGTATTTTCTTTGGGTTGGGGCATATACAAGGGATATGGATAAAGTATCATACTGTTCGCCTCGAGCGGACTGAAGCCTTTCCTTATGTTTTTTTATATGATTGCTTCTTGTCAGTTATTTAATAAACTTTCACACATGATTAGATGGTAATTATTGTTTTTGTTGGTTTGTTTCAAACATGTACCTACACCCGTTTTAATAAACGTGAGTTATCGATTAGTTACTCTTAAGTCATAAGTAAAGTGTAAAATGTTATTAATCAAAAAAAATTTTTTTTAACTAACGTTTTTCAACTGTTAGTTAATTTAACTAATTCGTAGGTTTAACTAACTATAGGCAGGCGAATAAAAACATTTTTTTCCTATTCTCTATTTTTATAGTCTATATTCCACTTTTGTTTAACTAACGTTTTTCAACTGTTATTTAATTTAACTAATTCGTAGGTTTACCTAACTCATAGGCAGCAAATAAAAACACTTTTTTCCAATTCTCTATTTTTATGGTCTATATTCCAATTTTAAAACGAAAGAATTTAATTGTACGGGGGTATTAATATCTTACCTACTTATGTCGTTTTCGATTGGTATTGCGGAACAACTCTCCGATCCTGAAAGCCAGTAGTATGTTTTGGTATAGTGGTAAAATTGGTTTAAATAGGGGTGGCTGAAAATTGAGTATTTTTGTAGGTAGGTTGTGGTAGTGGTAAAGTTACGTATTTGGGGTTGTCGATGTGTAATTTGTGAGTGATTTTGTAGGTAGGTGCTGGGACTCCCGAAGTGGCATAAACTACTTGATTTTGTAGGTAGGTTCTGAGACAAGCGGTTTTTAGCTTTATTGTATTGTATACTTGTGTAAATGACATTCTCTTTGGTATACTGATGTAATACGAGAAAGTTAAAAATGTCAATAAATATATTTGAAGGGTTTAGTTTTGTTTTGTTATGTTATGTTAGTTTATTCTATATTTGATGCTACTGAATTAAGTGGGTCTTATTTTTGTTTTTCTGATATGTAATGGGAACTGATCACTAAAGACATTATATTAATGGTCAAGCGGATGACAACTATATTGTATTGTTTTCTTATGTAAAAATGATAATCTGCCCCATGCAGGGACGGGAAGTAAGAATATCCCTGCAGGGCGTAAAAGGCGACTAAAGGGAGGAATCACTTCTAGGCAACTTAAATATCCAGGTGAGCCCAGCAACATATTTACCACCTTTTAACTGCCCCACAAGTTTGTATGTAAATCCGTGGGTTGACATGACTGAAGATCACCGGTGTCATAAAAGTAAGATCAATCAAGAACTTATATCAGGAGCATGCACTTATTGAACAAACAAACTCGCTAAAACCTAGCATTATGAAAACTTACGTTCAAAGAAACACTACCCCGCCAGGCACTTCTAATACTACGCATGGTTGTGTCACCCGGCAACACCGTCTCCTCCTGACAGAAGTACCTATTCATGGAGAAGAAGAAAAAAAATTAACAAACAAAGGTTTCTGCGAAAATAAATTGGTACAACCTGGGCAAAGAAAACGGCTAGTCATTTATTATCAACATGAAAAATTTCGAATGAGATACCCAGTGAGTTCTGGAAAAAGATGGGAGACATCGGTCTCAGATGGCTCACGATTCTTATCTCCAAACTCATTAGAGGTGATCCAATGCCCAATCAGTGGAGGGAAAGTTATCTTCTTCCTTTGCACAAACGAAAGGGAGATACGCGAAACTGTGATAATTACCGTTCAATTAAGTTGATGTCGCACACCTTGAAGATCGTTGAGCGGGTATTAGATAGCCGCCTAAGATAAAAAAAACGGCTGTCTGATGACCAGTGCTGGTTTGTCGCGGGTAAATCAACCACAGGTGCAATCCAAAGTATAATGGAAAAGCATCGTCATTTCTTAAAAAATCTGCATATGATTCTGGTTGATTTGAAAAAGCATTCGATGGACAACCAAGAGATTTGATATGGGTAGCGCTAAGACAACGAGGAGTTCCTGAAACCTACGTACAAATGATCATGATGATCATGGACTTGTACGAGGGAGCGAAGACAAAAGTTTGATGTCCCGCAGCAGTCACTGATGAATTTCCAATAAAAGTCGGTTTTCACCAGAGAAATGTCTTAAGTCCTTTGATCTTTATTTCGGTCCTAGATTATGTGGTTGGGGGAAAAGTTACGGACCCTAAAGTCCATCAGTTATTCTTTGCTGACGATGGAGCCTTCAAAGCGATGATCAGACTTCCCTGCTACGAGCACTTGATGTTTGGGTAAATGCTTTAGAGGGGAATGGGTATCGTATTAGCCAAAAAAAAAACAGAGTATCTGTACTGCCCACTCTCTCACCCAAGCCAACCCATTCCAGACATTTATTTGAATGGGGTGGTAGTTCCCAAGTGTGAAAAGTTCAAATATCTGGGATCAATGATCAACAGCGAATGACGACATCAATCATCGTGTAAGCGTAGGGTGGATGAAGTGTCAGGAAAACTATGCCACATTCTTTGACCGAAAAATGTCCCCTAAGCTGAAAGGAAGGCTCTACACCGCAGTTGTGCGTCCGGCGCTCACATACGGTTCACAATGCTGGGCAATGTACAAAAAGTATGAGGGCAAGTTGACAGCATCTGAGATGAAGATGCTTCGCATAAAGCGTAACAAAGCTTAATCGAATTGGAAGTTCCAGAATCCGAGGAAGCCTTTACGCCAAACAACTTATCTCTAAAAAATTGGATCACGACCGACTCATTTGGTATTGTCATGATCAAAGGAGGGATCCTACGAACCCCGACAAAGAGGCAATGGCAATCAACGTTCCCTTACAATCGCGTAAGAGAGGCCTAAAAACACCTGGATCAAACAAATACCAAAACACGAGCATTTGATTGGCCTCTATGATGAAGTGATCCAAATATTTTTTGAGGTCGAACCGGACCAGTAGGAAAGCAGTGAAGTGGGAGGGTAATGATCCCTGTAATCCTGATCATAATCTCGTCGTTTAATAGAGAGAAGATTTAAAAATGATAATCGATTTGAAGGATTTAGTTTTGTTTTGACTCTATTTGAGGTTGGTAAATTTAGTATGCATTTTTTTTTCGTTGATATCATTTCAAAGGGAATTGATTTATAAATAAATGAATATATTATGTTGAGAGTCAAGCGTATGTCAACTATATTGTATCGTTTTCTGAGGTTGAATTGAAATGGTCGAAATTTTGTGGGTTTAGTTTTGTTTATGAAAGAAATAAAAAAAATATGTATGTTAATATTCGCTAGTACGCTGGTACAAACGGTATGTGGTTTAAAATATATGTATTTGTTTGTGATAAGAATGCATTTATCTAAGAAATTTTACGTTGCATACAAAAGTTATAAGTTAAGCTAAATCCTATGAAAAAAAAACAGTTGAGTTCTTTTAAATAGACGAGCAAGAGTGAAAAAATGCAGTGTGGAACTTGCGGAACCAAACTTAAACTAGGCACCTGAACGAGATTCATTCGAAATGATATGTCATTTTTGTTGAAAGACAGAGACGGAAAGAGATCCTTCTGATGCCCTCAATTTTCGTCAGCTCATTTTTGATCACAGATTTATACAGATTTTTTTTTTATAATTTTTGTTTTACCTAACTAAGATATTTTTTGGGTAAACATTTTTAAGCAGTTTCGTAAATATTTTGGCAGTTTCGCAAGTTAAAAGTAGAATAAGGAGTATCACATTTTGTTTGCGGTAATGAAACTAATTTAGCAGTTTTAAATTGTCAGTAATATAAAATTATTTTGTTGGTTGTTTCATCGAATGCCAAGAAAAATAATTGAAATTAAATAATTTTTAAACGGAAGGTGTGATAATTATTTTAACAATATATTCTGTAAAATTACTAAAATTATAGGTAATATAAATAAATGCTCAATGAATGAAATTTATTAGTAACGCGTGATCAGTAAACTTAGCATTTCAATAATTTAATATATTATTTCATTAATTAACTGCTGTTCATGATAACGTTATTATGATTAAATTGTAATAATAAAGATTATATTTTATGTTTAAAAATGCATTAAAAGTTATTTCTTCGCAGTTTGTCAATTCGCTCGCTCGCTCTCATTTAAACGTTCCGAAAGAACTATTTACTATAAATATTTTACAAACAAACATTACTAATTTAGTAATATTCATGCAATAATACAATAATGTATACGTTTTATTTCATTTTATTTACCAAAATGGGAAAAATATAACAACCCACGTATTTTTATTTAACTTACTTTACTTAACGGGCTCCCGACCCGTGAAGAGTCCCTGCCTGAGATACGGCAGCCTTCCACCCGAGCACGCTGCTTCCAGTTGTCCAGACCAAGCGCTCTGGCATCCGCGATGGCTTGGTTTTTAAAATGGAGGTTCATGGAGGTTCGGTCTTCCATGTCGCCTCGAACCTGGGGGCTGGGATTCGAAGATCCTCTTGGCTGGAGCGTTGTTGTCCATTCGCTCGATGTGGCCGAGCGAATGTAGTCGACGAGTTTTGGCTTTTCGGACTACATCCACATCTTGGTACAGCTCATAGAGATCGCGGTTGTATCTTCTCCTCCATTCGCCCTCCTCCCACACAGGACCAAATATCCGTCCAAGGATTTTTCTTTCAAACGATCCTGGTATTAACTCTCCTTTCCTGCTTATCGTCCAGCACTCGGCGCCGTATAGTAGAACTGGCAGGATAAGGGTTCTGTAAAGCATGCACTTTGACCTTCGAGTTAGGAGTTTTGAACCCATTTGTTTTGCCAAACCGAAGTAGCAGCGGTTTCCTAGGGCAATTCTTCGACGGATCTCCACTAAGATGTCATTTGTGGAGTTGATATTTACCCCTCCTTAACTACCTCGAATTTGCTGTTTTCAACAGTGACATTTTGTCCTAGTCGGTGGACAGATGTTGGTTTGTTTGTTGATAACATATATTTCGGCTGTTCTTCAATAGCAGTGAAAGCCTCGGATCCCAAATTCGGCCATCGCCACAAAAAGCTCCTGACGATGAATGCTGTCATATGCGGCTTTAAAGTCGATGAAGAGATGGTGTCGTCTTTTCCAGGATTTGCCTTAGTGTGAAGATTTGGTCTACAGTTGATCTGCCGGGTCCGAAGCCACACTGGTATGTGCCGATTAGTGTGTTGCAGAAAAGTTTGAGACGTTCACACAGTACGTTGGATAGGATCTTATATGCCACATTAAGCAGGGATATGCCTCGGTAGTTCTTGCAAGACATAGGATCGCCTTTCTTGAAGATGGGGCATATGGAGCTAATGATCCAGTCATCGGGCATGCTTTCCTCCACCCAAACTTGGTTGATGATTTGGTGCATGCGCCCTACCATAACATCATCCTCCGTATTTGAAAAGCTCTGCAGGTAGACCATCAGAGCCGGCGGCCTTGTTTAGCTTTTTATAGCTTAGCTTACCTCTTCTATACTGTGCGGAGGGATTGGACGTGGGTTCTCTTCTTTCCCCATCACTCTCTCTACATTTTGTCCGTTTAGCAGCTGCTGGAAATGCTGCTTAAAAACATCTACTATTCCCTGCGCGTCGGTGACAAGGTTTCCATCGCTGTTACGAAGAGCCTGCGTTCCGGTCTTAACGCCAGCATCCAGTTGCTTGGCTTATAGAACTTCCGGATGTTATTTCGGTCGCGGGACTCTTCGATCTCCTTGAGCTGGGAGACTGCTAGCTCTCTTTTCCTTCAACGCAGGATTTTCTTCTCCTCCCTTCTCCTGGCTCGGTATTCATCCCTTGCTGCCATTGTTTTCCTCTGCAGCGTTCTAATGTGTGCATCTTTTGTCACCTTTTTACGGTACATGCATACATCATCATACCAAGGGCTTTTTCTCTGGGGTGGCTGGTATCCTAAATTGGTTTCGGCAACCTCCTGTCGATGTCGCGATACTGAAACCACTGGTTGTTGGCGTCTTAGGTAGGTTAATGCACAGTGGGGAGTTTCTCACTCAGGCGCTCTTTGTAGGCTATGGCGACTATAGATGTTCTAAGGCGTCCAACGTCGAATGTCTTTTTTTGGGCAGTTGGCAGCTTCTTCTCGTTAGACAGTCGAGCTCTGAATCTAGCTGCAACAAGAAAATGGTCAGGGTCGACGTTTGCCCCTCGGTTAGTGTGCACGCTCAAGATGTTGGATGCGTGTCTCGCATCGATTAGCACATGGTCGATTTGGTTGGCGGTTCGACCGTCTGGAGAGCGCCAGGTTGCTGTGTGGATCCTTAGTCGCGGAAACCTAGTGCTACTTATCACCGTATTACAAGCTGCTAAAGTCAAGTAGTCGGTAGCCGTTATCTGTTGTCTTATTGGGTTGAAGCCCATTACTTTGGATCCAAGCCGATTTCCCACGACGAATCAGCATCCTAACACTTGCAATCGTTTGTTACAACTGTAATAAATGTCGCAATTTTGTCTTTTCATAGTTCCTGATCCTATTCATCGCATCTCCTGGATCGCGGTAATGTCGGCCTTGTACTGCGAGAGGACAGACTCAAGTTTTTGAGTAGCACCTGGAGTGTAGATTGTCCGCACATTCCAGGTACACACTCGCATGTCCGTTAACGTTCCGTGTCCATTTTGCCTTTGAGGTACATTTATATCAGAGGCTGCCATAGTCTCTCCCATAACTATATGTTTTTGATGTGGTCGGGAAGTTACCCCGACGGCACAACCCCCAACTTGAAGGGCCAGTCCTCAAGTGCTCATCCGCCACCAACTCTTTTCCAACACCCTGATGGCTTAGTGTTGGATATCCCTATAGACCTGGGCTTCAAATAAGTCGAAGCAGCTCATATAGGGAGATTACTTGTTCCACCTAACTGGAACTGTAGCTCCGCCTTTGATCCATCCGTAGAATTCGTCTGCCGCCGTCCGGAAACAGGAGAAGTGTCTTAGTGAGCTGGCAATCCTCCCCCTCTTTCGACAGCTGCCACCAACGACCTTTCACAGGGGTTGGTTACCCCATCTCCAGTCGAGGTACTAGGCACCCAGTAGTCACCACGGGGAGGTGAGAAGTTGGAGTTGATGGTGTTATGCTAGCTAAAGTGAGAACGCTTGTGTTCTCATATAATCGCAATCACCATCCTTTTGACCAGATGATAGATAATGTTTATTTAAAGGCAGATACAAAATTGAAATTGAAAATCTTATAAACACAAAAAATATTCGCATTTAATAGCAACAACTTCATATTTATTATTATATAACAATTTTTTTCATACACTTTCATAAACTTTAATTACAGTAATTTAAATACAAGAAGATCAAACGTTATTTTATTATTACATTAGAAAAACTAAGTAAAACCATTATTGAAAAGTAAATATGAATCAGAATAAGCGAGAAGCGACTGCACAATTACATACACAAAATAAATTTCACAAAACAACAAAAAAAAACAAAGAATTTGAATGGTGTCCGCTATTTGAGTGGTGATTTGTTAAAAGGGCTTGAGTCACAATGACCAAGTTTTCCGTAAATTAAAAAAAAAACTGTCTGTGCGTACGCATAACGGCAAAATCTCATTTCAAAGGATGACGATTAATTCTTGGCGCCCTTACGTAAGTTTATTAGTTAAAAATCCTATGATGAGGATATTTCCCCGATTTTATATAAATTTTCAAATTATAAGGACATATGCCCTTTTAACAAATGTCGGATGCCTTTGCCTCCTTCACAATGAAATGTTACACCGTTATGAAAACGGTGACTCATGCCCTTTTAACAAATTTCGTAATATTTGAGCGCTTAATAAATGGAAAAAAAAAATTATGTTACTAATGTCGTTTTATCATCAAATTATAGCTTTAGTAAATAGTAAATATAGATAAATAATTGATCAAAATATTAAAATAGAAAAAATGTGAATGTAATGCCCTTTTAACAAATCACTATTCATTTGTTCCCTCGTGTTTGTGTGAACTGCGTTTCTGCGTTGAAATTGTCTTCGATTTCCCCGTTGTCTGTTGTGGCACAGATGAGGAATTAACCAGATAGTCAACCAGATCCCAACTCTTCAACCCGCAAAAAATATTTAATAACGGCCGCAAAATCCTCTCTCCTTTTTCCCATCTGTGAATACGTGTGAGCCAGACACACGAAGTTAAATCTTATTTACAAGATTACCCGCTAAAAAAAATTGTGGGAAGTTTTGCAACATATCCAAATCGCAACAACAAAACAGCTGGTTACGGCGGATGTGTTGGGAAATAGGAAATGCTGCGAAGTGTTGAGTTTATGTGATTCAACTTTTATAGGTATTTTAATATAAATGTTTATAAAGAATCAAAAAATAAGTTACCCAATAAAATTGTTACAATTTAATTAAAATTAGAAATTAGTTACCCAATAAAGTTGTTACAATTTAATTGGTACAATTTAAAATAAATTTGGAATATTTTTTGCGGTATAGTTCTCTATTTTTTTCTGCCTTCAAATAAACATTCTTGGGTTGTTATACTTTTTCCATTTTGGTTAATAAAAACATAAGGAAAGGCTACAGTCCGCTTGAGGCGAACAGTATGATACCCTATCCATATCCCTATATGCCCCAAAGAAAAAACCATTAAGAAGATGATGCATAGCATTTTATTTAGTTCGATTAATTAAAAAAAAAAAAAAGTTTTTTTGAAATAACGCCCCCAAAAAGTGGGCGTGGCCAAAAACTTTGTATGGGCGATATATTGGAAAAAATATTGGGTAAATATTTTGTTAAACAGTTTTTTTCGCTTTCTGTGAAAATTTTCGAAGAAAACAGCATTTTAGTCAATATATGACAAACTTATAAAGGGGGGCATTGCCTACATATCTTGTGTAAGATGTAACACTCTATCTCTCTAACTTTAGCTTTAAAACGGTTTTTTCTAAATTGTGGGCGTGGCAGTGGGCGTATTCAAAAAAATTTTACACTTAACCATTTCGGAGCCCTAGGGAATATGTGGTCCAAATTTTAGCTTTCTGGCTTAATTTTAAAGGCCTAAAAATTGCGTACGGACGGACGGACGGACGGACATTGCTAGATAGTCTTAGGATTTGGTCCTGATCATAAATATATATACTTTTATGGGTCTACGGCGAATATTAAGGGGTGTTACAAACTATGTGTCAAAATTAATATACCCTTAGGATAGGGTATAATGAGATAATATGCATATTTTATTGTATTATTGTATAAATATTACGAAATTAGTAATGTTTAGGTGTAAAATATTTGATTGTTTTATTATTTGATTGTTTTTATTCAACATATGAAAGTTTAATGACTATATATATGTATGTACATATTCGGGTTCGGTGCTTCGATAAACAAAATATTTAATCCATTTTAAATTATTTTTATATGCTATCCTAAGGGTATATTAATTTTGAGACATAGTTTGTAACACCCCTTAATATTCGTCGTAGACCCATAAAAGAATATATATTTATGATCAGGACCAAATCCTAAGACTATTTAGCAATGTCCGTCCGTCCGTTCGTACGCAATTTTTAGGCCTTTAAATTCAAGCTAGAAAGCTGAAATTTGGACCACATACTCCCTAGGGCTCCGAAATGGTTAAGTGTAAAATCTTTTGGAATACGCCCACTGCCACGCCCACAATTTAGAAAAAACCGATTTAAAGCTACAGATGGACAGATAGAGGGTTATAACCTTCACAAGATATGTAGGCACTGCCCTCCTTTATAAGTTTGTCATATAAAGTTTTTTGCCACGCCTACTTTTTGTGGGCGTTTTTCACTAAAATGCTGTTTTCTTCGATAATTTTCATAGAAACCGAAAAAAAGTGTTTAACAAGATATTTAGCCAATATTTTTTCCAATATATCGCCCATACAAAGTTTTTGGCCACGCCCACTTTTTGGGGGCGTTTTTTCAAAAAATGTTTTTTTTTTTCTAAATTTTGTAGAATGAAATAAAATGCTATCCATCATCTTCTTAAGGTTTTTTTTGGGGCATATAGGGATAGGGATAGGGTATCATACTGTTCGCTCCAAGCGGACTGTAGCCTTTCCTTATGTTGTATTACAAAATTTGTACGTTTAGTCAATCAATTTTCTTAGCTGTTTCTTTTCTTATGGGGTTTTGGAAATTTTTTATATAAGATAATATGCTTAATTTTAAAATTTTTTAGTAAGTGATAGACAGAAGAATAAGAACTGAAGGTAGCTGGAATGCACTGTATAAATATATTGTTGGTGTATTTTTCTATCGAAAATGCTTGGTAGTTGAGTACAACTCATATGCACATTATGTTACATATAGATATTGAATTAAATAGCCACTCTTTTATGAAAACAAAGAAAACAATTTACTACTACTACTACGAGTAAGTGATTGCAAATGTTGTTAAAAAAGTGTTTTTACGTACCAAAAATAATATTTGTAAGGATTTGGATCAGGTTATATTAAAAAGCATTTAAAACAGTGGCCCATTGTGTAATGCAACGTTTCCACCGAGCACTAAACCGAAATTAATGTTAATTTCCCGTAAATCCACTTTAAATCTGAAGATTAACCATACAAATTTTAATCTGCTAAACACAAGATTAAAATCAAATCTATGTAATAAACTTCGTTTGCATGCAAATTCGGGTTGCGAACACACTCTATACGACTCTATACTACTCTCAACATGTCTCAAAACTTTTTTTGAATTGCAATTTTGTTCCTTCTGACTACCCCTATTCATTGACGGCGGTGTTTTCTGTATATGCGACTTCTCCCGGCCAATGCAACCATTAAAACATTGATATTGGTTTGACGAATAAAATGGTGTGCTAATAATATTTTCATTCTTTTTCAACTCATTAATCTATAGCAACCAATTTTTATTTTATTTTCGCTTTGTTTGTCATTCAAGAAAAAACATCTGTTCTCTTTTGAAATGTCAATTACGTTCTCAATTTTAAAGCAAAAATGCTATAAAGAGAGCCAAACGTCAGATTAATCTGTAAAAACGCTAAAAGATTAATTTTTAATTTTTTGTGCTTAATCTCGGTTTATTTTATGATGGAAACGTAGCATAAAAGTACTTTAATGCTTCAATATAACCATCCATAACAAAATCCGTGTTTGTAAAGTTATACTTAAATTTATTGTCAACCCAAAATGTATAATCAACTTACTTATTATATATTAGTCACGTTAATCAATATTATTTTGATTGTTTTTCATTTAAAATTAGAATAAATTGGTTATAACATAGCTTTATTCTCAATATTATAATATTTTGTTATATTATTAGTTGTGTGGTAAGTATGTTTTTATAAATCCATATTCATCGCATATTGTGCATGTTTATTTTACACTCCCAAATTGTGAGTTGTAATCAGCTGAAATTCATCAACTGTTCCCAACTTCTTGCTATAAAAAATGGCATTTCTTGGCGGCGGCCATTAGCCCCATATAATTGGATTCATGTGCGAAGGATTCTTTTATGTTAAACTTGCGCAACTGCCAAAATGTTTACGAAACTGCTTAAAAGTGTTTACACAAAAAATATGTTTGTTAGGTAAAACTAAAATAATACATAATAATTGAAAACATTCAACGAAATTTTTATTTTGAAAATTCATCATAAATCGTCGCATGTTATTACGATGTTATTTGGACACAGCCCAGTTTGACTTTTAATGTCAACATGAGATCTTTTCAAAAATGGATTATTGGGCGCAGAACTGCTATTGTGTGCGTGAGCTGGCTCAATTTGATTTGCATGTAAAAACATATACGAACACAGTACTGCGCCTTTTTGAAGCAAATAAAAAACGATAGGGGGGAGAGCCAAAAATCCTCTCAGTCGACTATCTGTATTATTACTCATCTGTGGTTTGTAGGCAAGGTGAGAGATTCGCTCTCGAGTTGACTATCTGGTTAATTCCTCATCTGTGTGCCGAATGATATATATGTGTTGCTGATACCACCTTACGTGCTATATGCGTCTGATTCAGGAATGCCGTTGTCTGCGCAGTTGTATGGTGGCGACAGGACAATTTTATGTATTGTATACACGTGACAGCGCTGATCTTTTTTTTTTGGCTCGGTGCAAAATTTTAATTTCTTGACCACAAATTTAGAGAAAATTTTTAGCAAGTGACTATGCTCGTCGAGTACAAGCGTATTGCGGCTTGCTGCGATGTGTGGTGGTGTGCTGAGCTTGCAAATTGCGATAAGATCACGTCGAGGTCACCAGTTTTGCTGTTTTCTATAAACTGCCAGCGCTAATGACATATTTTTGACACATCAGCGCCACCGTACTTTATTTGGCTGGCTCACACGTATTCACAGATAGAATACATTTGTTCAATTTTGATAAAATCTAGTAAATTTATTTTTAATAAAAATAGTTACTAGTGAAATAATCATCTTAAAACATATTTTAAAGGAAAACTAACTACTTCAAGTCAGAAAAGTTGTTTAGAAAAAAACCAAAACCTGCAGAAGACGAAGTGAGTTATTTATTTTTCCTTAGTGGAAAACCACATAATAATCATAAAACTTACTTACTTACTTATTTAGGCGGCGCTACAGTCCGAAGTGGACCTGGGGCTCAACCAATACGGCTCTCCAGTTAGCGCGATCTATGGCTATATGCCTCCAATTGCGCACTCCAAGTTGGTTGAGATCCCCTTTCACTTGGGCGCGCCACATAAGGCGAGGTCTTCCTTTATAGCGTTGTCCCTCCGGGTTGGAGCCGAAGACTCTTCTCTTGGTACCCATTCGCTCTACATGTCCTAGCCATTTTAGTCGACTGATGCGCACTTTTCTGACCAGGTCGATGTGGCTGTACAGCTCGTAGAGTTCGCTGTTAAATCTCCTCCTCCAAAGCCCGTCAACGCACCAATTGCATATTTGGAGCTACTTGACAGAATTCAAAAACGTGCGATAAAACTTATTGGCGACCAAGATATTGCGAATTCGCTTGACCCTCTTAGTCATCATCGCAATGTCTCCTGGCTATCGCTGTGCTATCGATACTACCATTACAAGCGCTCAAACGAAATAGCCAGTTGCATTCCTCCCCTTCAACACTTCAACCGTAATACCCGCCCTACCAGGAATTCCCTAAAGCAAGCAAGCCAATCAATATTCTCATGAATGATGTTGAAATAAACACATAACAGTGCGTCACCTTGTCTAAATCCTTTTTTGACATCAAAGGTCTCGGTGAGGTTGTTTTCGACCTTTATGGAGCAGCGAGCTTTCTCCATCATCATTCTTCACAATCGGACAAGTTTGGCAGGGATGTCAAAACTAGACATGGCTCTATAGAGCTCGTCTATATAAACGCTATCGTATGCGGCCTTAAAATCGATGAAAAGATGGTGAGTATCTATCTGGACTTCTTGGGTTTTCTCCAGAATCTGCCGTAGTGTGAATATTTGGTCGTTTGTGGAATTATCGGGCCTAAAACCACACTAGTAGGGACCAACCAGATCGTTGACAAAAGGTTTCAGGCGTTCACACAGTGTGACAGACAGGATCTTGTGTGAGATGTTAAAAAGACTAAAACCTCTATAGTCAATGTTTAGAGGGTCTCCTTTCTTGTGGATCGGGCAACGATGCTTAGGTTCCATTGGCATACTTTCCTCCGACCAAATCTTGAATACGAGTTGGTGTATGCTCTCTACCAAGTCATCCCCCGCTGCCTTAAAAAGCTCGGCAGTCAAGCCATCTTGTCCAGCAGCCTGGTTGATCTTAAGCTTGGATATTGCTATCCTCACCTTGTTTTGGTCGGGTGGACGGAAATCTTGGCTTTCATCGTCTAAGTTGAATGGTTCTTTCTGTCTGACAGCGGAATTTGGGTCGTTTTCGCCGTTTAACAGTCTGCAGAAATTGTTTTTCCATATCCTCAGCACCGACTGTGGCTCTACCACAAGGTTTCCTTGTTCTTATCTACAGTTCTCTGTTCGAGTCTTGTTGCAATCAGCGCTGCCACTTTGATACGATCGTAGCTACGCTGCTACGCACTAAATACCCCAAATTTGCTACGCTTTTTCGAAGGACGAGCTTTCAACCAAAATCTAGGAATTCTAGAACTCCCACAATCACATATCAAAATTAAAACGATGGTATTTTCAAGCTGTCTTTACTTTACTTTCACGTTCACTAAGTTATTGTAGTCTTCTTTTAACGTTCCCTGTATTAAGCAGTATACATTTCTACGGATGAATTTGAATTTTTATGGAAAAGTGGTTCACAATAAAGAATAAGTGTTGTAAGTCTATATCACAGATGAGGAATTAACCAGATAGTCAACTCGAGAGCGAATCTCTCACCTTGCCTACAAGCTAAGTCGAACTGATAAGCCCCACATAATTTGCACTTATATGGGCTTTTACGTGCAAATCAAATGGGAATCGAGCACACATAAATCGAATTATATGGGGCTAATGGCCGCGCCCATGAAATGTCATTTTTTATACCACGAAGTTGGGAACAGTTGATGAATTTCAGCAGATTACAACTCACAATTTGGGTGTGTAAAATAAACATGGTCAATATGCGGTGAATATGGATTGATAAAAACATACTTACCACACAACTAATAACATAATAAAATATTGGGAATAAATCTATGTTTTAACCAATTTATTCTAATTTTTAATAAAAAATAATCAAAATAATATTGATTAACGTGACTAATATATAATAAGTAAGTTCATTATACATTTTCGGTAGACAATAAATTTAAGTATAACTGTACTAGCAAGAATTTCGTAGATTATGGATAGTTATATGGAAGCAGTTAAATAACTCTGCACAATTGAACACTGGTTTAAAACGCTTTTTAATAAAACGTAATCCAAATTCTTACAAATATTATTTTTGGTACATCAAAACACTATTTTAACAAAATTTGCAATTACTTCCTAGTAGTAGTAGTAGTAGTAGTAGTAGTAGTAGTAGTAGTAGTAGTAGTAGTAGTAGTAGTAGTAGTAGTAGTAAATTGTTTTGTTTATTTTCATATAAAATAAAATTACAAAACATTATAACTTGACAAATAAAGTCGGCTGCTAAAAAAAGTGGCTAATTAATTCAATATATATGTAACATAATGTGCATGCTTATTTATGATATGTACTCAAATACCAAGCATTTTCGATAAAAAAATGCACCCCCAATATATTTATGTAGTGCATTCCAGCTACCTTTTTTTATCGTTCTTCCGTCTATCGCTTACTTTAAATTTTAAAATAAAGCATATTAACTTATATAAAAAATTTCAAAACCGCCTTAGAAAAGAAACAGCTAAGAAAATTGATTGACTAAACGTACAAATCTTGTAACACAACATAATTTAAAAAGGATTACAAATACTTCTTTTTCACTTTTTTTTCAGTGCACGGAACCCGAATATGTACATATATTCATTGAACTTTCATATGTTGAATAAAAACAATCAAATAATAAATAAGTAACAAAACAATCAAAGAATTTAATATATATATAAAAAACCTATTACCACTACAAATATTTTACACCCAAACATTACTAATTTAGTAATATTTATGCAATAATACAATAAAATATGCATTTTATCTCATTTTATTTACCAAAATGGAAAAGTACAACAACCCAAGAATGTTTATTTTAAGGCTGATAAAAAATAGAGAACTATTTCTTATAACCGCAAAAAATATTCCAAATAAATTGTAACAATTTTATTGGGTAACTTATTTTTTGATTCTTTATAAACATTTATATTAAAATAGCTATAAAAGTTGAATCACATAAACTCAACACTTCGCAGCATTTCCTATTTCCCAACACATCCGCCGTGACCAACTGGATATATTGCAAAACTCCCCACAATTATTTTTGGCGGATAATGTAGTAAATTAGACCTAACTTCATGTGTCTGGCTCACACGTATTCACAGATGGGAAAATTGAGAGAGGATTTTTCGGCCGTTTTTAAATATTTTTTGCGGGTTGAAAGTGATAGGGGATTGCAGAGTTGACTATCTGGTTAATTCCCCATCTGTGGTTTATATGCACGCACATCTTTGTCTATGTTATTGCTCTGCATGTAGGCAATGCACATTTGAAATTAAGTTTGTAATGCTATTTTGATGTTACTAAAATGTATGTATTATAAATGTAGTAAAATAAATTCAAAATTGTTGGCTTCTGTTCACGGGTATTATGGAATACACTTACAAAGCTATGATTTGCCTGCATGATCGATCTATCATTGGTTGTTACTGAGCACCGTTTTTCAAGTTATTATACAATAAATGTAGGTATATACGCTGAGTTTCAACGACCAGTCAATTCAGAGTTTTTGAAACCACTTGTCAATAGTCCTGTTTCTCTTTATTAATGTTTCCCTCCTAAATATGTTTTATTTTACTAACTATTCTAGTAGCCCTTTCAAAGTTGTTCATTTTTAATAATAAATAAGGCGTTTTATGGTTTGTTGAAGGTTAAAGACTGCATTATTTACTTATAGCTTTTGCTTTTCTTAGCGGCAGCACTGATTGCAATGACACATTCTTTTTACCTTTTGGTAAAACTTCCGAACATTGTTCCTGGAGTAGCACGTCTCTATTTCCTCGATCGCGCGCTTCTCATGCTCTTTCTTCCGGAGAAGCCGATGTTCATCCCTACTCTTTTGCTCGTACACCTCACGAGCTGCTCTCGTCCTTTGTGCAGCGCCGCTTTGTTTGCGATTTGCTTTGCTGCATGTTCTTGTCGGTATTCTTTATCAAAAGGTTGGTCGTTTAAAACCCAGCACATCGATTGTGGCGTTTCTGATGGCTTCTTGGCATCTATGCCACTGGTCTTTAGCGCTTGATGCTGGCTGTATTGGACTTCTCGAGAGGTTGAGGGATACGTGATCGGCAAAGGTTCTGGCGGTTCGTTGCACTTGTAGCCGTTCAACGTTAAATCTCCTCACAGTATTTCCCCGTTGTTGTGGCGTTTGAGATATCCGCTTAATTTACATGGCCACGCATGTAATTTTGCACGAGATTAGAGAGAGAGATCGGTTTCTCTGCCGTAAATGGAACAGTCTACATTCAGCCAAATTAACATTACCGATCAAGATGAGTGTTACGCATTTTTGGATGTTTGGTAGTGCTGTCCCGTTTTTGTAGTAGACTTATGTAAAAGCTGTCTCATAGTATGTGCATCCCAATGCGAAGTAGGCTCTATTTTACATTTATTTCATAAATTGTAGGTAATAAAAAGCGGAATTTGATTTGACGAAATAATACATTATACACAGTTTATTGTCGAAAGCAAATGAAAGAGATTCGACGATAATGTTTTGGGGACAAGAAATATATGTTGATTTTAAATTATGTTCTCTTTTTACTTTTAAGGGATATGAACACCATATAGTCATAGGTCTTCTGCATGACTGCTTTGAATTACGACGAAGCATGTCCTTTACGAACATATTTTTAAAGCGAAATAATATCCTTATTCATAAGAATATTAGAAAGCGAAGAAGATATTCATAAATTAGATAAAATCCTTATTCATAAGGATAACTTTCCTTGCCAAGCATTAGTTTCTACCGAGCAATAAACTGAAATTATATCTTGTTTAAGTCTCGAGATTAGAGACTTCGCCGAACTGAACATGAGATAGCAGGCTCCTTTGATCTCTGTCACAGGCTTACATTTAAATTCCTCAAATCGCGTTTTATGATGGTGAATCAGGAAATGCTTTTTTATCTTTTGGACCTTACGACATTTTGTTACCACTTAAGTCATGGTTTGTGATTCGAAATATTAAAATGATTTTCATAAATTGTTTTTTTATTACTGATAAAGCATTAAAATAAATATTTTTTTTTTAAATTTGAGTTTCTTTCAAAGTTTTTTTTTTAATAGAAATTGCCAATTCTGAATTTTATGGTAATTCTTGCTACTGGGATACCCCCTCTATTTGTAAACTTAGCATGCTGCAAATAAGAACTTATAAATTTTCTTTCAGAATTTGTTTGAAAAATTGTATATATAGCGATTTGCGAGAGTGAACTAGAAAACAGCTATTTATTTATGTCTTTATTTCTAATTCAATTAAAAGCAACAATAATTAATTTTTATAAAAGTATTTCTTAATATGCATCTTTATCTTCAACCGGTGAACACGTTATGACAAGTATCTCGAATCTTCTTATCTGCTGAGCTTGGCTTCGATTTTTGACAGCCGCTTTTGTACTGCATTTGGAATGTGTTGTGGAAGTTTAGTTATTTGTGTGCTTGGTAGTACATATTGTGTGGAACCCATCGGGTAGTACTCCAACCAGAGATGACTCCAACATATGTTTATTATTTTGACGTTTGTTGTTTTGTTTAATGTTAATTGTTGTTTTGTTTAATATTGTGTAATAGCATTTATTTACTATTTGTTTGTTTGTAGGCAGAATTAACGCCACATATCCAATTTGTTGGGACTAGGTAAAGAACCACCAAGCTCACATATTTTGAAACAGTAATGTGTCTACAGTCCTGTCAGTTGCTGTCAAATGGTTTTCAGTTTTGTAAATTTTCAAAACATTCTGAAATAAAATTGCAATGTTTACAAAACTACTGTGCATATTCATAAAATGAATATCAACAACTAGCAAATACGTAAGTGCTTTTGACGAAAAGAAATTATAATAAATAAACCAGTACCGACTATAATTTGTTCAATTTGTAATATATGAAAAACTTGGCTACATCACTTGTGGCCCCAAACCAAAAATTAACAATGGCCCCAAAAATTAAAAATCTTTTTCAAAATGAAAATAGCCCAATGTAAAACGAAAAATGGCCACAAAAATGTTTCACGCCCCAAATTAAAATTGCTCCAATGAATTATGGCCCCAAACCAAAAATGAAAAATTACCCCAAAAATTTATATGGGAAACAACAACACGAAAATGTCTGTGATTTGGGACAATTTTACATATTTTTGTGGTCATATTTCATATTTCAATGAATTATGGCCCCAAACCAAAAATGAAAAATTACCCCAAAAATTTTTATGGGAAACAACAACACGAAAATGTCTGTGATTTGGGACAATTTTACATATTTTTGGGGTCATATTTCAATTTGGTTGGGGCCATTTTTAATTTTTTAGTTTGGGGCCAAAATTCATTATGAACAATGACCCCAAATTTTGGGAAAAAGGCAAAGTCAGTCAGTCAAATAACAATTTTCATTGGGGCCATTTTCATTGGAACGTGACACATTTTTTGGGCCATTTTTAATTTGAAAAAGAATTTAAATGTTTGGGGCCGGCGAGTCATGTTCTATTCAACCGTAAGAAACATTTAAAGTGCGAGGTAATTTTAGAAACAGGGTATGTGCTTACACTTCTCACCAACGCCAGCGTTACATGAGCACATACATTTCTATTCGCTCGGATCTAATGTCAGATGCTTTAGTTCAATTTCATATAGCCTCTTATTAATTTTTGTCGTTTTGACAACGTAGCCAATGATTTTGTCTTTTTGGAACAAAACAGTGCCAATGCAATATACCCAACCATCATCCATCAAATTTTCGCCTTCTCGCAATGGTCGAACAGTGTCGTTAAAATATGATCCAAATAAGTCCATTGCTCCGTCGTCTTCAATGTCGCTATTGTTGTAGTTGTTAGATGTTCGTGTTGTACTTAAGTTTCTATTAAAACATTATATATATTTATATAATCAAGAATTCAAACGTAAAACATCAAAATATACAAAAATTATGCTACACAAACGCGGTTTGTTTACATATTTCACATTTAGTTTAAGCCTATTTTTAATTTTCACTTAAAAAAAAATTACCACGTTTCATTCAGAATTGTAATTAAAATGTGAATTTCTTTAAATACCGATTATTTATTTTCATATGCAAAATACATTGGGCCGACCAGCTGCCAAAAGCGCGTAGACACATTATTGTTTCAAAAAATGACCATCAGATGTAATGTAAAGCAGTTAACCGGGTCAATCATTTCTACAAACGTAAGCAAATTATTTTCAAATACAGATGTCATTGTCTGCGATATAATGTTTGGTTAGCATCATGAACTGAAAATGTCAAATGTATTTTTGTTTACAAATTAAAGTTAAATTTTGAGTGCATCAAAAATAAAACAAGGTAAGAACAAACCTTTGCAAAGAAACCTTTTATTTATAATAAATCGAACGTTCATTTGTTTTAATTTCAACAAACTTAGCGATTGTCATTATCGTAATGTTAAACAATTTACAAGATATGTGCAGATACATATGTACATACAGTTTGTCAAGAAAGTGTTTTTACAAGCAAAAATATTCCTTCAGTTTTTTTTCCCTAGCTAATAAAGAATCATATATATATTTTTTCTTATTTTATTTTTTAATTACACACCTTAAACTAATATTTAAGAGACCAGATATACAAATATTTATTCACTTTTATTAAAAAAGATAAGAAAAAACAACAAATACTAAAACATTCACAAAATTACAGTGTCAGAAAGTCTTTTTACATATTGTCTGTAAGCTTTAATAAGTCCAGTTTATTACCTAATTTTTATTCAATATTTTGTTTTGCCGCCTACAGCTTAAAGCATAGCTTCTTGTAGTCTGCTTTTCATCAATCTAATTAATTTTTAAGGTCGTATTCGCGGCGTATTTTTGCCCATTCCTCTTGGATAAATTGAATTAATTGATTTTCGGGTCTTAGGATTGCTTTTACCAATTTTTTTTTCCACATGTGCACACAAATTCTCTAAAGCATTAAGATCAGGACTCTGGCCAGGTGTATTTAGCTCTTTGGTACAATTTTAAAACAGCCACATCTTAACTGTATGCACATTATGTGTTGGGTCATTACCCTGGTCAAATTTGAATTTCAGTGTTTGGTGCAAAATCCGTAGTCAAATCCAAATTTACGGGCGCTATTATGCAGCTTAAATCGCAAAATGTTTAAATATTGCTTCGCTTTCACGTGGCCATCAATAAAAACCAGGTTCCCAACCTACTACAAGAAGCTTTGCCTGATGCTGAAGGCGGAAAAACAAAATATTGAAAAAAAATTAGATGATAAAATGTACCTACTTATAAATGAACTAAAAAAATAAACTGAAGGAATATTTTTGATGGTAAAAACACTTTCTTGACAAACTGTATGTACTTGAACAATGAACTAACTACTTTAAAATAAACCACTTTAAGACGATCATTCTTAATTTAAACAGTATTTCTACGTACGTGGAGGAAAAAAGTGTAAATTTATATTTTCATAAATCTCGTTTTTTTGTAGTTTATCGATTTGCTTACTATACGATATGTACATATTTCGAAAAAAATAAAATTATCATAAACTGGTAAAAGAGCGACTAATAGCCAGTTTATTGTTGAACGCATATTTCTAATACGGGGATACTAAGCTTTTCGAGGCTCTTGAAGTTGAAAACGCCGATATTGGGAGTATCCTTGAAAATTGTATTTGTTTCTATGAATATGATATACTAAAATTCCTAAAAACGTTAGTCATAGTCAGCCTTCTGCACATAGCAACGAAGTTGCTTCAGCGGTACTTAACACTTGCGATTAGAGAGACCTGCACTCAGTAAGAACCGAAAGAACGCAATTAATTTTTCGCCTTATGGAACAAATTTACGTAAACCCAAAAAGTTTTCATTGGACGTAATCCATTTTTTGGCCTGTGTTTATTTCATTGAGATCTACTCAATTGCGTTTTTAAATTCAGAGATATAAATGCTTCTGCCATCTGCCACATTGACAATGAAGTAGTAACCAAATGAATAATAAAATAGTTACATATATATAATTTTGCAACATTACTGCAATTTATCTATTATTCGGCTTAGACGCTTGCTTTTGTTTCTATGTACTGAAATATGCGGTCTCTTATTTGTCTATGGTTTGGGAGTTGGTTTATTACCAAACGTCTTACCAAAATGCATTTCAGGGATTATATAATTACCATTTCTGACAGATTTCGCTTGCACAATATGGTCAATTGAGAGCGAAATGGTAATTTTTTACCAAATGGCATGCAATCTAATCCTACCTTAAGTTATCTGAACTTCTAAAAATATAAGATAAACATCGGTAGAATTTAATTTATTAAAAATGAATTACATATGTCATATTTGCGCCAGTTGTATGTCTATGTGCCCTTCTAAAGGGCTTTTTTAATTCTTAAAGATAATATTGCAGAAATTAAAGTAAACAAATGTCGACCAAAAAAGAAAAAAAACAATTGAAGGAGTTATTAAAAACTACCTCTGACAATGAAGTGGCTAATCCAGTCGCCGAACAAGACTCTTTAACGTCAAGACACTTTCCCACACCGTTATGGAAACGTTTTTTTGATATTGAATGCGAACTAAACTACGAATTGTCGAAAATTGAAATCAATTACATTAAATACATATATAATCCAATTGAATATGCCAGTGATGTGCATTGCGCATATTTGCGTAAATTCCTTACTTCAACGAAGAAATTATTATTCGTTGGAATGAATCCTGGGCCTAATGGTATGGCACAAAATGGGGTAGGCACATCTATATCGAGGAAACGTATTAAATTCTTTGCTTTACTTAATATATATATATTCATTTGCATTGCAGGTACCGTTTGGTAACACTCAAACAGTAAAAGAGTTAATGGGACTCGAAGGTAGAGTTGGGCAGCCATCATCTATTTGTCCAAAGCGACCTGTTACCGGCTTAGCGTGCACCACTAATGAACCAAGTGGTTCTCGCTTTTGGAATCTTATAGAGGAGTTAGCAGGAAGCTTGGATAAATTCAGTCAGCAGTGCTTTGTCCATAATTTTTGTCCGTTGGCATTGTTCGATGAAAATGGGAAAAACATAACTCCTAACGAATTAAAGGTAAGTGACTGGTTGGAGAGAGCAAAATTACTGTATTCATGGATAGAATATAAAATTCATTCTGGTAAAAGGGCTAGTGAATGTGGTTGTAGCTGGAAAGGTGGATTTATTGGCTATGCTAACATATCATTAGTAATCGGGCACTACTCAACGCTATAGTTTGCCATAGTATTTATCGGAAGAAGTTAGTGTAAATTAATTATTTTTTAAAGCGTTGAATAGTCAATTCTTTTGTTAATTGAGGTGGACTACTTTATGTGTATCAAACCTGAGACTCATCCAATAAAATTCTCCAGTCGCATTCGCTCTTTGGATTTGCCTTCAGAATACACCGCTGTTGGCCCCTTTCAGTATCACTTTCAGTTATTCAAATCATATTAATATTTTTTAAAAAGTTTGGAATATTTTCAATTTATTTCTAGAGTCCTGCAAAAGCTCAAGTACGAGAAATCTGTCTCGAATACCTCGACAAGGAAATTCAACTAGTCTGTCCCGAAATAGTTGTTTCCATCGGTAACTACGTTGGAGAATGTATGACAAAGTTGACTAAAGAACAAAATTATTCCAATATTAAATTCATTACGCTAGCTCATCCTAGTCCTCGCAGTCCAAATAACACCAATTGGACGGAAAAAGCCAAAAGCTTCATTGATGAAAATAATCTGAAGAGATATATTCAAGACCAAGGCTAAAATCAATTGAATTTTATCGTGCCTTATACATAGGGTATACAAATAATCATAATAAACATAATCACTTCTATTTAAGATAGTTTAAGACATTCAAAAACCTGGGTTAAAATGGATTTATTTATGGAGGAAGCGTTTGTAGAAGCTCGCAAAGCATTGGCAGTAGGTGAAGTACCCGTGGGTTGTGTTTTTATCTATAACGGAGAAATCATAGCCAGAGGTTGCAACGACGTTAATGCCACCAAGAATGCAACACGCCACGCAGAATTTGTTTGTATTGATGAAGCTTTGGAATATTGCAAAAGAAAAAATTTGAATTGGGAAAATGTCTTTCACAAAGCGTCAGTAGTTGTTACCGTGGAACCTTGCATAATGTGCGCATCGGCTTTACATGAGTTAGGTGTCAATGAAATCGTCTATGGCTGTGCAAATGACCGCTTTGGTGGCAATACAGTTGTCGATGTTGAAGGAATATTTAAAAAGAAAATTAATACCACTGCAGGCGTGAGAGCAGACGAGGCTATGGACTTGTTGAAGGACTTTTATAAGGGAGAAAATCCATCAGCACCTGTTCCAAAGAGTAAAAGATAAAGGTTTTTATAAGTTTTTTTATATTCAGATTTTTTGTATATAATATGCAACAAATAAAACATATTCAATTTTTGAGGCTGTATTTTTATTTACCAACCAATCAAGTTCTGATATGGATCCAGTCTAAAAAATAAATAAATAAATATTAGGCGTAAACGGCCCATACAGGACCTAAAGCCTAGCTTCTCCAACCATTGTGTGTGCGAAGTTATATTTTTTGACAGGAATACAGGGACCTACAGTTTAATGTCGATTCCGAACGGCAATTTATTTTTGAAAAGCTTCTCATGACATTTCTTACTCTTGGATGTTTGTCAGACGTTCGCAAGAGGTGGGACAGCGAATAAAAACTTTCAGGTGGTACAGGTCGGGATTTGAAATAGCGACCTCTCTCTTAGTGGTCAAACGCACTTAACCACGTACGAGGACTCCGCTCTAAAACCTCTGATTTCTACCTTAGCTCCGTTCACATATTACGGCAGATTAAATCTTGTACGCGATGTAAAGAAAACTAATTCTTCTACAGTTGGCGCAATTAAGAGGGTCTCCTCTTTTGTGGACCGGCAAACAATGCAGAGGTTCTATTCATCATGCATACTTTCATCTGACCAGATCTTTGAGATGAGTTGCTCTATGCACTTTACCAGCTCCTCTCCAGCTGCTTTGAATAGCTCGGTGGGTGGGCCAGCTTGGGTATTGCTGTCCTTACTTCATTTAGGCCAGGTGGACGGGATTGTTGACCATCATCGTCCAGGTTAAATGCGACATTCTGCCTGACAGTGGTTTCTGTACGTATTCGCCGTTAGGCGGTCTGCAGAAGTGTTCCTTCCATATCCTCGGCACTGACTGTGACTCTACCACGAGGTTTTCATCATTATCACTACAGACTTCTGTGCGAGTTTTATTGCCTTGACACGTTCTTTTTACATTCTGGTAAAACTTCCGCACATTCTTCCTGGAGCAGTATCTCTCAATATCTTCGATGGCGTGCTTCTCACGCTCACTCTTTTTCTTTAGGAAAAGCTAGTCTTACGACGTCATACTTGCTCATAGTAGATATCCGTTGTTGTAGTGTTCCGGGTATTCGCATTCGTAGGTTTTGTCGAGGAGCTCGTAGAAATCTTCTATGGTGGCTTCGCCTTTTTCTTCTGTGGGGGCATGAACGCTTATAAGGCTGATGTTGTCGAATTTAGCCTTGATATGGATTGTCATTATTCGCTCACTCACGCGCCGAAAGCTGAAGATTTGTTGCTTAAGTCTGCCGCGTATAACGAATACGCATTGAAATAACCCGGGCCATCCCATCGCACTTCCTGGGCCTCCGCTAGTTGTTCGGCTGTACAGATCCAAAGGTCGTTGTCCTTTAAATGTTTAGCTGGGTCGTCAACAGTATATCCGTCCCTTTTCGAGGCTGGTGATTGCTTCACAACGGTATTTTTTTTCCATGGTGGAGTTGTCAGCACCACGCACAACCCCCAACCTGGAGGACCAGGTCCTTTATTAGACCCCTAGGGCGAGGTGCCGGAAAGTTGCACTAGCAGTACCCCATTTCAGGGATATGAGAACTGCTCATCCGCCACCGTCTCTATTTCAGAACCCTGCCTTAGTCCTGAAAAAACCTTATAGACCTGGGCTTCGATTACGTTGAAGTATCTCGTATAAAGCGCCTTCCAGTCAGACTGTTGACTCAACCGTTGATCCCATCTTGAGAGTTCATCTGCCGTCGTCCTTCCTCCTTCTGAGTATTCTTGCTAGGCATCAAGTGGCGATTCCGCCGCCCAGGCTAACAAGAAAAGCTTTGTCCGAACGTTGAAGCAAAAAGCTAGTCCATGATGATTCGAACTCCGCACACGCTCATCGTTAGTTCACTATTACATAGCTATCCAACAGTCGCCTTTGACCTGCCAATAAACATTTATGCATTTCAAATGCATATATTCCATCGTACCGTCTCTGTTCGTTATATTCGGAACTATCTATGGCTAAAGACCTCATATTTGACATATATTTTTGTGACAGTAAAATTCTACTTCTTGGCGATTTTAACTTACCACATATGAAGTGGGAGCCTTCTGAGGATGAATCTCACTTTATCCCCACCATCGACTCTGCACAACAAGAGTTATCGCTACTTGGCAACATTTTCTCTTTTGGCTTACAGCAAACAAGCTGTATATAAAAGTATAAAAATTAAATTCTCGATTTAGTATTTTCTTCCGGGGACTTTGGATACCCTTATAATAAAGTGATACAGTGCGGATTAGAAAAGAAGAAGGATTAGAAAAGAAGGATTAGAGAAACAGTACGTCCGAATAAAGGCTTAAGGGTAAACTGATGTGCATTCTTATCATGACGAGTACTGCGGTTGAATTGTTGAAGGGGTGGATGGAAGTACCGAAAAAATAATGACAGGCAGGAGATATTGCGACGGTGACTTAGAGAGTCAAGCGATTGCCAATAAGTTTTATTGCGCGTTTTTGAATTCTATCAAGTAGCTCTAAATATATTATTGGTGCACCTGGCCAAATATGAGCGTTGTACTCCAGTTTTTGGGCGAATAAAAGCCTTATAAATTCTAGCCAGATCAGAAGGGGTGGAATAATTCTTGCATCGCTTGAGGAAGCCTAGACATTTCGCAGCGTTTTTGGCGACGTCGAATATTTGGTCATTCCAACGAAGTTTGTCATTAACACACATACCGAGAATGGAAAGTCTTTCGGTTTCAGCGATGCAAGTGCCATCCATGCATAATGGTAGAATATTGTTTGGCTTTAATGATAGAAGATGATAGAAGACAGCATTGTGTCTACTCTATTGGTTTTACCCCACTTAAAAATGCTGTTAAGGTCGGAACTTAATGAGCTCAACATACGTTGCCGTTCTAGCTCCACGCCCGAAGATGAGGGACGTGAACAGCGTTGCCACAAAGATACATTTATGCTTTCGTGCAAACATTTGATACATAGATACTTTTTTTTCGTTTTTTCTTCGATTTGATACGTTTTTAAATTTTTACCAAAAATCTGCAAATTCGATCTTTTGCCATATATTTTTAATTTTTTTCAAAAAAATGTTTAAATCTGGCAGTATCAATTGTATTCTACCGGTACGACCTGACTGAAGTTTCCCTGAATGTTACTATTAACAAGTTGTCATAGATTGGTGGTGGTTTGGGTATTGCTATGCTATTTTAAAAATCTTTTATAATTTTAAGAATAAGTTGGTATGTTGCTCTAATTTTTAAAATTTTAAAATGGAATATTAACTAAAAGTCATTTGGTGGGTTTGCCATATATATAACATGACCCTATTATCCGGATCCTTCAACCGACAACGAAACTATAGTTTCGAAAGTGAAGATTGTTACTTATTTCAAATCAAACAATATTACAATTTTTACATATGGCTCGAAAACAATAGAGAGAACAGGGGCTGTGATCTTCTCAAAAGATCCAGAACTTTTAGTATCTATCAGACACTAGAGAGGTTACTCGCGGCGGGTGAGTAAATGCAGATGAGATCGATATCCGGAATAGATTGCTATCTATATGGACAGCCGGGCCTCACTTAAGGCAATGAAATCAAAAAACATCAATTCTGATATAGTCAGTTAATGCAATCAGAACCGAGTGAGACTATGCTGGGTGCCAGGACACTGCGGTATTGAAGGCAATGAGCAGGCGGATGAGCTTGCAACAATAAGAGGGCTACTCGTTAGTAGTGAGGTTGTTGACATAAAAACTCCCCTCTGCATAACCAGGGATTTTATTGACGAAATACCCCTAGGGACTGCCAATCTAAGGTGGGCAAGTCTTGGGGGACACACGGTGTCAAAGTTTATTAAACTATGGCTATTTCTCGACTGTACGAATTCCAGGAAGTTTATTAAACTTAGCAGGTGTAAGCTTAAAATATTAGTAGGCATCCTGACAGGGCAGAAAATTTGCAGACTCGGACTGTTAGATACCGACATCTGCAGATTCTGTGGTGATCTGCAGGCTGTTAAGGATATTCCGCACAAATTGTGTGAGTACGAGGCAATTTCACGTAGTCGTAGAAAATTCTTAGGGAGACACTTCTTCGAATTTTTGGAGAAAATATACGGTAAAAACTTCAAAGGCCTTAAAGGAGAAAGTGTTTAGGTTTTTTGTCTACCGTTTAAGTAAAAATGTAACCGGTTCCCCAGGAAACGCAATAGGTCCGCTTCGGTGCCTAGTGTTGATGTGTGAAGACTCTTACATCACAACCCTGTGAAGCGGTAGTGCGTTATTAAATTTCAAAACAAATAATTAGATTAAAATAGTGCTTTCAAGAACCTTTTTGTATTCAATGAAAGAAATTCTAGTAAACCTTATAAACCACGAGACCTCAGAACCAAAAAAGTCAACTAAAATATTAAAAAAATGTATTTATCTGTTTTGATACAGTTGATACATTTAATAATCTGAAATAAAGATACATTTGATACATTTTGCAAAAGAAAAAGATACATTTTTCAAAAAGTCAGCGGTAACGCTGGACGTGAATCATAAAACGAATATGCGAAGCTAAAATAGAATAACGCACTACGGCAAGCTTTAAAAATTTCTTAAGGAAATCTTAAAGTCCAATTTCAAAGTAACACCTTGAACAATAATGTGTGGAAAATAAATGTTAGCGACCCCTACAGTTAGCTCAAAAACTAAATACTGAGAAAATCCAATGGTACACTTACCAAAATAAGTCAGAAAGGCAACACCGAGTAGTGGCCAGAGGACTTCATTCTTCGTGCTGCAAAGACGACGTTTTGCAAAACCTTAAAAAAGAGAAGCGAAAAACTGATAAAGATGTGGAAACTTTAGTAAAGCGCGGGCTTCCGCTATTCATGCTAAGCTTCGAAAAGTCAGAAGACATTAAAACAATTTACAATATAAAAAGTATCCTTAACATCGTAGTTAAAATTGAGCCGATGCGTAAGGCGACTAGACTCATCCCTCAATACAAGCGTTGTCAAGGGTATAACCACACAAACGCATATTTTCAAAAAGAACCGCGTTGCATTAAATGCGCCGGGAAACATTTGTCTATAGATTGCGGTCTTAAAAGGCAGGATTTCACCAACCTGCATAAACTGTAAGGGAAATCATCCGGCAAACTATCGCGGTTGCGAAGTAGCTAAAGAGCTTCAAAGCAGGCACGGCAAAAACTCCAGACCTTATAGATTTTTACATTTTAAAAGGGATTTCTGAAAGCTTTGTTAAAATTGAAGAATGTTTCGATCTGTTTTCTGATCACTCGCCTATCATTCTGACAATTAGCGGCTGCTTATTGAAAAAGGAGGCCCCATCCCGACTTACTAGCGTATCAACTAAGTGGGACTCCTTTAGAAAAGTCTGCGAAAATAAAATCGATCTTAACGTGTCTCTTCAGACGCCATTTGAACTTGAACTCGAAGTCGATCAATTTATCGGAGTCATACTCCTGTTGAGTCTGAATTCCTTATAACAGAATAACAAAATCAAAAAGCGAAATATAATATCCTCAGGAAATAACCGAATTTTTTAAGGAGAAAAGAAAAGCGCGTAAAAAAATAGCAACAATCTCGAGCTCCGCAGCATAAAACGATATCAAATAATCTATGCAGCACTTTAAAAAAAAAGGTTCAGGGCTTTAAAAATCGCTAAAAATCGTTTCTTCATACCTTGAAGGTCTCACCGCGGACAAGAGTTTGAACTACTCGTTGTGGAGGGCTATAAAAAGCATCAAAAAGCCAAAATCGCAAGCGCTTCCTCAAAAAAAAATGGCGAATGGGCCAAACGAGACAAATACCTGATAATTTTAAAATTAAAAGTGTATCACTGGCTGAACTGTGCTATGAAATACAAAAATTGAAACTAACCAAAGCTCCTGGATACGATTTAATTACGGGACAGGTCCCGTATGGTATACAACTTTGGGGTTGTACCATAGTAAATAACATCAAAATTTTACAAACTTTTCAAAACAAAGTGCTAAGAAGAATTGTAAACGCCCCGTGGTATATCAGAAATAGTGATATCCACAGAGATTTGGATGTGGCAACCGTCGAAGATGAAATAAAATCATTTGCCTGTAAGCAACAGACTCGCCTTCGCGGTGATTGCAATAACGAAATGATATATATTTTGAACGATACAAATTTAGTGCGCCGGCTTCAACGGATAAAACCACTTGAATTAACCGCGTGTTTTTGGCGATACAAGCAGGTGCCTCCGATGGGAAGCTGCCTGGTAAACGAGAATATAAATTAATAAATCTAAACTACTATTTATAGATAGGCAATAACCTAGTTGTAGTATAAAGTAATTTGAAGGGAGGTATTTTTAGTGAGTAAGAATCCCACACTATTCAGCACACATTCCACACTTTCCAGCTACCATCGGAAAAAAAAAATTTATCTGCCTTAAAATAAACATACATATTTGGGTTGTTATATTTTTCACATTTTGGTTAATAAAATAAGATAAATTGTACATTTAGTCGTATTATTGCATTAATATTACTAAATTAGTGATGTTTAAAACCCAAATAGTAATAGTACCCTTATAGTAAATTGTTTTAGAATGGTTTTTTATATATATATATAAAATTCTTTGATTGCCTTATTATTTATTTATTATTTGATTGTTCTTATTCAACATATGAAAGTTTAATGTATATACATATTCGGGTTATGGTACAAACTTTGTACGTTTAGTCATTGAATTTTCTTAGCTGTTCGTTTTCTTAGGCTGCTTTGGAAATTTTTAACCTAAGTTTATATGCTTTATTTATGGTAGCTGGAATGCACCGCATAAAAATATATATATATAATTGTACAACTTTTAATAACATTGTCAAGTTATAATGTTTTGTAATTTTTTTTTATGAAAATAAATAAAACAATTTACTACTACTACTACTAGTAAGTGATTGCAAATATTGTTAAAAAAATAATTTTCATGAATTTGGATCACGTTATATTTAAAAGAGTTTCAAACCAGTGCTCAATTGTATAAAAGTACTTAACTGCTTAAATATAACCATCCAGAGATTCTCTCTCGAGTTGACTATCTGGTTAATTCCTCATCTGTGACCATAGCAAGTGCACGGTTTTGGTGAGCTAAAATCCTCTTCTTTGGTCCTCCCCGTGGGCGCTTACTGGAAATGACTAATCCTAATTAGTTAGCCAAGAATTTACCCTTGTGTCTTTAATTGCATGTGCTGATGCATTAGGAATCGAGGTACAAACAGTTCTTATACCCTTTCCCTTCCTGTCCTAAATCGGCATGCCTCCTACACAGGTGGACAAAGGTGATATAACCCTTCGGCATCCGTACCAAACCAGTGGTTGAACAGCAACGCCGAGGGCTGAATGGCTATAGGTAGAAGAGCCGCTAGTTGCGAACTCCAAATTTCTAGGCACGTTCGGTTTTATTCATAAGTCCCTTCCTCTGGTAATGCGGGGCTGTGCAGTGGCAAGTGGCAATCCTCCTAAAAAAAAATGTCTCGCCCTACTGAAGCTAAAGCGCTTAGCAAAGGCCAACCAACTTCAAAGCCTTCTTCGTCGGAAAAACCCAAACCTTCCTTCAAAGAGACTCTTGAGGGTTTAAAGATTGGCATCCTAGCCAAAAACTTCCCTAAAACTCTCCTCTCGAACTCTAACATGACCGCGATTAAAACCTCGGTTCTAGATTTAATTTTAGCTCAAGCTGAGAAACCGGTCAAACCCAAATTTCTTAGAATCTCCTTCAGGCGCGGATGATTAATCTTTAACTGCAAGGACTCCCAAACAGCAGAATGGCTAAAAGAGATCATCGAAGAGTTAAAGCCTTGGGACAACGCCTCCCTTAAAGCGGTTGATGAGGCAGAAATACCTTGTAGCCCAATTTTGGTAGATCAATTCCCTTTTTTCACTATGATCCGCGCTCAGAACAATGATCTTCTTGCAGCCGAATGAAGAGTAATCCGCAGTGAAACAAAAGGAAATTCTATCGTCGTTATACTCTCTATCGACACAAGTCGATCGATGGACTCAAAGAGGTCGACTATAACAAATCGTTTTGCTTCGGCGAAGTATAACTTCGCCCTCTCAACTCCCCAATGGATAAAGCTAAACCGACCAATATTAATAGGCCTCCAAATAGACACCCAAAGTCTAGTACAGTCGGTAAGCGCCTATGTCCTACTTCAACCTCCCCATCCGGCTCAAACGAAAAAATGGACTCCATCTCCTCAAAAACCCGATCCCGCTTACACTCCTATCCCTCACCCTCGCCCACCCTCAGCCCCTCCCTCACAAACACCAAGCACGAGCAGTGACCTATTCGTCACAAAAGTCGAAAAAAAGAGCCTAACTCGTAGAGGCGATAACCTTAAGACGCTAAAAGCGCCTAAAGGCAACACCTCAACCTCTAATAAATCCCAATGACACAAAATACCAAGTTCCTGCAGATAAACCTGCATCACTCTAAGGCCGCCATTGCAACGGCTTGTAGAAGGTTCATCTGCAACGCCCTGGACGTCATGCTCATTCAAGAGCCATGGTGTCACAAAGGGCGTATCAATGGTTGATATATGACAATACAAATGACCACCCTAGAGCTGCAATGCTCATCAGGGATTACATAAACTTTCTCCCCATTCCAGAATTCATCTCCAAAGACCTGGTCGCTATACAAATGGTAATATCCTCAGCTCATTTCCCGGGAGATGCAGCAACAGCTATACCAACTGAAGTCATCAAACTGATGAGGTCATGCCACTCTAAGGGAATCCAAATAATCATTGGCTGCGATGCCAATGCCCATCATACAATATGGGGCAGCAGTAGTACCAACAAACGAGTTGAGTCTCTTTAAACTTTCTTATAAAATCAAATCTAGAAATTTTAAATAAAGGTAATGACCCTACTTTTGTAAGCTCGATAAGACAAGAGGTTCCTGACCTTTTCCTATCGAGCTCTACAATTAGTAACAATATACTTCACTGGCACGTGCCAAAGGAGGCCTCAATGTCAGATCACTGCCATATCAGATTCGGCATCAAAACCTGGTCGCTATACAAATGGTAATATCCTCAGCTCATTTCCCGGGAGATGCAGCAACAGCTCTACCAACTGAAGTCATCAAACTGATGAGGTCATGCCACTCTAAGGGAATCCAAATAATCATTGGCTGCGATGCCAATGCCCATCATACAATATGGGGCAGCAGTAGTACCAACAAACGAGTTGAATCTCTTTAAACTTTCTTATAAAATCAAATCTAGAAATTTTAAATAAAGGTAATGACCCTACTTTTGTAAGCTCGATAAGACAAGAGGTTCCTGACCTTTTCCTATCGAGCTCTACAATTAGTAACAATATACTTCACTGGCACGTGTCAAAGGAGTCCTCAATGTCAGATCACTGCCATATCAGATTCGGCATCAAAACTCCACAATGCCAACGCTCGTCTATCAGAGTTCCCAGACACACTGACTGCAACTTATACAAAGAGCTCCTCAGATGTGAATTGGAACTTACATGTGTTAACACCAACTCAGCGAACGAGCTGGATAAGCTCGCCTCTGAAGTAAATGATCACATTACATCAGCGTACGAATTCAGTTGTCAGATCAGAACTAGATCTACCAACAGAGACGTACCCTGGTGGAATAGTGAATTAGAAAAATTAAAAAGGAAGGCCATAAAGCTCTTCAACTCAGCTAAACTTTGAGGGAACTGGGCTAAGTACCGCATAGCCCTTACAAACTATAACTCGGCTTTAAGGAAATCTAAAAGGAAAACATGAAGATCGTTCTGCGAGAACATAGAAGACCTCCCTTCCTTGAACCGAGCCCAAAAGGCTCTATCGAACGACCATAGCAATGAAATTGATTGATTGATGAAGAAAGGGGACGGATCTTCACCTCTGGTTATAAGGAGACTCTTGAACTGTTTATGCAACCCCTTTTTACTGGATTCTATGAGGTTGATCCATTAGCCCCAGGAATTCTTACCAAACCATTCCGTTCCTAATAGGAAACATAGTCTATCGGGACAAATTTACATCCAAAACACGGTTAAATGGCCAGTTGCTTCCCAAAAACTCTTTAAATATCCTGGTGGGGATGGTATATTCCCTGCCCTAGTGCAAAATGGAATTGCACTATTCAGATCCAGCTTTGAATACAACTATATCCCTCCTTCTTTGCGTAAGGTTAACGTTATATTCATCCCCAAGGCTGGAAAAAAATCTGCCTCAGACCCCAAGTCATTTAGGCCAATAAGCCAAACTTCTCTTTTCTTAAAAGTTATTGAAAAATAGTGTAGGCAATTCCTTTCTTGTAAAACATCCCCTCAAAAAAAACCAATTCGAATATCAATCTAGTAAATCTACAATAACGGCCCTACATCATCTAGTCAAGAAGATAGAAGGCTAGCTAGATTCCAAAGAAATTGCACTCTGTTCCTTTCTTGATATTGTAGGGGCCTTTGAAAATACTCCGTATTCCTCCATTAAAAGAGCCGCCAATAATAAAGGAATAGACAAACAAACCATAAGTTGGATACAATCACTGTTGAGCAGCAAATCGATGTCTGCCCAACTTTACCCGACATACATCACTATAAAAGCTGTTAAAGGTTGTCCCCAAGGGGTGTTATGTCTTTCCTACTCTGGCAAATCGTCATTGATGAACTCTTGGACGACCGGAACAACTCTGGGTTCAGCACACAGGGCTTTGCTGACGACATAGTAATCATTATAAAAGGGCAAACATGAGTACCACCCACCATTTCTGGGCTTATTCAAACTGCCTTAATAAAAGTATGGAACTGGTGTCAAGACAAAGGCTTAACCGTTAACCCCTCAAAAACAACTTTTGTTCCCTTCACTCGGAAAAGGAATCACATTCTGCCAAACTTATCACTGAACAACATCCCTATACCATTCTCAAAGGAAGCTAAATATCTCGGTATCATCCTTGATCATAAACTTACTTGGAATGTCCACCTACAACGCACCTTTAATAAAGCGACCCCCTTCATCGACCCAGAGCCCTTCTGTGGACTAGCCACCAGTAATATAACAGTTGAACTCAATACTTCGGAACACCAATGCGTACATCCAATTGGCACTCCATCCAAGGATTACGCCATGCTAAAATAATCATTGGCCTCGCCAACAAAAAACCAGCTCTTCAGATCCTCTCTATGAGCAAACTTGATTGATCGTAACGGACTTCCTAATTGGTCACTGCGCCCTGAACCATCGTCGCCTAAAAATGGGTAAAAGCTCTACAGATGTGTGTCGACTCTGCCTAGAGAGGATCGGATCTTTTTAAAAAAACAAACAAAAATAAAAAATGTATTCATTAAGATTAATTTAGCTTAGAATTTAAGAAACAAATATAACAAAAATAAATATAAATTTATATTTTAAATAATAATCAACAATTTCTTCTGTTTTGTCGGCACTTAAGTCTTTGGATATTTTTGAAGCCATTTCTAACTACTATCTTACTATCTAAGCACAAAATACACGATTTAAAAACATATATTGCACAAAACTAGATGTAAAATCCTTAAAGAAAAAAGCCTCCAATTTTGTAACTCTATTTTAACGTCTTTTCAACACATTAAAATAAATGGAACAGATCAAAACAAGATCCCCACGATAACACTTACCATTAAGAAATTTTTTTTAAAGCTCTAAAACCAAAAGCTATTCAACAAAACGCACGAGTTACCAAACGGACATCAGATGTGTGCTGAACAAAAGGATATACGTCAGATGCAATTGGTAATTTACTGGCGGGTAAACACTTTTTATGAAGGGTTTCTTTCAATTAAGTATGGCGCAAAAATATGGCACGCTCCTGATATAAAAAAAGCTTCCCCATAAGACGTGTACTGTCAATTTATGTTTGACAGATTATAGCTATAGTCAAGCAAGGCAACAGCAAACGTGAAACGAGTGAGAGTGGGGCTGGAGGGATTGCCCTAACACAATGTACTTTTTCCTTTTCTTGAACACTTGATCACTGCACACAAGTACACTGTTTTGGGTTTGTCAATCAGCGGCCATTAGCGTTCTTTTTCCTTGTTGTGTCGTAAATTAATCATCTACCAATAAATATTTACAAACAACTTCTATGATATTGATGATATTGATTCTATGATATTAATTCGAAGAAAAAATCGGATGGATTATGGTGTCAAATTTAGCGGTTAGTTTTCTGAATCTTTCACTGCTCAGTCTGGATTTCCTCAGGGAAAACACTTAAGCCCTATTTTTTCATACTGGCTATAAATATTTTAATATACTCTGATGATATTAAAAGTTAATCTATCAATAATCAGGGTGAAAGAAATTTTCTCCAAGCGGACATTAATATTTTTGTCACTTCGTTTGGTAAAAATGGGCTTATTTTAAACCCATATAAATATCAACATATAACATTTTCAAGAAGACGTATTCCCTCCATTTCATATGCTTTATCATGCTGATAGTTTTGAAGATGTCGGAGCTTTATTTGACCTGAAACTTAAAGTTATTGGTAATATTAACTTTATTTACTTATTGTTAATAAATCAAACTCCATGCTGGGCTTTATTAAGAGGTGGTCTAAACAATTTGACGACCCCTATGTTACTTTGTACAATTTCTTCGTCCGTCCACATCCAGAGTATGTTTCACAAGTTTGGACTCCGTTCTACAATATTCACTCAATTAGAATTGAAACTATTTAACGTAACTTTATTTGTTTTGCCCTTAGAGGTCTTCCATGGGATGATCCATATAACCTTCCCCCCTACAGTCAACGTATGAAACTTCATCAAATGTTACCCCTCTCTCAACGTAGACTGAATATTGATATATTTTTGTTACAAAACTATAGCTGGCCATACAGATGCCGCTTATCTTTATACCCTATCCTAAGGGTATATTAATTTTGACACATAGTTTGTAACACCCCTTAATATTCGTTGTAGACCCATAAAAGTATATATATATATATGATCAGGACCACATCCTTAGACTATTTAGCAATGTCCGTCCGTACGCAACTTTTAGGCTTTTAAGATCAAGCTAGGAAGCTGAAATTTGGACCACATATTCCCTGGGGTGTAACATTTTTTTGAATATGCCCACTTCCACGCCCACAATTGAGAAAAAACCGTTTTAAAACTAAAGTTTGAGAGGCAGAGTGTTACAACCTTTACAAGATATGTAGGCACTGCTTTCCTTTATAAGTTTGTCATATAAAGTTTTTGCCATGCTTACTTTTTGTGGGCGTTTTTCACTAAAATGCTGTTTTCTTCGAAAATTTTCATAGAAACCGAAAAAAAAATGTTTAACAAGATATTTAGCCAATTTAATAAATTTTTTTAAATTTAATAGAATGAAATAAAATTCTATCCATCATCTTTTTAATGCTCTTTTTTTTGGGTCGTATAGGGATATGGATAGGGTATCATACTATTCGCCCCAAGCGGACTTTATCCTTTCCTAATTTTTTTTATTCCATTGCATTCAACTTCTGTGGAGGCGCTCTTTTGATCTTTGGTGATCTTTTAGTAAGCGTTTATTATAGGACAAATTATATCAGGAATGAGCCAACTACTCGCATGATTCGCATACGCATGAATGCAAAATGTCTTCACAATTTTCACAAATTCAATACAAAAAAAACAAAAATTTTAAAATCACACCAAACGCACAGACGCTTTGAAGCGACATTTAGTTTTAAAAATTTGTGTGAAGCGTATCAAAGTTTGATCAAACGCAAATACCGCACGCGACATTGTGAATAGGGCAAACGCAATGTTCGTCTATCTGTAACTAGTTAAGAGGCCATTAATTTTGGGGTATGTAGATCATTTGGAACATATATCTCTCGAGGCCGGAACTCTTGAACTGCAAATATGTTTCAGAAACGCTTTCTGAGACACGATTTAAAGCTAAAAAAAAGTAAAGCAGTAAAGGTTGAAGTGTCCACAAAATATGTAGACACTGAAAGGCTAATGCTACCAAATAAAGTTTTCGCCACTCCTTCTTTTGGAGGGCGATTTTAAATGAAATTCAGTTTTTCGATAAATTTGACAGAAATTCCCAAGCGGAATGTAGCCGTGTTATATGTTTTTTTTTGGAATGAAAATTAAGTTTCAAAGGCATTCAGGTTCGTTTTGTAAAAACCCACACATTATAAAAGGCTATGTATACATATGTAAATATATTGTTTATTAAAATAATGTGTATGGCATTTTATTTTTAAACTTTAAATAAATACGAGTGTCTTAAAATTTGTAATTTAAATTCAATAACTTTGAATAAGTCTTATATATCGTTAAACCTACTTTATAATATATCGAAAATCCTTTCTTATTCAATTTTAAAGATAATGGGGATAATTTCAAGAAGGATATTTTAATTATTTTTTACATTTAGCAGTTTCTCAATCCAGAGATACTTAAATTTTTCTAATTCTAATTTTAACTTACAGACATGCTATTGCTATTAGAGTGATTATATCATCTAATCCTTCACCATTTATACCCGAAATTTAACCCATTCCATGTTGTTTCAGCAAATGGAGTATTTGCGAACCATTTATAGCTTCTAATTCCATTGGATTAAAATTAATTCCCATTGCATCTTATCGAAATGGGTTAAATGCACACCTTATTCTATTTATAATGCACATTGTCCAGTATTAGTTGCTGGCATCGCAAATTTTGGCTTAATAAGTCGGCCCAAATAGTTCACGATAACAGCAACTAAATGCAGACAAGATTCCTAGAGATTTATTGCATACCTAAACTAATTACCAATCTATATGTTAAGTCTTATATTCGAAGACTTCGTCTACGACTGCCTATATTTATCCACTCGACTGGTATCCCACTGCTAACGTCATAGCGATGTGGTTGGCAATTAAATAATTTCTGCGTACGTTCGCATCGTCGACTGACTGACCAATATGCGAATCCTTGAGGGCAACGATAAATCTGCGCTTCCATTCGATTCGTTTCCATGGAACGGCCGCACTTGATGAACATATAACCGCAATCATCATCGTTAAGTGCATAGTGTCCCTCTCCGGGACAGAGAGGCTTTGATGCCTTAACTTCGATCTGCAGGTGAGAAAAGAGAAGTGTTGTACACGGTTTAATTGTTATTGTAGACATTAATATATAGGCGGATGAAATAATAAAGTATTAATATTTTTAATGAACATTTTTGATTATCTAAAAGCTTAAAAGAGATGATAGTTTGGTCACAGTACCGTGTTATTTAAAGTAGAACTATGAATGTGTTTGTTCTCTATTTTAAATTTTAAACAATAAATGTTCAGGCCCAATATACATAATACTGATAAGTTCTGTTTTTTTAAATAGCAGATAAAAAAAAATGTTGTGGTGAAGAAAATACCTATACGATTATTTGTTTTGAATATGTTAATATTATGGTTTACACCGCAACGTTTTTAATACCGAATTAAGAAAATAAATAATATATAAAGTGAGCAGAAAGAGAATCCACGTCCAGTCAATGAAGAATGAAGTCGCGCAACCTATAGTAAAAAAAGGTTGGCTCAAATGCTCTACCCCAGAGCTTCATAAATATGGAGGTGATGTTTTGGTTGAGGCATGCATACCAAATCATCAACTAATGTTAAATGGAAGGAAGCATGACTGGAAATCAGATCCAGATCTATCAGAAAGGCAAGGCTTGCACGGTTCTTAAAGAATAGGCAAAGCTTGTTGGTTGATTGCAGAACAACTACCGCTCTACAAATAAATACGAATCGTTAGCGATTTATTTATGTATTTTTATTTTTATTTATTCAAAGCTAGAGACAAACAAATTATTCTTAGGAAAAATGCAATACCTATGACCATTCGAAATTTAAACCTCATCAAAAATGTTTGCCATTGACTAGTGCAGTTTGTACTCTAAATAGAGATATTTATATGTAAAAAGCGTTGTTGCCAAGTTCTGGAAGATGAGCAGAAAAAGCGAGTTTATATTTGAGGAAGAAACGGGTATTAATGCGAACATCCTGTGGATGGAATGTGGTAGAATCTAAAAAGCAAATATTCGAAACCAAGCCACCCAGTTCTGAGACTACTTGGAAGACATAATCGCCATCTCAGTTCATACCGATGCGATAAGTGACGGCCATGTACGTATCTTGAAAGTAATGTGCCAGCTAGACAAATACTAAAGGGAATTTTGAACTAAGTGACTAAGTAAAATTTTGAACTTTCTATAATGCAGTTGTTAAACCATTTTTTTAATTTGGAAAAAAATAATTAATTCAGAAACGGCTCTGTTTTTTTGTTTTTGCATTCCCTTAGCCACGCTCCAGATTCATGTTGCTTTTGGAGCACACATGCCGAATCATATTTCCATAGTTTTCCCACATTCATATTCCTCACAATAGCTAGATGATTAGTTTATATTCTCAATTTGTTAAAGTTAAAGAAAAAATGTTTCTTTTTGAAAGGTTTTCATTGATGAATACTTCACGGTTTAGGGGCAGTCAGAATTTTCAAAAGATCGAGTATAATATCATAAAAATATTCTCTGAACATTTTAAGAAAATCCGACGAATACTTTTCGAGTTATTCAACAATGAACTGACGGCTCTCTGAATCTCGAGAGCGTCGAGTGTTAAACTTTAAACGCATTTTTTCACAAAACTATGTTTTTAAGGACGGTGACCACTATCAATCAAAAACCGCTCGGTGGATTTTGAATGAAATTTTTATAACTTTTTTAAGACATATTGAACTAGTGCCTGATCGAAGGCTTTTTTCTAAAACTTAGATATTAAAAAACAATGTGCTGTTACATTTTTCCTGAATATTCGAAAGTAAATATTTTGAGACCATTTATTTGAATGAATTCGGGTGAACTGTTGAGAAAGTGATGATGGTCACCGCAAGGACTACATGTGGAACAGGTGCCAATGCATATAGCAATACATTTTTATATAATTAATATTTCCTTTTCAAATTTTGTAAAGTATTCTTACTTTTATAAAAAAAATAAATTACTGACAAAAAAAAATTATTAAAAATTTCCCCTTAATTTCCATGCAGTTCGTTTTTCAGATGTATGCCTTTTCTTTGAAATTCCATTTTATCGCGTGATAGTTTTTTGCACAGACAATTTTAAAACCCAACTTACCATATCTCTTTGCTTGATCTCATCCTCATAGAAAGACGTTCTTAGCGTTGAACTCTGGCACCGAGCTTCCGAATGTGCTGGCACACCACACAGATTCTTTTCTTCATCGTAGATAGTTCCATTCGGACACTTGAAGACGACTATACTAAGGTCATAGCTGTCTGGCTTATTTGTACATTGGTAAAACTTGTCGCAGCTCTTGGGATGTTTCCTAAAGCCAGTTGGACATACAAACAAGTCTTGATTTTGACTTTTGGGAGGACAGGGAGAGCTTTCATTATTGTTCGAGCTTGGCTGATTTGTTGTTGGAGTTTCAGTCGGATTCTGTGTGGATTCAGTGGCTGGCAAATAAGTTGTAGTTTGCGTTGGAAATTGTGTTGTGCTGGTTGCTGGTGAGTCAGTTGTAGTCGTTGTAGGCGGATTGGTGCTACCTGGTTCTTCTGCAACAAGATAAGAATGCAATGATTAAATAATTTATAAATTAAAGTTGCAAAATTTACCGTTAGTCGTCGTGCTATATGTGGTGTCCGTTGTCGTTGTTACAGTCGTTGGGTACTGGGTGGCAATGTTTGTCGTTTGCTCAGCGGTCGTACTAATTGTGCTTGCAGGCTCTTCTGTTGTTGATACAGACCCTGCACTTCCCGACGAGCATTGGCCTGATACGTGTTCGGCATGATTGCAGGTTTCCACAGATGTATCCCAAGCTGTTCCATTGGGGCATCTGAAGCTGTAAATGGTGTACTTACCATTCTTAGCTGTATCAACACACCTGTAATATCTGGAACAGTCATACGGATCTGGGAAAAAACCTTCCTTCGTGCATTCGATATTTGGCGGGAGAGTTGTCGTGGTCTCTATTGGGTATTGTGATGTCGAAGCTGTCGTTTCAGTAGTTGTTATCGTTGAAGATTCACCTATTTCGGTTGATGTTGGTTTGTATCCTTCTGTCGTAGACGAGGGAGAACCACTCGTTGTTGTTTCATAGCCACTAGTTGTGGAATAAGCATTTGATGTTGTAGAATAACTCGTTGTGGTTGTTTGACCGTCGCATCTGTCAATGTTTCCTTCAAAGTCACATGTTTGTTTCTCTTCACTCCAACCTGTGCCATCACCGCACGTGAATTCATGTCGTATAAATCCTTTTTCTCCATCACTAACGCATCGGTAGAATTTTTTGCAGTTATTTGGGTCGGACATGAAACCATCGCCGGTGCACTTAGTGCCTGGAGGCAGATTTGGAACGGGCTCTTCTTTACCAGGAGAAACCGTTGTATCCGTTGTTGTTGGCTCTGTAGTTGTAGGCGCAGGATTGTTTGTAGTTGTCGGATCGCCTATAGTCGTAGTTATTGGATTGTCGGAGGTTGCTGGGTAATTAGTTGTTGGCCTATGCGTTGTTGTACTTGAGTAGTCTGTAGTTGTCGTTGGATTCTGTGCTGTCGTTGGCTTTTGAGTTGCTATTGGCTTTTGTGTTGTTGTTGGCTTTTGAGTTGTTGTTGGGTTTTGTGTTGCTGGCTTCTGAGGTGTTGTCGGCTTCGTTGTCGTAGGATAATCTGTAGTTGTAGTTGGATAGGTTGTAGTTGTAGCTGGATTCCCAGTCGTTGTTTGATAACCAGTCGTTGGGTCTTGACTCTCTGTTGTTTGATACCCGCTTGTGGTTGTATCTTCTGGATATAAGGTTGTGGTAGTAATATTACTGTTACACCTAGGATTTTCAACTGCCTCGGGGTAATTGCAAGTCTGGATAGTATCATCCCAAATGGTTCCGTTGCCACATGAGAATTCATATTTTTGGAAACCGCCTTTTCCATTATCAACACATCGATAAAATTTCTTACAGTCCTCAGGATCACCCATATATCCTTCCTGATTGCATCCTCCACCCGGGGATGGTTTTGATGTTACTTGTGTTACTGGCGGAACACTTGTGGTTGTATACGCTGTTGAAGTCGGCTGATATGTTGTCGTTTCTGGGTTATTTTCGGATACAGTGGTCGGATTAGATGTAGTACTTGGTGAGCTTATCGTCGTTGTTGTGTAGTCTTGTGTGGTATAAGCTTGTGTTGTTGTATAGCCTTGCGTTGTTGAATATCGCTGTGTTGTTGTGTCCCCTAGCGTTGTAGTTAGCTCTGTGGTTGGTCGTTCTGTGGCTGGTTGTTGTATAGTTGTTGGCTTTTGTGTAGTTGGATATTGAACAGTTGTTGGCGGATTTGTTGTTGTTGTTGGTCTTGCGGTAGTTTCTGGTTTCTCTGAAGCTTGTCCAGTCGTTGGTTTAGTGCTTGTTTGCTCACCAGAACCCGATCCGCATGTTCCACTTTCGTGGTTGCATGTTTGAAGATCATCATCCCAGACAGTTCCATCTCCACACTTAAATTCATATTGCATGAATCCCCCTTTTCCAGTGTCCACGCATCTATAAAACTTAGAACAGTTTTTTGGATCACCTGTAAAACCATCTTTTTTACAAATTGCATTTCCTGCTGGAGATGAAGTAGACTCATTCTGACTGGGTGTTGAAGGTTGATTTGACGATGTCGATGTGGGCTTGCTAGTTATTGGTTGGGGTTTTTGAGAAGTACTCTGATATCCGCTGGTAACAGGACTTGAAGTTGTGGATAAACTGGGTTTACTCGTTATCGGCTGATAACCACCCTGATGTTCCGTTCCTGTTTGTGATCCCGATGTTGGAGGTCCTAATAATTGACCGCATTTACCATCGTTGACAGCATATGCGTAGTTGCAACTTTCAAGTGAAGCATCCCACACTGTTCCTTTGCCACAATCAAACTCGTATCGGAGGTAGCCTCCTTTATCATTGCTGACACAACGATAGAATTTTGCACAGTTCGATTCATGTCCCATGAAGCCTTCTCGTTCACAGATACCATTTTGACCTGCAGGTGGCCCGACGGTACTGCTTGTTGGCGGTGCGTCTATTGGAGAGGATGTGGATTCTGAAATAAAGAGATACTTTTTTTTATCTAGATGTTTTAAAATTATTTGTATACGAATCTAATAATCAAATCAAACAAAGATGGCGAGAAAGCCGAAATGATGGCATGCAGAGAAGGGCGAAATGAAAATTACCTGAACTTTGGTTATTGCCAGATCCCTGATTGTTGTTCGATTCTTGGTTATTGTTTGAACTTTGATTATTGCCCGAAGACTGATTATTATTGCTATTTGAATTTTGATTGGAAGCCGATCCTTGACTGCTGCTACCCGTTGATTGGTTATTGTTAGATCCCTGATTATTACCCGATCCCTGGTTACTGCTAGATCCCTGGTTATTGTTTGAACTTTGATTGTTGCCCGAAGACTGATTATTGTTACTGCTTGAACTTTGATTGGAACCAGAACCTTGATTGTTGCTACTTGATGATTGATTGCTTCCTGACGATTGGTTATTGTTAGATCCTTGACTAATGGTTGACGATTGGTTACCACCTGACTGAGTGCTGTTAGAACTTTCCCCTGTTCCTGATGTCTGATTGTTGCTAGAGCTCTGTTCAGTGCCCGCTGACTGGTTATTACCTGATGACTGATTGTTACCCGAACTTTGGCTACTGCTGGATGTTTGGTTATTTGATGCTTGGTTGTTGCCACTCGAACTTTGGTTTGAACCTTGGTTACTACTGGATCCTTGGTTGTTCGAGGAACTCTCATTGTTGCTTGAAGACTGGTTGTTGCTCGGAGATTGACTTGAGCTAGTCGTTGATGTTCCACATTTGCCTCCTACGGCCCATATGTGATTACAAGCGCCAGTCGTATTATCCCATACTGTACCTTTACCACAGCTAAATGAATACTTTTCAAATCCACCTTTATCGTTGCTTACACATCGATAAAATTTTTCACAATCGGTTTCATCGCCAACGAATCCTTCTTTTGTGCACTTTCCACCAGAGCCTAGCGATCCTTGCTGCTGCTGATTGTTGGACGAGCTGTTGCTGGACGAATTTTGGTTGCTATTTGATGATGATCCTGAAGAACTTTGGTTGTTTGTTTCGGACTGGTTGTTAGAAGATGACTGATTATTAGAAGTACCCTGATTATTGTTTTGAATGTTGGTCGTTGAACTTTGGTTACTGCCCGTAGAGGAGGAACCTGAAGAGCTGGATGACTGATTGTTATTTGACCCTTGCGATGCACTTGATGACTGACTGCTGCTTGATCCTTGTGATCCGCTGGATGACTGATTATTGGCTGATGATTGATTGTTGCTCGAACTATGTGATCCACTTGATGATTGACTGTTGTTTGATCCCTGTGATCCACTTGATGATTGATTGTTGCTCGAACCCTGTGATCCACTTGATGATTGGCTGTTGTTTGATCCCTGTGATCCGCTCGATGACTGATTATTGTTTGATCCCTGCGATCCACTTGATGATTGATTGTTGCTCGTACCCTGTGATCCAGTTGATGATTGACCGTTGTTTGATTCCTGCGATCCACTTGATGATTGATTGTTGCTCGAACCCTGTGATCCACTTGATGATTGGCTGTTGTTTGATCCCTGTGATCCGCTCGATGACTGATTATTGTTTGATCCCTGCGATCCACTTGATGATTGATTGTTGCTCGTACCCTGTGATCCAGTTGATGATTGACCGTTGTTTGATTCCTGCGATCCACTTGATGATTGATTGTTGCTCGAACTCTGTGATCCACTTGATGATTGACTGCTGTTTGATCCCTGTGATTCGCTCGATGACTGATTATTGTTTGATCCCTGCGATCCACTTGATGATTGATTGTTGCTTGTACCCTGTGATCCACTTGATGATTGACTGTTGTTTGATCCCTGTGATCCACTAGAAGACTGATTGTTGCTTGATCCTTGGGATTCACTGGATGTCTGATTATGACTTGATCCTTGCGATCCACTTGAAGACTGATTGCTTTCGGACTGAGTGTTGGATCCAGAGGAACCGCTTTGATTGCTCGATGAAGATGAACCAACACATCTCTTGGACTGATCTTCTGATGGGTAGTTGCATGCAGTTGCATCAGAATCCCAAACCGTCCCTGGTCCACAGGTGAATGGTATCGTGTCATAGCTGCCCTTACCGTTGTTAACGCATCTGTAGAACTTTGTGCAGTCATCATGATCTGCAAGGAATGTACTTTCGTCTTTACAGTTTCCAGCAGGTTTTCCAACGGTTGGAGCAACGTTTGAAGACTCTTGTTCACTCTGATTATTGCTCCCAGATTGGGTGGAGTTTGATCCTTGATTGTTTGAAGAACTACTTGACTGATTGTTGGTTGCGGTGTGGTTAGTGCCCGACTGATTTTGCGAGGAACTAGGGGAACTCTGTTGATTGTTACCACTTTGACTTGTTCCGGAAGATTGCTGATTGTTATTACCTTCATTGGAGTTCGACGAGCCCTGTTGTTGAATACTTCCACTGCCTTGGTTGGAAGTTGCAGAGTTTTCGGTGCTGTTAGAAGAAGATTGATTGCCAGAGGAATGTTGATTACCGGCACTTTGATTGGAGCTCGATGAGTTTTCAGTGTTATTAGATCCAGAGGATTGTTGATTACCGCTACTAGAGCTCGAAGAGTTTTCTGAGCCATTTGAACCAGATGATTGCTGATTGCTGCCACTGCTACCTTGATTGTGGCCAGATGAGCTTTCAGATTGCTGATTATTATTGCTGCTTTGGTTGGAACTCGATGAACTCTCTGTACTACTAGAGGATTGCTGATTGCTGGTACCACCGCCTAGTCCAGAACTTGAAGAGCTTTCGTTATTGTTGCTGCTTTCATTACTTCCAGAAGATGATGCACATTTTTCACTTTGCTGCGACGTCGGATAGTTACATGCGACGGAATCAGCATCCCATACTGTGCCAGGGGCACAATCAAATGGAACTTTATCGTAGCCGCCATTGCCATTATCGACGCACCTGTAGAACTTGGCACAATCATGGTCATCTGCCAAATAGTCATTTTCGGACTTGCAATTGATTGATGAAGTCGATGAAGGCTTGTTGGAGCCTTGGTTACTGTTAGATGAAGTCTGATTGCTTGAGGTGGACTGATTGTTTGATGACTCAGATTGACTTTGGTTGTTTGATGAATTTTGATTATTTTCGGAATTTGATGATGATCCGGATTGATTTTGATTGTTTGAGCTGGACTCGTTGTTTGAGGTTGTATTTTGACTTCCAGCGACCTGCTGATTTGACAATGCTCCCTGGTTGTTGGAAGAACTTTGATTATTATTGGTTGAATTTGAAGATTCTGGTTGATTGCTTGATGAATTTTGGTTACCCGAGGAGCCAGAATTTTGATTGCTGCCACTGTTGGATGAACTTGTTTGATTGCTGTTTGACGATGTTTGATTATGAGATGACTCGGATTGATTATCAGAATTTTGACTGCCTGCAACATTTTGGCTTTGGCTTGTCGACGAGGTCTGATTGTTCGACGAAGACTGGTTAGAATTCGATTGGTTTCCATTGTTCGATGATGTCTGATTACTGCTGGATGATTGATTACTGGATGAACTCTGTGTTGATGAAGACGATGATGATGATGATGATGATGATGATTGACTGCTTTGCGTGGAACTAGATTGCGATGAAGAAGACGATGATGAAGTTCCATTTGACCACTCGTGATAATCTTGTTGATTTGCAACTGTATGATTCTGAATCGATTCACGGATTGCGTAGTTCTTCTTATCATCTGATCCACGACAACCGCCTGTCGCGATTACATTGTCCATATGATTGCATGATTGCAATGACTCGTCCCATGCAGTTCCCTCCGCACAACGAAATCCTATCTTATTAAAGCTGCGACCATTCGAAATGCACCTGTAGAATACCGTGCAATCATCTGGATCTGTCAAGAAGCCATCATCCTCACATGGGAGTGGGTCCACTGATCCATCGGCAAGCGCTCTCGACGATGATGTTGTCATTGAAATTATGGATACACCATTAAAACCGACACCAAGTTTACGCAGTGGTGAAGCTATTGTCATCATGTCATCCTCATTGTTGATTTCGTTCATGTACTGCATGCACTCGCTGCGTCCAGCTATTAATGGAGGAACGCAGATTTTTAATATTCGCGAGAATATCGTGCCTTCCTTGCATTTCAACACGTATGGTTTTATGTAAGCCTCTGCTTGAAGAATCTGGTGGTTGTTTAGTTTCTCTTCGCATCTGTAGTACAATCTACAGTCGAAATCATCAGCAAATAGTCCTTCCGCAGGACAATTGAACAGTGCTTCATCTGTAAGAGTAATAAAAAGAGGCACATAAATTAGTGATTGGAGTCTGATATTGGGAGATTTGGGTTGTTGGACATGAATGTTACAATTATAATTATAAAGGAGAAATTAATCACACCTCACTTATATTTCGAATGATGAATAGGGAAATGGGTCCGTCAAATACAAACCGAAGTTATATAATTTACGCTGATAAAACAACGATAGACAGGAAAAATTGGATTCAATCGATTTAGAAATGTCGTGGTCACCTATAGGAAAATTTGATCGCCCTTTTTGGAATTCTGTAGTTCCAAGTCAGTAATTAGTGCACCCTAAGTCCCTAATAAATTATAGCCCAATCAGAAGGTGTGAAATATTTCTGGAGGATCCTAGAAATTTTACGCGTTAATTCCGACATAGAAAATAAAGTCACTGTAAAAAAGGTTATCTTAAACAAAACAGAATGAATGGTTGTTTGGTTTCAGAAATGCCAGTGCCATTTATAAATAATGGCATTGTGGTTTCGCTTTCAGGACAGAAGACAGCATTGTATTTCGGTTTCGGTCGGAATTTAATAAGCTTAACATCATATACAGTGTTTACAGTTATATGGTGCTATAGTTTTGTCAGAAATAAAACCATCTGAATTATTTTTATTAATACTATATAAATATAACTTATGTTGAGGTGAATATATACTCGCCTACGTTTTCGTCATAACTTAAGGAGTATCGACGTACTGAAAATTAATATATAACAATTATGTAATTATAAATATTAGATACTAAAACTTATTTAGTGCTATAGTTATGTCTGACACGGTAATTAAAGAAGATTCGTCCGCGGCGTGCAATTTTGAAAAAAAGAGTTGGGTTCAAAGGAGCCCAGGTAGATGATGACGGCCTGATTGGTTGACTTAGCGATCTAGCAGGACGTAACAGTAATTTTTGGCGCGTGAGCCCTGGATCAACCTGTTCCATAAAACGGAGTCAGATAAAATCAGGGCTTGTGTTTTGATTAAAACCTTTTCTTTTAAATAATTATATTAATTGTGACTTGGCAGCAGTCTTGTGTGAGGTACTAGAATCCGCTCTGCTTAAGCTCAGCATACCTTACATCGAGGCAAACGAAGTACCCTCTTCTAAGGTAAAGGTACTGTTTGAGCAATTTAGGTGGCGCACGCAACATTACGATACGATACGATTCTAACACACATCATATATATTGTATACTATAGGGAGTACATATCATTGTTTCAGCTTCAATTCGTATTCACGTTTTCACTTTGAACATTCATTTCTAAATGGAGGCGTGAAAACAAATTTTTCATCTGAATTTCTTTTACAGTTGGTTCGTAGCACGTATCGAAATTGCGTTGAAAGGGTGCAAATATTTTGATTTTACGTTTTCACGGGACCAAAGTCCAGAATTGACCTTAGGTATGTTTTCTATAAATAAATAGACCACCGGTGGATTTCGGTGGTTTTAGAATTGGTTTTCAACATAGGGCCACTAATATTTTAAGGAATCCTAGGAAGGCCAACTGGGACACGTACGAATTTGGTTGGCAAGGCGTGTTACTAACGGGATAGACTTGGCGCCAGACCGCCTATACTATGTATCATAATGAAAATGGCTTGTCGCTCAAGAAGGAAATGTTCAACCCAAATGGTAGAATAGCGAGATTGTTAAAAAAGAACAGGAGGTTACCTTTCAATAAGGCTAAACTAACTAGAAAAACATAAGGAAAGGCTACAGTCCGCTTGGAGCGAACAGTATGATACCCTATCCCTATCCCTATATGCCCCCAAAAAAACCTTAAGAAGATGATGGATAGCATTTTATTTCATTCTATATAAAATTTAGACAAAAAAAAAACAACGCCCCCAAAAAGTGGGCGTGGCCAAAAACTTTGTATGGGCGATATATTGGAAAAAATATTGGCTAAATATCTTGTTAAACATTTTTTTTCGGTTTCTATGAAAATTATCGAAGAAAACAGCATTTTAGTGAAAAACGCCCACAAAAAGTAGGCGTGGCAAAAAACTTTATATGACAAACTTATAAAGGAGGGCATTGCCTACATATCTTGTGAGGGTCGTAACACTCTATCTCTCTAACTTTAGCTTTAAAACGGTTTTTTCTAAATTGTGGGCGTGGCAGTGGGCGTATTCAAAAAAATTTTACACTTAACCATTTCGGAGCCCTAGGGAATATGTGGTCCAAATTTCAGCTTCCTAGCTTAATTCTAAAGGCCTAAAAATTGCGTACGGACGGACGGACGGACGGACGGACGGACGGACGGACGGACATTGCTAGATAGTCTTAGGATTTGGTCCTGATCATAAATATATATACTTTTATGGGTCTACGACGAATATTAAGGGGTGTTACAAACTATGTGTCAAAATTAATATACCCTTAGGATAGGGTATAAAAAGGGGACTGAGACAAGTACTATGATATGAAGAAAAACTTCGAGTTCTAGATTTGTCAGTCTTAAAGAAAAACCTGGAAGGAATTCTGCGAATCCATCAGAAATATAAGCCAGCGGTGGGTCAAGACTTCGTAAAATACTTTCAAATGAATCAAATGTACCAAGCTACATTAAGAAAAATTACGGTATGTGGACGAAAAGTAGAAGGGAGGTGCAGGAAACCTTAATTGATACTCACTTTTAAGGATGTTTTCGTGAGCGAAACGAACTTAACTAGAAAATTCGACTCTATCCAACCAGCAAATAGAGGGTATTGTTAGGTGGTGGAAGTGAAAGAGACAAGGTTACTCTTGCAGCCTCGATAGAGGGGCTTTCAACAAATCAAAAGCGCAGCGATCTTGCGTAGGAAAAGATCGCTTTTCAGTGAGATATATAAGTGCGCCAGTGGGCTTATTGCTAAAAAATTCTTAGTTCCATAAATTTCATTAAGCGGAGGAAAAGGAAGATTAACTTTCTTTTGGACGGGCTGGAAAAACTCTGTTTTCGATTCTGAAGAAATTCTCTTTGTGTAGGTGTTAGAATAAACTTGAAATAGGCATAAAAGCCCAGGTGGCAGGTCAGTCCTACTAGAAAATCCATACTTTTCGGAGTCAGGCTCTACGGAGTCGGGGAAAGCAGTTTATTCCGAAAGGTAATAGTAATAAGTGATATAGTTAAGTTTAGAGCGTCCGCATGAGGACTAGTAACATAGAATAAGTATCCTGTTAATTATACCCTATCCTAAGGGTATATTAATTTTGACACATAGTTTGTAACACCCCTTAATATTCGCCGTAGACCCATAAAAGTATATATATTTATGATCAGGACCAAATCCTAAGACTATCTAGCAATGTCCGTCCGTCCGTCCGTACGCAATTTTTAGGCCTTTAAAATTAAGCTAGGAAGCTGAAATTTGGACCACATATTCCCTAGGGCTCCGAAATGGTTAAGTGTAAAATTTTTTTGAATACGCCTACTGCCACGCCCACAATTTAGAAAAAAACCGTTTTGAAGCTAAAGTTAGAGAGATAGAGTGTTACAACCTTCACAAGATATGTAGGCACTGCTCTCCTTTATAAGTTTGTCATAAAATACTAAATACTGTTTTGTACTGACTAAAATACTGTTTTCTTCGAAAATTTTCACAGAAAGCGAAAAAAACTGTTTAACAAAATATTTACCCAATATTTTTTCCAACATATCGCCCATACAAAGTTTTTGGCCACGCCCACTTTTTGGGGGCGGTTTTTTTAAAAAAACTTTTTTTTTTAATTAATAGAACTAAATAAAATGCTATCCATCATCTTCTTAATGATTTTTTTTTGGGGCATATAGGGATATGGATAGGGTATCATACTGTTCGCCTCAAGCGGACTGTAGCCTTTCCTTATGTAAGTTAGATTTAATCATTTTTTTCTAGTATGTAAAATCTTTTGAAAATAATAAAAATGAATTTAAAATTGAAAGAAAACAGTTTATTCCAATTATTCGAACCTTTTTATCTAAATTACCATAATCGGGGTTTATGACACGGGGTTTATGATACGAAAACGTTTACTTCGATATTTCGGTCTGAATAAACAGGAACTATCAATATTAAATATTTAGGATTCGGGACACTGCGAATAAGAGTTAATGCAAAAAACGCGAGCTCCCTTATCAGAAAAGATAACGGCGAATTGTCGAAGGGAGATCTGCATGAACTGCACTATGAAATACACAAACTTAAAACTAATAATGCTCCGGGATAGGATTTTATTACAAAGGGCAGATCCTTCAAGAGTTGCTTCGGAAAGCACTAATCATGTCCGTTTGTCTTACAATCCTTTATTTAATTTTTTGTATGTTCTATTACAATGGAAAGTGATCACCAATGATCACAAATTTGAGTTTAGAATTACTCACTCCATAATCGACTAGCTTTATATTAGGAGAAAAATAAAGTTTTCTATCATTGTTCATTACGTTTGAAACATGGTCTTAATTGGACTTTCCAAAGCACTTATATGCGGACAGACTCTTCACTGTTAAGTAAAAAAAAAATACTCAAAATAAAAAATAAAAAAAAAACGGGTTGAAGTTCCACAAGAAAGCGTTCTGGGTCCGATTCAGTTATTACTCGAGATATTACGCAAGAAGAAGTGAGTAATACCTACAGTTGAACTAGCAACAAACAAGCTCCATTACCCTAGTGTTTTTGAGTGGCCAAAGACTTGGCGTTTTGTCCTTATTGAAACCATGCACATGAAATTTCCTTGTAGACATGTCAGCAACTCATTTTCATTGACTTCGTATAAATTCCGTACCGTCATATTTGGGAATACCATAAGAAACGAAACTAAAAGCGAAATCGCACGTAAAGGAGAAACTGAAAGAGCTCGTTATTATATATCATCGAATAAATTGGCTCCTTGGTAGATTTCTCAAATTCAGCTTGCAGAACAAGTTACTTTTATAGAAGCAAGTTTTAAATCCGCTTTATGCGCGTCGTATAAAACTTTGGGGTTGTAAGCTAAACGAGTATCGTGCGAATTTTACAAACTTTTCAAAATAATCTATAATGTATAATCCACTGATTTAAGGTAAAATGAATATAACTTTTCATTTGACCAATTAACATGTAATCTATTCTTACACAAATATAAATTGTGTGAAATAATTTTTCTCTATTGGAAAACCTTAAAAAACATAAGGAAAGGCTACAGTCCGCTGGGGGCGAACAGTATGATACCCTATCCATATCCCTATATGCCCAAAAAAAAAGCATTAAGAAGATAATGGATAGCATTTAATTTTATTCTGTTATTAAGAAAACAGAAACAGAAGAAAACAGCATTTTAGTAAAAAACGCGCACAAAAAGTAGGCGTGGCAAAAAACTTGCTTGATAATTTAGTTGCCTCAAATGTAGTGCATTTATTTGAAAATTACCTATATTAACCTATATTGTGAACTTTTTCTCCATAATTTCTATGCAAAGATATAACATTCATGTTAACTACATTGGGCCTTAATAATAATCACATTTAGTGAATGCTTAAATAAAAATATTCACACTTTAAACAAATCATGTACCAATAAAGAATTCAGTGCCCAGCTTAGTCACAACTAAGAGGATAAAATTTAATGTATGGAAAGCCATGTTTAAGTCGTAACTACACAAGTATAAACTGACATTTCGAAGCAAGTGTTACCTGTTGTCCAATATGATGGTACCTAAAGTAGGTAGTTTAATACACAAATGTACTGAAAGGTATCAGGTTAATAAGCAAAAAATTTTAATACATGTAGGATTCGGAAGGAACAATACGGATAACGATGACGAACAAATACACCAACGCACGAAATAGAAAATATAAATAAATTAAAACATGTCTAGACGCAGTCCATACTAACGATGAAGATCATAAATTTGACGATATAAGGCAAAACAATACACACGCATGCGCAAATAAAGAGCTGAGTAGTAGTTCAAAGCCCATCAAGAAATAGTCATTATCACTCCGCACCCATAGCTTTTAAAATTCTTTGCATTTATATTATTATTTCATTTTGAACTAAACATAATTAAAATGTTGAATCTGTGGTGTTTTATTTATTTAAAAAAAAAATCCCCCACATGCATATAAATATATCCATATTAATAGTTCCTACTCGGTACACTCATCGAATGAAAAGGTTCGATATGTATAACATGAGGAGCTTTAGTTGGAAATCAAAATGCACAAAAGTTTCTAAGGATTGCTCATATTATTTCAATACTAAACCCTTTCTATGTATAATTGCTTTAACAGAATTATTAGTTAATAAATTAATTAATGAAACTAAAAACGCTTTAAAAACGCATTGACATTGACATTGACACGGGTATCAAGAGCAATAATACTTAGTGCTAGAATACCTTCTACTACTACAACACGGTAATACCTACTGATATACGAAGAAACCGATTTTGACAGATGTATGTATAGCTTTTCTGTACCACAGTCTCGACTAGATCCATTATTTCGTGCGAAAATAACTAAAAAATAATGGGATTTCAAAGAAATGATGAACTACTTTTAATATTTGATTTGGAATTTTTTTTTTGAGAACTACAAAACTGATTTCGACATTTAGTGTTGTTTGATAACAACTTTGATTTAAATTGTAGTAGATTGAAAGAAAGTACGAAGGTTACTTAATAAATAGGTGAAATCGTTTATTAGTAGGATTCTATTAAAGCTTGTAGTCGACATTTGTGTCTGTTTATTAGTATGGCCCATTGCGTTTAAGGCACTTAGTAAGTTTTAGTTTATGTTTGTGCTGTTGGATAGCCTTATAGCTTTTTCAACAATTATTCATTTTACTTACAATGCAAACTTGCTAAACTGTAACCTTTTCCGTAACAATTGAGTCACCACTGACAAAATTTGTCTCTTAAATCATGTGCGTACTTGCAATTCCCTTTTATTTGCCCTTATCAAAGTCTAATAAACGAGCGACATGTTCGAATAGTTAATATCATTTAAGCAACAAGCCAATTTGTAGCGACATCTAATCAATAAATTATGAACTTGAACATGACCAGCGAGCTGCCTCAACTAAAGAAAAATTATACTCATTAGTAAACACTTGTCTACGTGTACGTCACCGTAGCGCCGGCTATAGCACGCCTACCAGCGCGACATAGTAAATGATTTATGTGCCGTTGATATCGTGTTCAATAAAGTCTACTGTGGTAAATGGCAATAGTAACCGAGTCATCGCAAACTGGTTCCAACTAACACGTAAAGACATGGATTGATGTATCGAAATCATGTAAACGTAAGGCTTAACCGCAATTGACGGTTAATGAAGAGTCTTCTTTTTGAAGTAACTATTTTTAGACAAAAAAGTTTTATTGTCGCTATTCAGATAAAATAAGTTTGAACGGTAATAGAGATGAGTAAACACAGCAAGAGAAGCCACATATCCACGATAAATATCTGCACCTTAGTCAGATGAAAGAAAGGAATAATCCAGCCAAAGTCAAAGCACCATAAAACCTATAATGATATTGCAATGGATACTTGCAGTCAACGTTGTTGCTCCATTGGATTAAGGTTTTCCTTCCGCGAGCAACTTCGACTGACAGAATTAACTTTTAATTTTATGATATCTTAAGGTTCCATCTGAAGGAAGAAAAACAGGTTGCCTCTACCAGCAGAGATAACTCTACCATTCTGGTTGCATTATGAAGATGCTCCTCATGTACGGCGGCGGCAGAACGAACAACACAAATTACAAATGAACGTTACCAAATGATTGCATAGTCTTGAGCTTCAAACTCTTCTTGAGTCCTCGAGGTGAAGGTCATTATTAAGTGCAATTTGTTATATTGCTCCCTGCTCCCTGGAGGCAACCGGGGCGCCCCCCAATGGGCGAACGTGAAGCAGCGAAAAGATGAATTATGGAATCTACGAATCAGCAAATAGAGATACCCAGTGAACGTTAAATAAAGTAGCTGCAACTATCCGTCACACTGCGGACGTTGAAAGTGACGCGATCCAACTACCTGTAAAGGCAGTGCTTTGCGAAATGCTGTAGTGGAGTTTAAATGGCTGCTATACACCAATTGATGCCTATCCTGTTGTGTTTGCTTGATGATATGTAACATGGTTGTAGCTTGCGGCATGTCAATCCAGATGGAATGCTATTTCATTTAAGCAGGCATACATCGTAAAAACTGTTCGACGGTGGCTTCTATGGGTATAGTGCCGAATATATGGCGTGAAAAAAAGAAAATGACTGGACTAATAGAAAAACGTGTATGCCAGCTTCGACGGAGGAAGAAATCGCTTTAATTTTTAAGTTAGAATAATAAATTATTTTGGAAAAAAATCTAACGAAATTTTTAACAATTCATTTCATTTTATTTATTCGGATTAGCTTAACTCAAACAATGTATACACATGTAACACACTAAGATAAACTAACAACATTCGTATTCGATTCAATAATTAAATATCTTTAAGAGAAAGTAAAAGAAAAAGAATGTTAATACACTTACACAAATAAATAAATTATCATCACTAAAGCCTCCCTAAGTATTGGCAAAGTTTTTTTTTTAAAGTTGGTTGTGCAATGTGCATCTTAGCATGCTAATAGATCGTGGAAGGGAATTTCACGTAAACGGCAGGCAGTACGGCTACTCGACTTAAAGCTACATCCTTCTTAAATAAAATGGGGAAAACCGATTACACGAATCCTTATATGTCACCATACAAGGCATTTTTTTGTATCTTATTGTTAAGGCAAGAATGCTGAAGTGTTTGTATTATATCATGAAGCAACGTTAAGGTTTTCGAGAGCAAGCCTATGTATTAAATTGGATAAGGTAGAAATATGATCATACCTTTTTAGTTCATAGATATATCGTGCGACACTATTGAACTCTACGTAAAGCTTGCGCTTATGCTCATAATCACAATTTTTTTCGCATGCTGAAAAACCCCGAAGAACCCGATGTGATTATTCTAATGAGAGTTAAAGACTACGCCAAAATTTTTCGCTGAAACTATAAACTCATTGGTTGTGTCGACATATTTTGAGAAAACATGTTGCATCTACTGGCTTTCTGATTATCGTATTGAAATCTGGCGCAGGTAGTCGGACACTCCGTTAGCGACTGAGCTATTTGACTGGGCTCAGGGGAAGGATGGAGAGCGAGGATGAAGACTAGGAGGGAGAGGAAGGAGGGGAAGAACATCCTTTAGTTTCAGGACTCATCTAGAGAAAAGCTTCTCAAGAATCATTGACCTCACTCAGTCCCTACAACTCGGCAAGTTTGACGCTCGAGTAGCTGTGGGTTAACATAAATAAAATATTACAAATTAAAAATTAAATAACTATTTGGACATAATGAATGAATAACTCAACTAACAATTTACCTTCTATAAGGTGAAATTTTTTAAATTTGTTAAGCTATTGGTTCTATTGTATTGTCATAAGGCTTATTTATAGATGTTTACTATTTTTCAAGATATACTTTCAGAAAATGTTTCTTTAAAGCTTTTGGGAAACCATTTCAAAAGCTGTACAGAAGAGAGAGATATTCTTATTTAACGAGGTGGCTATAAGGCCTTTCGAAGTTAGTTGGTAGATGTCTGAAATGTAATAGCTTCTTTAAAGCTTGCTATTCCAAGTCAATAACAAGATTCTCTACAAGGCTTGTGAATAGAAGCATAACATACAATAAATATAGTGGACATTTGAACCTGGGCTTAGATATCATATAAATGTTTATTTAAGTCGAAGAAAATGAAAGGAAATAATTAATCATTATTCATTTTTTAGGTATGTATTTTGTGGATGAGGGAAGGCTCTCATAGACTAGGATAAGGACTATAAATAATAAACCAAACATAAGGAAAGGCGACAGTCCGATTGGTGCGAACAGTATGATACCCTATCCATATCCCTTTATGCCCCAAAGAAAAAAGCATTAAGAAGGTGATACATATTATTTTATTTCATTCTTTGCGAATGATAACATTACAATAGCCAAATAATATTTGTATAGCTCCAGTGGTAGTTATTATATATTATGGTTTCGAATTCGAATCCTGGATAAGGCTAAGTAATTTTTCAATTTAATCATTATTTATTTCCTCTTCAGATAAACTTTCAAGCAACTTGACGCTTTCAAATGATGAAAAATATTAATACGAACATATATAATCAAAACGAAAAACATAAGGAAAGGCTACAGTCCGCTTGGGGCGAAAAGTATGATACCCTATCTATATCCCTATATGCCCCAAAGAGAAGAGCATTAGCATTTTATTTCATTCTAGTAAAATTAAAAAATAAAATTTTTTTTTGAAAAAAAAAACGCCCCACAAAAAGCGGGCGTGGCCAAAAACTTAATATAAAAAACTTATAAAGGAGGGCAGTGCCTACATATCTTGTGAAGGTTGTACCACTCTATCTCTCTAACTTTAGCTTTAAAACGGTTTTTCTAAATTGTGGGCGTGGCAGTGCGCGTATTAAAATTTTTTACACCTAACCATTTTGGAGCCCTAGGGAGTATGTGTTCCAAATTTTAGCTTCCTAGCTTTATTTTAAAGGCCTAAAAATTGCGTACGGACGGACGGACATTGCTAAATAGTCTTAGGATTTGGTCCTGATCATAAATATATATACTTGTATGGGTCTACGACGAATATTAAGGGGTGTTACAAAGAATCTGTCAAAATAATATACCCTTAGGATAGGGTATAACTAGTAAATATATGCAATTTTTTTTAATTTCGTTAAGATTTCCGTAATAACTTCTGTAAGTCCTTAAAGTAACACCGAAGAAGAAACTATTACTTTTATAGAGCCTGTGAACAAAGGTCTTAAGGAAAGTTCGTTTTCCATAAGATCTCTTACAATTATTATGGAAATAAGAAAATAGCTTTCCTTGGCCCTTATGGAAACTAAATTGTTACTTTGGAAGTAAATAGAACCATCCTCTAATGTGGATCTTAATTCAAAAGCCCCTCACTGGAACTGTACTCAAATTAAAACGCTGCGAGTAACTTTAACTCACATTCAGAAGAGAACTAAGGCCACTTTCTAAATCGAACTAATACCATCTGACTTTAGTTCTCATTTGAAAGTGAAATAAGGCCATAAGTGGATTATGGTGTTTATTTGCATTTTAAAGTGAATTAACGTCACTGTTTTCACTAAAAATGAATCGTATTGACCGCACTTATATAAGATAAGTTTAAGCATTTGTAAAAAGAGTGGGATAACTAACTGTACTTTTTATCCAATTCTAAAAGTTGGAAGTTATATTTCTTTTTCTTCTTATTTTTAAATGTGTACCTACTAAGTACCCATACCCATAAGAACATCGACTTATGTCCCACCTTACATGAGAAGCATGGGTATACAGCTAAAAAATACAACAAGTTATCTGACATATTTCGCTTTTGATTAAATATCTTCATTTAATTCTTTTTTAAGAACAAAGTCAACACATTTGCTCTTATAGAATTTGATCAAACATTCGCCATTGTAGTGATGCTATAAATAGCGATAGCTGATAGTTGTAAACACACAACAGAAATCCTAGGCTTGCGCTATTTGTATCAGATCCTACATTTGGTGGATATTAAAGAGTATCTGGTGGTAGAAACAAAGCCACTGGCTAACAGATCGATGGAATGTAGAACCGATATAAAAAAGTTAAAAGAATATAATGATCATAATATTGACATTCCCAGACGGTTTGTGAGCCGGTTTTAATTGGCTCTATTGAAAACCATATAAATCTGCAATAAAAAGGAGAATAAATAAAAGTCGAAATTACATATATAGCTTCAATGCGAAATGTAAATGTAAAAGGCATAGCAAAAAGGATATTATTTTTCTGGACGAATGATCTTTTAATTTAATCCTCAGAGTATTTAAAAAAACAAGTATTTTCCTACATACATACATAATGTAGATATCCATGATTGATTATTTTTAGCAGTATGATCTAAAACGATTAATTAACCAGCGATTGTTAGTCGAAGAACGCCCTCCTCCATTGTAGATTAAGAATCAATCTTGAGGTTGTGAATGAGCCAAAAAAATTGATTTATTCGCATTCCTCGACCTATTGTGAAATATTGTTTTGAAGTCGATTTAAAAATTGCAAACAATTTGTGGACGATTTTTCTCAGTGCATATAATAAAGATCTCTTAATTAGATGATGCTTCATGTCACACATCATAGTTAAAACGAAATCGGCATTGCAGATTTTTATCACAATGAACAGACATAGCAGGATAATACGCACGGACCTAAGTAAAGTATAATATCCGAAGACAAATGGTATTTTAATATGGTCACGAATCAATGAGTCAGAAACTTTGAAGGAGGATGCAAGCTGACTGGCCACGCTCGACCGACGCACACTTTTAAACTGCCAGAATCTATTTTTAAATGTTTGTGTTTGTAATGCTGCTAGAGCAGGAATTTATGAATGGCCTAAGAGAATGATGCTTGGTACTATTTTGTTTTAAAAAAATATAATAAATAAATATAAAAAAAATTACATACTGTCTAGGTTTTGCAAGGCATCGTAGCAGCACTTCACTGTCGCCGAATTTACAGTGTTAGATGATTGTGTCTGTAGTGCTGCTTGACAATCCGAGAAGATATGAATTCTTGCACCTTTAATTCCTTTTCCGGAAATCAAATTTGGCACAATCTCAATGGCATGGATTTTCGCCTGAAATACCGTGGGGTCCTTAAAAACCTTCTAGTGTTTATTTATTTTAATCGTAAAGTGTAAAGGGTAATAGCTAATTCGACAAATTTAATTTTTTTCCTATGCGCATTTAGAGCCCCCCTCTTGAAGAGACATTTTGAGACAGAATCAATATACATGTATTCTGAAACACGTTTTCAATTATTTTACATTTCCAATCTAAAATTTCCAGCTTTTCCGTTTGAGAATTAGGAGCCCTTAAGCTCTATACGTTTTTTGTGGATGAAGAGGGCAAGGTTAGGTACTCAAATACCCATCAAATACGTTTTTTTTTATTAAAGTGCGTCGTTAAGTCAGTCAATCAAACAGTTAGTCGGTCAATAAAAAGAAACTACTTTGTATGTATAGAAGATTAATTTCATATTATACAACATTCTATTTATGCAATTAAAAACCCTATTGTATTCAGACTTACCTGAGTTTGAAGCATTGATTGTTACCATTAAACAAAGCAATGAAAGCAGAAGTATCGGTTTTTTCATTTCTCTTAAGTCTTGTGCTAATGCCATTATCTTCAATGGCAATTTGCACTACACCAGTCTATAGCTCTGTGGAGCAATGTGTAAGGAGCTGGCTTATTTCCGCCTGAAAATAAATTTAAAATCATCTTTTATAAAAAAAGTTGATAATTATATTGTTAGATAGACATAAATTGACATACATATTTATTGATAAATTTATTAATATACATTTTTTACCTTTCTCGTATACATTAGTATACTAAAGAGAAAGTTATTGCGATCGTGCGGAAATTTCGAACTCAAACTGAGTATGAGGGATGATATTATTACGGATTTGCTTAAAAGTTCGTATATAAGGTTCTTGGGGTTACATCTCGGGGCTATCCCTTTTGAAATAATGGAACGTGCCATATAAATTGTTTTTGTGAAAATCACTTATCACTATTTTTCTCGAAAGTGGTTTCAAGGATTTCGGTTTTTTTTGTACTAAGGGTGATTGGGATGGGGTCTAAAATTCTGCATGCTCAGTTTTTGGAAACAAAATATATTAACGGTAATTTATAAAAGGGCAATATCTCGAAAACTAATAAAGGGAGCTTACATTTTTCATTTTTTTTTACACTATAAACTTAATTAAATCTGCGTACTTAGATTTTTTAAATAATTTTTTTTTCATTTTTTTTCATATAACGATTTTCTTAAATTTATATTAAATGCGTTTTCTCAAAAACCGCTCTAACGATTTTGAAAATTTTTTGTATTTCGAAGAATTATGTTAAAAGTCTCCAATGTGCAAAATTACATCCAAATCGTATGCGCAGTTTTTGCGAAAATCAATTTTTTTAAAACCTAGAAAGTGTTTTAAATAAATTACTCACCATTAATTTTCGATTTATTTAGCGACTCAAAAACGCATCTTATGTACCGAGAAAGTTTCGTATGACGCAGTCGTGCACTTTATTTTTACTAAAAGTCATATTTGTATACTCTACCCTAAGATTATATTAATTTTGACACATAGTTTGTAACACCCTTAATATTCGTATAAAAGAAGGTATATATTTTTATAATGAACATCAAAATCTAAGAATATTTAGCAATGTCGTCCGTCACCAATTTTTAAATATTTTTTGATACGCCCACTACCACATCCACAATTAAGAAAAAACAGTTTTAAGCCTAAAGTTGATGGAATAAAGCACTTAGACCTTCACAAAATATGTAGACTTTGCCATACAAAAATACAAAAAGTAACAAAATATTTAGACAATACAATTTGCAACTACTACATATATATAGTTTTTTGACGCGCCTACTTTATATGGGTAGTTTTTTTTTTAAAAAAATGTTTTTATAGCGTTTTTGGCCATACCCACTTTTTGAGGGCGTTTTTTTCAAAAAACCTGTTTGTATAATTTTATTATAAAAAACCAAATAAAGTGTCATCTAACGTACTTTCTATGCCTTTTTCATCGGAAGGAATAGGGTATGTGTTGCATGTTAGTGCTGCAAATTTGGGCAATTGTTTATCAACCAAAAATCAACCAACATTTGTGCTTATACTTAAATGATTGTTGCATATACCCAACCACGTACCTATTCCCATATTCTATTACCTATGCATTTTGGACTAACACATATAAAACTAATTACAAAATTACTGAAAATTTGTTAACATTCCTTTACAGTGATAAAAAGTTCGGCAAATGTACAAAGAACTAAATGGTAAGAGCGCATTAGGTCTTATTTAACCTAAGCTAATACCTTTTTCACACCGCATTGAAATCTGAGGTTTTGCAAAAACTCCTGAATCCTCCATCGAAATCAGATGGTTTCCCCAGAAGCTGATTAAAATGGCGAGGTTGTCAAATCTAATCTAGCTTTTAACACATACTACAAGTTCCACAAAGCAGTTGACAGCTTTTCACCAAAAAGCTTTGTTACCAAAATGTATATTTTGGCCCGAAGACTCCGGGAATTCGCTCCAATCTCCGGGCTCCGCGCCGTAGTTTTTTTGTATATGTAAATAATTCGGCTAACTTTCTTTTATTGTTGCTATAGACCATCAAGATTTCCAATTATAATCAACAAATACTCCCGGCGGTAAATGCCGGAGAGTAAGGGCTTGTTCTGGCTCTGGATTGCCAATTTTACTCGATAGCATAGCTTAAAGGTGAGATTAGACTGCACGCAAAGTGGGTATATATCTGACATTTCTCGAAATATGGATATTTGAAAGTGAATTGTCAATATTTGACCGTACACGAGTATTTTCTGTAGCAAGGCGAGGATGAATGTCCTCGAAGGCAATTCTCCGTCACTTCTTATAGGAACTAACATTATTTACTATCCAAACTTGCTTCCAAGAAATGTTAAAATTTTGTTGGCAAAAAGACTCACTAAAAGATCATTTAAGCTATGTAGTACTTCCAACCATTACAGAATCCTAAAGTTTAGCACCACAAACTAATTTTGCTACAATTAAAATGTGTAACATTTCCAGGTAAACTAAGAACTTGTCGTAATTTTTGTAATTTCAGTACACTTTATGGTAAAAATATATATATATATATAAACGATTGACATTTTTCGTGTTCGTACCTAGTCGAAATAAGACAAATTAACGAAGGTAGGTACATATTATTTTCTTTAATTTGTTACTTAGGTTTTTTTTTAAATTTCCGGGCCTAGCCTTTGCCGGAGTTGGTAACCCTGCCTAAGAGTCAGCTTACCTATTTCTTGAACGATGATCACGCGAACTATATGATGATATAGGGATTGTTAGCTTATATAATAAAGGGTGATCCATTTCGAGGTTCCCTACTTTTTTAAGAAAAAAAAACACAGAAAATTCAAATTTAATGGAGAATGTTTATTATCATTTGAAAGAACATTCTTTGGCATTTATTTTTTGAAGATTATGTCTATCAAATGTTGGCCGTTGCTACGTCGCAGATGGTCCATCCGTTGAGTCCAATTTTCGATCACTCGTTCGAGCACTTCGACTAGTAACTGGCGAATGACACGCGTGATGTTTTCCTCCAAAGCCTGAATCGAAGCGGGTTTGTCGGCATAAGCTTTTGACTTTACATATCCCCACAGGAAAAAGTCTAACGGTGTGATATCACAAAACGTGAAATTATGTGCTCACCGAAATGTTCTCTCAATAAGTCCATTGATTGATGCGATGTGTGGAAAGTGGCGCCGTCTTGCTGAAACCAAATGTCGCCGAGATCACGAGCTTCAATTTCAGGCATCAAATACTCGGTTATCATGGCACGATAACGGTCGCCATTGACGGTTACGTTCGCACCGGCATAATTTTTAAAGAAATATGGACCGATGATTCCACCGACCCACAAACCACATCAAACCGTTGTTTTTTCTGGATGAAGTGGCAGTTTCTCAATCTCTTCAGGTTGCTCTTCGTCCCAAATGCGGCAATTTTGTTTGTTTACATACCCATTGAGCCAGAAATGGGCCTCATCGCTAAACAAAATTTGCCTCGAAAACGTCGGATCTTCTTGGAACTTTTCAAGAGCCCATAGAGCGAAGCGATGTCGCTTGGGAAGGTCGAGCGGCTTCAGTTGTTGCACAAGCTGTATTTTGTACGCTTTCAATTTAAGATCTTGACGTAAAATGCGCCAAGTCGTTCCATACGCCAGTCCGAGTTGCTGCGAGCGGCGCCGAATCGACTCTCTACGGTCTTCGTGTACACTCTCAGCTACGGCCGCTATATTTTCTTCACAGCGTGCTGGACGTGGTCTATTCGGTCGAATATTATCCAATAATGAATGCTGGGTCTCAAAATGGGTGATGGTGTTGCCAATAGTACGCTCAGTAGGCCGATTATGTTGACCATAAGTTGAGCGAAGTGCACGAAACACATTCCTCACAGAAGGTGAATTTTCATAATAAAGTTGAACAATTTGTAAACGTTGTTCACGCGTAAGTCTTTCCATTATGAAATGCCAAATAATATTTACTAAACAAAAATAACATGACAGCATGACACGACTCACACGTGATCTGTCAAAAAAGGCTATTGAAAAAAGTATCTCTACTTGGATCACCCGTTATTATTATTAATATTTATTTAGGTTTTATTTTTCCATGGCTGACTGAAACGTTAAACAAATCCCTTGTAGTGTTCGAATAAATGTTAGGCTAGGATAGTCATAAAACATACAGACGGAATACGCAAATTTCTGGCAGGAATCAGTGATCTGTTTGATGTAATAATAAATAAATTTCTTTCTATCCCCGACACATTTTCTATAAAATTTAAATTAGAAAGTCATATGTAGGAAGTAATTTTTTTTTGAAACATTTATTTTAAATAAGAAGTTGTAAGCGTCGATTGTTTTATTAGGTTATAGCCATGTAGCTTCTTGTTAGTTAGATAAAATCACATGATGTGCGCAATTAAACTTGCCAGTTTCACTCGCCATACTCTATGCACCTACTTTGAATTTTGTAAATTTTTTTTTAGTTTGTTATAAAATAAATTATAATCAAAAATAAATGAAAAAATATATTTAATATCTTTTTGGAAGAAGGGACTCTTTTATATTAAATATGCATTGTCACAAACATTTGGAAAAAAAAATTTTCCGGGCCGGGCCTTTGCTAGAGTTGGTAGCCGATGACCAGAATGAAAAAGAGGCCCAAGGAAGTGGCCAATGACAAATAAAAAGCGTAATATTCGATTTATTTTCAAAAACAAATGTATCTATTTTGAAGATAGGTGACATTTTTATTACAAATCTAAAATACACTAAAATTAATCCTAACTTCAATTTGTGTTATTGTACAAATTACCTGTCCATTTTTTTTGTTATTTTATTGTCACTAAATTAAAATGAAATTTAAAACTACAAAACACTGCAAATCGGTCACCGCAGCAAAAACAAACGAACCATGGATCACAATAAAAACAAAAGGAAAGACTACAGTCCGCTTGGGGCGAACAGTATGATACCCTATCCATATCCCTATATACGCCAAAGCAAAAGAAGATGATGGATAGCATTTTCTTTCAATCTATTAAATTAAAAAAAAAAAAGATTTTGTTGGAAAAAATATTCGCTAAATATATGTTAAACATTTTTTTTTCGCTTTCTATGAAAATGTTCGAAGAAAACAGCATTTTAGTAAAAAACGCCCACAAAAAGTAGGCGTGGCAAACAACTTTATATGACAAACTTATAAAGGAGGGCAGTGCCTACATATCTTGTGAAGGTTGTAATACTCTATCTCGTTTACTTTTAATACAAATAGTCTTGGGACTTGATCCTGATCATAAATATATATACTTTTATGTGTCTACGACGAATATTAAGAGGTGGTACAAACTATGTGTCAAAATTAATTTACCCTTAGGATAGGGTATAAAGAACATCGAAGAAATCCAATATTTTGAATCTTTTATTTTTAATCAAGTAATCATTTGTCAGTATAAGTTCAAATTCTAGATTCCTAGCCGAAATTTTATTTCCTCTAATCAAACCAGTCAATGAGTCCATTTCTATATTTTTAAGTGCTCCAGTTACATTTTGACCGCCTAAGAGAAAGAGAGAGAGAGAGAGAGCGCGAGTGCGAGCGATCGAAAATCTTCTGGGGCTATGAAATGTTGGGTGCGCATCCGCACCTTGCCCTTATTAATTAGAATAAATTTTAACCATTATTTAATTTATGTAATAATTCAAAATCAGTTTGGCATAAGAATCGCAGGTTTATTCTTAGGATAAACTAGTTTGGTCTGAAATCGAATTTGGCCGGTAACATATAAATATTTATAGCGTATCGAATTCCAGCTTCACTGACTGACTGAACCTCCGTATTTTTAAGACCAGTTATCGCGGATAAGATCAGTAAGATCTATCTTGTTATAAGTTATGATGTGCATCTTTCTTGAAGTTTGCTCTACTTTACAAACATGACAGTAAATACGGTTTTTTCCACGTTAATCTATTTGTAAGTTTTTAATATGCACAAAACGTCATTTAAATTGCATACATCTGATAGCTCGTTTTGATTGAATGTGTCATTAACTGCAACATGCAATTCCCATACAATTCACACCATATAATGGAGTTACAAACATACAGTACGCCAGGGCGACTATACGTGCTTGTGGAACATGTTAAATGTTCATGTGAAAACGCCAGCGCCAGCGGCTATCCGTCCGCGCAACTGTCAATCGGAAGTTGAAACAAAAACGCATGCCATTACTAACTGCATATGGGGCCGAGTACCTGCAATGGACTGTGCAGTGCAGTGCAAACGTGCATAATTTCAATTCTTTGGTAAAACCATAACCCTCATTGTGCATGCAAATCAAGTTTATTTTGCTTTTATTCGGCGCGTACGTACGCAGCTACATAATTTATGTATGCATACAAACATAATCCAGCCATGACAAGTGCATCAACAATTTTCATTCCGCAGTTGTTGCATCTGCAAGTGGGATGATAACGAGATTGTATCGTTGAAGTGCATAAGGCTCTGCTTAGCCGTAGCCAACCTTGACTTTGACATCTCTTGCACTTTACTGTAATGTGATGTAATAATTCAAGAGTTCATTCAGTGTCTGCAGTTGTTAGTTGTGTGACACTGACACTGACTAGGTAAGCACAAAGGTGTAAACATGTTTTCGCAAAACAGGTGGCAACGAGCGATCACTGACGAATTGGTACCGGTATGTCACGAATGAATAACGAATGGATGAATCGTTCGCTTATGATTAGAGGGATAATCAAAATAGTTTGTATAGTGGTATAAATGGATTTAAATATAAGGAACGTATGGATTAATGGAAAATTAATGAAAGGCTACAGTCCGCTTGGGCGAACATTATGCCCAAGTAACAATTTAGTTTCCATAAGGGCCAAGGAAAGCTAATTTATTTTTTCCATAACAACTGAAAGAGATCTTACGGAAAAGCATTTGGCGCACTTTAGCGAAGTTATTTACTTTTCTTAAGACCTTTGTTCTAAGGCCCTACAAAAGCAGTATTTTCATCTTAGATATTACTTTAAGGACTTACAGAAGTTATTACGGAAATCTTAACGAAACTAAAAAAAAACCCAAAAATTTACTAGTTTTTATTATATTTTTCGTTTTGATTAAATTTGTTGGTATTAATTTTTTCCATCATTTTATAGCGTCAAGTTCCTTGAAAGCTTATCTGAAGAGAAAATAAATAATGATTAAATTGAAAAATTACTTAGCCTTGTACAGGATTCGAACACAAAATCATCCGCGTGCGAATCCATCACGCATCCACTGGGTCAAACTGATTAGTACAGAGTGAAGATTAAAAATTGATAAGTTGATACTATTAATTACGGATTAGGTAGATATTGGTATTTTTTATAATAACTACCACTGGAGCTATAAAATATTATTTGGCTATAAAAATATTATCATTCACAAACATTGTGTTATGTTTTTGGTTTTTTATTTGTAGTCCTTATCTTAGTCTATGAGAGCCTTCCCTGATTCATGAAATAAATACCTACATAATTAATAATGACTAATTATTTCTTTTCGTCGACTTAAATAAATATTTATATAATATCTAAACCCAGGTCCAAATCTCCAGGATTATATGTTATGATTCTATTCACAAGTGTTTTAGAGAATCTTGACATTGAAGCTTTAAAGAAGCCATTCATTTTCAGACCTCAAACAACTAACTTCGAAAGGCCTTATAGCCACCTCGTTAAATTAGAATATCTCTCCCTTCTGTACAGCTTGTAAAATTGTTTCCAAAAACCTTAAAAGTAACTTTTTCTGAAAGTATATCTTGAAAAATAGTAAACATAATATATACGCCTTACAATACAATAGAAGCAATAGCGAAACAAATTTAAAAAAATTGGACCTTATATTATTTGATAGTTAGGTGATACCCTATCTATATCCCTATATTAAGAACATGATGGATGTCATTTTAATTCATTCTGTATATATATAAAGAAAAATTATTTATTGAAAAAAAGCCTCCAAAATGTGGGCGTGGCCAAAAATGTTATATACACTGTCAAAATTAATACACCCTTAGGATAGGGTATACAAAGGCATAGGAAATAAGTTAAGATACTGCAATTTCAATATGCACCGGTGCATGGTCTAGTAACGTGTATCTATTTGCTGCAAGACCCTGATTTTTTTTAGTAAAACTAATAAAAACAAATATAAACCAAATAAATAATGATAAACCACTAACAGATTTTCTCCGTCTACCTTAAATTTTTTTGACGAATACGCCTACTTTAATAACTGACCATCCTGTTGTCAGTTGTGATATCTTGTCAAGTCCAATGTTAAACAATGTGCAATATTAAGATTTTAGTAGGGCGAATTGGGATGTAATAATCTTCGTAACTGTACTACAAATCTACACTGTCAATGACCACCTACCTATAGACAATTATGTTGAAACCTTTGAAAATAAAGTTACCGAAAGTATTAGTGCATCTATTCCATTGAAAGCACCCTCTAAACGTGCAATTTTACTTTCCCGCCAAATATTTAATTTTATAAAAATCAGAAACTTCTACATAAAGCATTGGCAGACAGATCGATTAGCTAGTGACTTCAATGAAATGAATATGCTAACTCTCGTAATAAAAGATAAAATTGTAAGATTATAGAAATGCCTCTTGGAATAAGGAACTAAGTTCACTTGATACTTATTCTAAGCCATTTTGGATCGTTGCAAAAATATTAAAAAAGATAAATACTAATATTCCAAATTTTCGAAGTGAACGCGTTGTTAATCACATCCAACATAGATAAGTGTGAATTGTTAGCAGATACTTTTCTACAAAACCATAATATTTGGCAAAGTAACACCCTATCGCTATCTGCTTTGAATGAAACTATCAGGGAACACCCAACAAATGTATTTGTTTCCACAGAGGACATTGACTTCATAATTTTGAATCTTAGAAATCGAAAATCACTCGGTCTGGACAATATTAATAAATCAATCATTTTCTTAACTTTTTCGATATATGCCTGTCTGAAAATCCAACACTTCCCTTTAAAATGGAAAAAGGCCAAGATTATTCCCCTCTTAAAGCACGGAAAAAACCCATCTTTTCCAACAAGCTACAGACCAATTAGCCTTCTAAATGGTTGCAGAAAAATCCTAGAAAAAGTCATCAAAATTAAGCTTGATGCTTTTTTGGGATTAAGAAATATTTTCCCTCCAAAACAATTCGGTCTTAGACGACACTTCCTATGCACTTCCCACCAAATTTAAAGAATTTGCAAGGAAGTTAAGAATCAGCTCAACGAAAAAAAGTCTGTTGGCACGGATTTTATTGACCATTTATTTATTGGGCTTATCTACAATCTAATTAAATTTGACTGTCCAAAATATTTGACGAAAATCGTGCAAAGTTTTTTATGCAATCCGAAATTCATAGTCTCATTGAAGGGAGTTTTTCTTCTGCGAAAATTGTACCAGCCGGTTTTCCCCAAGCATCAGTTTTAGCTCCAATATTATTTAATATTTATACAACAGATCCACCCAGAATACCTAACTGCGATATAGCACTTTATGTAGATAATTCAGCTATATACTCATCACATGAATCTGGGTTGGTTATATAAAACAGTTAGCAAATCGGTATAAATACAATCTTTGAATATTAAAATGAGCATTTAAAAATAAAAATTAATGTCGGAAAAAGCTAAGCTCTGTTTTTTACAAGAGAACGACAAAATTCCTTTTTTTCAAACGGCACTGTTAAATTTGATAATTGTCATATAACGTGGGTTGATTCTGCTAAGTACCTCGGGGTGTAATTAGATCAGATATTAACATTCGCCATTCACATTAAAAATATTTTAGGAAAGGTAAATATTGCAAATGCTTTAGCCTATTCAATTTTTAATTTGTTTAGATATATATTCTACTTTCTACATGTTAGTTTATATATTTGTTTGTTAATTTATTAATTTATTTATTTGGTGTTTTATCAATTTATATAGATATTTATTTGCTAATTTATTTATTTATTTGTTTATTTATTTATTTACTTATGAATTGTTGTTCCTCTTTATTATAGTATTAGAGAATATTTAAAAGGCGTTTTTTTAAATACATATTATATACATAAGGTATTAGAGAATATTAAAAAAGCGTTTTTTTTAACTACATATTATATATGTACACAAACATATTCATTTTGATAATAGTTATAGTAAAATAATAATAGTTGTAGTCAAATTTATTGGGTTGTTTATTATTTTTTTTCTCTTTATATGAAGGTTTTTCCTATAGTTTTTCTTCAAAGCTAGTTGGTAATTTTTCAGAAAGCATGTTACAACCAATTGTATATGTGAGTAGTAAGGTATTCACTATATCTCTGAGCAAGCTGTGCTTCAAGAAGATTGTAAATATTTATCTATAAGGCAACATAAATCTAATTATCTATCTATGCAGCCAATTTTTTTTTATTAATTTAATATTCAGAAAGAAATTTCTCTTGATCAACCAATAATTAAACTACATTGAGTTGATAACAAAGTTTATTTGGAAACAAGCCATATTCTGACGAATCTAGCAATATCTGGCATAGTTGCTCGTAGTTGCAAGGTGTGCTCAAAAAGAAGACAAAACAAAACTATATAACAGCGAATGTGCAATCTAATCTAATCTCCTCATTCAGATTAAATTTGGATTGTGGAAACTACAATCGGCAGCAAATGCTGGCCCATAGGCCGAGTATCGCATTGCGATATTTGCATCAGACCATGGCATGATGCTTCTTATAGTACTTTTTTTTGTTAGTCCCCCTTAGGTCTGGCAGATTATTCGTGTTGCTCTCTGACATGCACGAGTAATTGGGACATGCACTCTGACAACGCGAGGCATTTGTGTAATTTTAGAAAATTTATGATCGACTTAAAATTGTACAACGCACAAATATAAAACCATCGAAGAACAATATGACCCAATCCTTAAAATGTATAGCTAAATAGTTTTAGAAAGAGTCAAAAAAATAAATAAAAACAAATAGAACGACAGATTGTTTATTTTTGTATTCAGAACGCGTTTGTCGTAATAGCAAGATCTGTCTCTGTTGTTGTGTAAATTAAATCAAATCTCACTTTAAGCGGAAATGCTTTTAGTAATCGAAAATCAATGAATTTTTATATGACGTAAAAATCTTAACGACGAACCATCAATCAGGCATATCGTTGATCATAGGTAAATGCCAAAACATTATTGTACATCCACAAGTAAGTACGACGAGTTGGTAACAACATCGCAGAAGTATGCTTAATAAATTAAAACACAGCCCACTGCCAATGTGTCCGCCCTTTTGCATACTCTGCTGACCGATGCACTCATTCAATGTAAATATTTCCCTTCAGAAATCTGACGACGACTGTTCCACTGGCCACCACTTTAACCATCCTCATCGTCCACTTCGACCAGATGCGTCGCTGTTCAAGCACATGCACACGGAGCTTTATTCACATGGCCTGTCGTACTTAGGCTCAATAAAACTCGACTGGCATATATCTGCCTACTTTGGATACACTGCAAACCACAGACGCGGTGATAGTGATGACGCCGATGATGGCAGTAGGTTGAGCGGATGTACTACCTAGCTGCGGCGCAACAAACAGTTCAACTATGCTATCCAAACACATTGCCGAATTGGAAGGCTATTCATTGCTTACAAGATGCGCTTACAGTCCATAGATGTAACCTGGTACTCCAAGTAGGAAGCAGTGGAAACATCTCAGCGCCTGATTCTTGTCTATTGTGAACATCGATCCACTTCCTCCTTCCATACTATGATACACACATTTCGTATGGAAAACACATTTACATGGCACTGAGACTGTATGCAGCTAGATGTTGCTGATTTTGGTTTTGGTCAATAGAAATGCGAATCCAAATTGGATGGAAACGTACAGCGATGTAATCGAACGTACATAAATTTAATGATAGCTCCATCATCCTTCTGATAGATTTGGCAATCAAGGATCAGAGGAGGGTTCAATGCTTCTGTGCTGAGTGATACGTGGTCGGAGAGTACTCTCTAAATGGTTGAAGTGATTTTCACAGTGAAAAGATCCGAAGCGCACGTACTGTATTATTCTTTGTGGGGCCCTTTGGAGCGGCTCTGTTTGTGGCTAGTGGGAATGTGACAGATTTTTGCTTGAAAGCTGAATGAATATTTATTAGACACCTTTGGGCATTATGCGGACAAGTCGGACACCGTTATGGTGATATATTGCTATTTCGTTGCATAGGTTGTGAATACTCTTAGAAAACAATGGTTTCGGACAGATGTATAATAGACAAGGCCGTTGTGTGGCTTTGTGATCAAATGGACATCATTAAGAAGAATCATTTTTTTTTTGCATTTGGCTGTAGCTGTACCATGGAAAGAGACTTTAAGAAAATATAATCCAACCTTGAATGCAAGAAGGATTGAATTGATGGAATTCGTACTTTTAGAACATAAAATCATGAGGTTTTTTGTTTCTATATTCTACTACAATTGTAATTCTATCGGATCAAGTCGGAACTTAACAAGTTATAAAGCCCTAAGCTTGTTGGTATTGTGAACATGGGATGGGATCAATAGACAATTAGATATACCGTGTTTATTACAGTAGTAAGAAAAAGTGTGTATTGCTATCTAATATAATAAGAGTTGTCAAAATGTCGGACGTAAATGCATATGAAAACAAGTAGCCGCTCTAAATTATTTTTGACGCCACTTAATTGCACTGTCTGCTTCGAGTCTTAGCGTTAACAATCTCGACGGTTTTTAATATAATGTCGCTAAAATAAAATCTTTTCGCTGCCACACATATTAGACACAATGTCCAAAAAAGTGGCAGATCTGTCCTATTTGAAAACATTTACCATTACTTTTGGTTGTTTGCGCATCTCAATGTCTGACGACGTGTTTTTGGTTGAGAAATGTTTGTACTGTTACAATTTGTAATATCCAATTCAATTCAATACAGATATTCAACAAGTTTCATAAGATCTTTGTAATTGGTGTTGTTAGTTGTTACTGTCGTAACATTTCGGTTGTATTTGTTTGACATGTGTGTACATATTCAGTATATATTTATATGAAGAATTTAAAATATACGTTGTTGAAGCCATTAATAAAGCTTTTTGTTGATATTGCCATTGCGAAAATATGCGAGAGTGGACTTCAGGAAGCCAATTGCATCTAATCTAATAAGGAATCAATTAGAAGCGCTCAACAGTAGCTGATAATACTATTATCTGCCAGACTTCATAATAAAAATTGGAAAGCCGCGAATATCGCAAACTGATTAAACAACTATAGCCGTGGCATCAAAATAAGGAAGTGGTAGTAGCCGGGACTTTTTTTATAAAATATTTGTTTTATTTTTTTAACTTTCTCCTATACATTAGTATACTGAAGGGAAAGTTATTGCGATCGTACGGAATTTTCGAACTCAAACTGAGTATGAGGGATGATATTACGACTATAGAGAAGTCCAAAAGAGTGGGCCCGCCAATGCCGTCCGTCGGTTTGTCAGTCTGTCTGTTTGTCTGTCCCGGCGCCGTATGGCGAAACGGGGTTCGACAGATTTGATCTAAAGTTCGTATATAACGTTTTTGGGGTTACATCTCGGGGCATCTTTTTATACCCTATCCTAAGGGTATATTAATTTTGACACATAGTTTGTAACACTACTTAATATTCGTCTTAGACCCATAAAAGTATATATATTTATGATCAGGACCACAACCTAAGACTATTAAGCAATGTCCGTCCATCCGTACACAATTTTTAGGCCTTTTAAATTAAGCTAGGAAGCTGAAATTTTGACTACATATTCCCTAGGGCTCCGAAATTATGAACTGTAAAAAAAAATTTAATACATCTACTGCCACGCCCACAATTTTGAAAAAACCTTTCTAAAGCTAAATTTTAGACGGATAGAGTGTTACTGCCATCACAAGGTATTTAGACACTGCCATCCTTTATAATTTTGTCATATACAGTTTTTTGCCACGCCAACTTTTTGTGGGCGTTTTGTCACTAAAATGCTGTTTTCTTCGAAAATTTTCCTAGGAACCGAAAAAAAATGTTGAACAAGATATATAGCCAATATTTCTTTAATATATCACCCATACAAAGTTTTTCATCTGAAAGAACCCATCGGAGATTTGGAAAGTTGAAATATCCAACAAAAGCAGCATCAAAAATGGATCTAAAAGCATCGATAGCAATCTGCTAACATTGAATAGGCTGGATGAAATAGAAAATTGTAAAATGTGTTAACAAAAACGTATTTAAAAGACGTTGGTTCATTCGTGTGCGAATAAGTTTCGGTTTATATTAAATTAACTTGCGTACAATTATTTCATAGTTATTAACATGTTCAATAACTAACATCAGTGAAAAAGCCGAAGAACACAAATGAAACAAAATAACAAAAAATGCAAGAAAGTTATATAATAAATCTATTAAACCAAAAATTAAAAGTTAAGGATAGACTATTATTCAATATAGACCCGGTTACATCTTACGTGGCCGAATCGAAAGATAGAATATGACTAGAATCGCAACCCATATTTTTTAATCTCTACCCAGATATTAAATCGAAATCAGAAGTTGGTTGAGTATGATAGTCCTGAAATTCCCAGTATCATATATATAGTTTGGTCGTTTGTTCCCTATATTAAAGATTTTATTTAAAATCAATACTAAGCACACTTAGTTTAACTAATATATTTCTTTTTCTTCGTCATTGAAAATGTAGTTTTCATATTTATACCCTATACTAGGAGTATTCAAATTTTAATATAAATTACTTAAACATTCACCGTAGACCCCTAAAAGTTGATATGATAGTTAAAATTTGGAAATATATGAACAGCAACAAGAGATATGAGGATTTAGTAACGTCCGTCCGTTACTACCTAGCGTCCAGATATGGTTAAGAGTAGATATAATTTTAGTATGCACAATGTTAGCTAAAGTTGACGGAATAAAGGGTTATGATCATAACGTATAAACACTGACAAAGTTTTTCGCCATGTCTACCTACTTTTCGTGGGCTTTTTAAATAGAATGCTGTTTATCGAATTTTCCTTGGAAAAAATAACGTATTACAAAATATTTAGACAATACTCTTCTCAATATTACACCCATAAGACATTTTTAACAACGCACACTATTTTGGCGTTAACTTTTTTAAAAATGCTGTTTATTTTTATGAATTTATCAACGAAGATGAAAAAAAAAATTGTATTCATTTATTATAATTATCATATAGGGCACATATAGATATGGAAAGGTTATCACACTGTTCGCTCCAAGAGGCCTTTCTTTTTTCGTTCTCTCAACTAAATCAGGCATATACCCTTTTATAGGATAGGTTATAAAACGGATACAAAAATATAACGAAAGGCTACAGTCCGCTGGGGCTAACAGTATAATACCCTATCCATATCCCTATATGCCCCAAGAAAAAAAAGCATTGATGGATGATGGATAGATTTTATTTCATATACACATATAGATATGGAAAGGTTATCACACTGTTCGCTCCAAGAGGCCTTTCTTTTTTCGTTCTCTCAACTAAATCAGGCATATACCCTTTTATAGGATAGGTTATAAAACGGATACAAAAATATAACGAAAGGCTACAGTCCGCTTGGGGCTAACAGTATAATACCCTATCCATATCCCTATATGCCCCAAGAAAAAAAAGCATTGATGGATGATGGATAGATTTTATTTCATTCTATGAAATTTTAAAAAAAAGTGGGAGTGGCCAAAAACTTGGTTTAGCCGATATATTGGAAAAAATATTGGTTAAATATCTTGTTCAACATTTCTTTCGGTTTCTATGAAAATTTTCAAAGACAGCAGCATATTTGTGAAAAACGGCTAAAAAAATGTAGGCGTGGCAAAAAACTTTATACGGCAAACTAATGAAGGAGGGCAGTGCCTACATATCTTGTATGTATTAGATAACATAAATTTTGGGCGTGGCAGTGGGGCTATTCAAAAATTTGTTACACTTAATTTCGGAGTCCTAGGGAATATGAGGTGCAGTGGCTTAGTGGTTAAGTGCGTTGGTCCACTAAGCGATAGGTCGCCGGCTAAAATCCTGACTTGTACCACCTGAAAGTTTTTATTCGCCGCCCCACCTCTTGCGAGCGTCTGACAAACATCCAAGAGAAAGAAATGTCATGGGAAGCTACTCAAAAATAAATTGCCGTTCGAAATCGGCATCAAACTGTAGGTCCCACCATTTGTGTCAAAAATATAACTTCGCACACACAATGGTTGGAGAAGCTAGGCTTTAGGTCCTGTATGGGCCGTTTGCGCCTAATAATTATTTTTAGGGAATATGTGGTTCAAATTTTGATACTGATCATAAATATATATACTTTTATGGGTCTACGACGAATATTAAGAGGTGTTACAAGCCATGTGTCAAAATTAATATACCCTTAGGATACGGTATAAATATATTTCGAGCAATATTCCATCCAAGTTGTCGAATATATATTTGAAAACCACTTGTTTGTGAGAAATTACATATGACTTATTTATATTCCTAGGATTCAATATATTAAGCTACTCCTAGCTACAAAGGATTTCATTGCAAAATCACAAACGGAATATAAAGACTTCGTCTGTATCAACAGACAGTAGGAACTAAACTATACACCGTATATAGGTCACATAAGAAAGGACATGCATTGAGTACCATCATACATGACCTAAAAAACTAAGAATATTCCGTAAGGAGACATAAAGTTACATAGTGGTACGTGGAAATATGCGTTTATTTTATTCACGGGCACGTGATTATCAAAAGCGAGCATTTGTGTATGAATGGTGAATACGATGCAAACGATTTCAAACAATACACAAGAGTTTTATTTCAATATCTGTTTTTTTTTATTTCCAGCTCTTGCAAGTGAGAGTGCAAGCATATCTTCTTAATGTTTTGTTATTCGTTTGATTATGTATTACATTTTACAAAATAAAAAATAAGTCTATATCAATTGAGTCTGGTATTGAACGTCATTGTTAAATAAAATAATAAAGGGTGTAGCGATCACGTACTGACAAAATGGAAATAATAAATCTAATGAAGACGCATACATATAAACGTATGTATATTCATTCTTGTTTATTCCGGGCTCAAATTTTAATTATCTGCTGCTTAGGTTTTATTTTTGCGAATTTGGATAATATCATAAACAAACCAATATAAAGACACTTCACTTCGTACAATACAATTTTTAAGAAAATTAAATTACCTGTAAGAAAGAAATCAGAATGTGGTTATGGTGATACTGCTTGTAGTTCGAAAATTTCGAACTCAAACTGTGTATAAGGATGATGTTACGACTATAGCGAAGCCCAAAAAAGGGTATGCGCCAATGCCGTCCGTCGGCCTACCGGTCCTTTGCCTGCCTGGTTTAAGGGTTTGACGGATTTGATTCAAGGTTCGTATATAAAGATTTTATGGTAACATATCACGTGTTTTTTTTGTTTAACCTTATCTTTTAAATAACGACCATACATTTTTATACCCTATCCTAAGTGTATATTAATTTTGACACATAGTTTGTAACACCCCTTAATATTCGACGTAGACCCATAAAAGTATATATATTTATGATCAGGACCAAATCCTAAGACTATTTAGCAATGTCCGTCCGTCCGTCCGTCCGTCCGTACGCAATTTTTAGGCCTTTAAATTCAAGCTAGAAAGCTGAAATTTGGACCACATACTCCCTAGGGCTCCGAAATGGTTAAGTGTAAAATTTTTTTAAATACGCCCACTGCCACGCCCACAATTTAGAAAAAACCGATTTAAAGCTACAGATGGACAGATAGAGGGTTATAACCTTCACAAGATATGTAGGCACTGCCCTCCTTTATAAGTTTGTCATATAAAGTTTTTTGCCACGCCTACTTTTTGTGGGCGTTTTTCACTAAAATGCTGTTTTCTTCGATAATTTTCATAGAAACCGAAAAAAAAATGTTTAACAAGATATTTAGCCAATATTTTTTCCAATATATCGCCCTTACAAAGTTTTTGGCCATGCCCACTTTTTGGGGGCGTTTTTTCAAAAAATGTTTTTTTTTTTTTAAATTTTATAGAATGAAATAAAATGCTGTCCATCATCTTCTTAAGGTTTTTTTTGGGGCATATAGGGATAGGGATAGGGTATCATACTGTTCGCTCCAAGCGGACTGTAGCCTTTCCTTATGTTTTTTTAATTACTTATCACTAATTTACGAAATAATGGCTTCAAGAATGTTGGTCAGTTTTTGTATGTACTTTGAATACATGTGGTAGGGCCAAAAATAACGGTAATTTATGAAACCGCCAATATCTCAAAAACTAATAACAGGAATTCCAAAAATTAAAAAAAACTGCGTTAACTGATTTATAAAATAATTATTTTTCTTATAACGATTTTCTAAAATTCAAATTAAATTTATTAGTTTAATTTAAAATAACGGCTCCAAATAAAGATAGATCATAATTAACCATAGAAAAAGAATTTTGAATTTTCGGTACGTTATAACTGAGTTTAGTTATGTTATTAGGTAATTTGTAAGTTTAATATAAATTCCGAATTTGATTAATTATTTATATTGGAGCTATTGCCCCTCAAAAAAAGTATTTATTTGAAGGTAGATACATAACACTTCATTTATCAATAATTTGATAGATATTTGAAGATAGAAATGCTAATTTGTTGTAATTAAACATGTGGTGAATTGTTTCATTACAAGTTGTTTACGAAATGCAACTTTAATTAAATATTTTATTCGAAACATATATTTTGTGAGTTTACCAATTATAAAAATGTTAATATCCTTTGTGAAATTTTTAATAATTACTATAAAAACTTGGCGTGCTTTTTTAGATCTCATTGTCAGTAATTTTTGTGGCTGACTTGTAAGGCAAAAGCGATTTTTGTATAAGAGAACTTGGCCATTCTTTATTACTTATGTTTTTGGTGTGATTAATGTTTAATAATTGTACAGAAACTAAAAAACGTGCATTTATATTTTAGACATCGGTAGCTCTTTTTCGGTAACTTCGTAAATCATTTACTACATATTTATACTAATCTTGGAACCCTGTAACTCAGGAACTACTCATATTGAATAATTGAACTTTTGATGGGGACTGCAGGTGTGCATCCCAATATGATAAAATAAATACGCCATGGTCTTTCATCAATTTCAAATATTAATTTGATGACTTTAATACCGCGAGAAGAAATTTTTTGAAAGTTGCACTAAACGAAAAAAATAATTTAACTGCAACATATATTAGAAAAAATATTGCCTAAATATCTTGTCATTTAAAACGATTCAGAAATCCTTAAAATCTATTAGAGTCAATCTATTAGATACCTTTATATACACTAAAGATTACTTATTAAATATATTTTATATATAAGACACGTAACAATGATCTTCTAAGTACAAGTGTGTTTTCAGTAGAACGTTTTCTGCTGCAGCATAAATTCCTGACATTATATCCGAAGATACTTCAATTCAGATAATGGTATTCACTAACATCGTATCACTTTGCATTCCAATGGATATAGGAGTACGAGTCGTCTAGTTTGTGTCTCTTTTTTCTCTACCACCATGACTACATTACTTCCTTTCCTACGGAAGGTTAAAGTTATTTCTTTTACTAAATGCAATGGATTTTTCACAAAACATTCCCAACATACGAACAAGGTGTGATAACATCTAACTATTTGCATAAAATGTTATCCACACTGAAAGCATTTTGTTGGGATAAAATGTGTTAAATTGAAATTACTTGTGGAAGACCTTATATCAAATTCCACTTCAGGTGGAAGTAAAAATAACTGAGATCATAAAATGGTGTCTACTGCTAAGAAAATAACACTCATTTCAGGCATCACAGGGTTTGAATTGTGATGATAAAAATAATAAACACAGACTTGCAAGCAAAATAATTATGGTATCAAACGTATTGGAATTGGCACTTTGTTGTGCTCTTTATAGAGCAATTTATCGATTACTTAAATCGTTTGTGTGGGCAATCTAAAGGAAGCGCCAGTGCCAGGAATTAAACTGATTCCCATTGTAGATTGTATGTTATAGGCTTGACGTACTTTGCTTAGAGCTGGATGGACACTTTATTCATTTAGTATATCTTTAGCCGCACGTACATGTGCTGAAATCCATGGCCATTCTTAGTTTGTTTCTTCTGAGATTTGCTTTTGAGCTAGATGGACACTTTATTCATTTAGTATATCTTTAGCCGCACGTACATGTGCTGAAATACATGGCCATTCTTAGTTTGTTTCTCCTGAGATTCATTGAATGTAAATGCTGTTTGATTGCAGAAGCTGTTTCGTTATTTTGTATTACTTGTCTCTTCCCTTTTGCTTCCTTCGATGCGTTAATCCATTAACCAGCCCTAAATACTGCTTCGTAAAGTATTAATTAGTAGGCTTCTGAAAGCTCTTAGCTCATTAGTGAAGATTCAGATACTTTTGTGGCAAGATCTTCTAATTTTTAATTGCATTCATATCAAAGGGAAGTGCCTGAAAATGTTAAGACAATCTTAAACTAGTTTTGAAAAAGACTTATTGTTTGTTCTGAATTTAAATGGTCTAACGAGTTAGGGATATGTATGTGCAGATTCTTCGGATGAATGGTATTCAGCGTGTAACTACCATTTTACATTCGCTTTAACCAATTACATATTGTGGGTACTATATCAAGTCCTGAGTACCTTTAAATATTTGGAAAGATACTGTTGTGCCAAATCTCATTCAATATCAAGTAAACCAACAATCGCTATGTGTTTGTTTATGTATTTTTTTGATAGAGCGAACGCAATTTGTTGATACGCCCAACCGATTTAAGGTTAAATTTGACGGAATACAGCATTAAAACTTTTCCAAGGTATGTAATGTAGATACTGACCTTCCTACTAGCTAGTTAATCGTTTAAATTTTTTTGCCACGGCTATTTTTTTTTTAAGTTTTTTGACATACATATATTGTGTTCCTTGAAAATTCCCTAGAAAATAAAATAAAAAATAATTACCCTTGTTCTACCTGACGATTATATAAAACGACAGCTGGCGTTTTTTGAGTCGAGTCAATTCGGTTTTCTATTCTCTAAACGCCTTCATTCTCATGTATTTTTGTTTCACATAAGTTCCACAGCAACATCTTATAAATGACATCTTATTTTTAATTTAAAATACATATTTCAAATGTACCTAAATTTATTTTGAATTGCTCTAGTTCTTAAAAACAAAATAAAAACAATAATAGCAATAGTATTGCGTAAGAAAAATTAAGTATAAAGTGTGAAGTTGGTTATAAGTGACATCTTGAGGTGTCTTACTGATGATTCAAGGTACCAAATAGTTACAATTACCGACTCTCGCCTATTCTTTATACCATTCAATTTTGTCAGCGAAATCATAAATCAAGTTTGTGTGTTGTCCGAGTTAGTGCTTGAACTCAAGCCTTAATTTGGTCGGAAGGTTGAACACAGTGAATCTTGTCTTGGCATCGAAGGAAATGATATATGCGATGGTGAAGAAGAAGTTTTCTTAGGACACGAACTTAGATTGGGTCTGCCTTTTTTTTTTTTTTTATAATATACGCGCACTAAAGGGATTTTGGATACCCTTATAATGGAGTAACACAGTGCGGGCATTAGGAAAGTGAAGGATTAGGAAAAGGGAGATACCGATGCACGTTAGTTTTAAATGTCTTTTAACTGTAATGTGAGGGAACCAGAGCGTGGTAGAAAAACAAAGCTGTAGGGCTGGAATGCAACTGGCAATTTTATTTGAGCACTTGTGGTGGAAATAGGTACCGATAAAACGATGACAAGCAGGAGACATTACGACGATGACTAAGAGAGTCAAGTGATTTCGCGATGTCTCGATCGCCAATAAATTTTACGTTATACTCAAGTTTGGGGCGAATAAACGCCTTATAAATTTTTGCCAGATCAGAAGGAGTGAAATATTTCTTGCATTGCTTAAGGAAGCCTAGACATTTCGCAGCGTTCTTGGCGACATCGAATATGTGGTTATTCCAACGAAGGTTGTCATTAACACACATACCGAGAATGGAAATTATTTCGGTTTCAACGATGCAAGTGCCATCCATGGATAATGGCAGAGAATTAGGGTTTCGCTTCAATGACAGCAGACAGCATTGCGTTTTGGAAGTATTACATTCCACTCTGTTGGTTTTACCCCTTTTAAGTATGCTGTCGAGATCGGAATTTAATGGGCTTAATATACGTTGCCATTCCAGTTCAACGCCCGAAGATGAGGGGAGTTGCCCAAGAAACGAATATGTAAAGCTGAGGGTACTGTCAAGGATGTACTGAATAGGATTAGAAGTAACAGAGGGGAGATCATTTATAAAAAAGAGAAAGAGAGTCGGAGACAAAACGGAGCCTTGGGGAACACCAGCATTTTTGTGGTAAGTTTCAGACTTGAAACCGTCCAAAACGACTTGAATTGAACGGTCCGAAAGGTAATTTCTAATCCATTGAAGAAAGGTACCATCGATCCCAAATGCACGCATTTTCGACAAGAGAGCTTGATGCCAAACTCTGTCAAATGCCTTTGAAATATCAAGCGCAACGACCTTGCTTTCACCACCATGGTGAATAGATTGGTTCCACTTTACGGTTAGATAAGTCATCAAATCACCAGTGGACCTGTCGCTGCGAAAACCGTACTGCCGGTCATTAAGAAGTTTTTGGGATTCGAGATATTTCATAAGCTGACGATTTATCAGCGTTTCCATGACCTTGGAAAGAAGGGACGTAAATGCAGTTGGTCGGTAAGAGGAGGGAGAGGAAGATTCGCCTTTTTTTGGGACGGGCTGGACAAATGCTGTTTTCCACCTGCTCGGAAAGAGCCCTGAAGAATAGGATAGAAAAGCTTACGCAGTGGTTTTGCCAGCGTGTCAGAACACCTCTTCAGAACGATAGGGGAAATACCATCTGGACCAGCGGATTTATGTATGTTGAGATCTTGAAGAACTCTTGCTGTACGAGTGCGAAAATGAATGGGTCCCAAGAATATTCTACGCGCTCGAGTACAGGGGTAGACGGCGAGACCGCGATGAGAAAATAATAATGGCACTAAGTTATATCCAGGCAGGCTAAACTCCGTTAGATCAGAATTAATGCTGACCTGTGTTTCACCTAGTGTACACCTAGCGTACAATGAAAAAAAATCGCCCTTAACCCACGAATATTGCTCACGTCTACCCTGAAATTCCTACACATAACAAAAAACAAACACAAAAGACTCAACTCCGACGCTGATTAAGCTAGGCCGTACCGTGTAGATTCTGACGTCAGCTTTCTAAAACAAATCACTGCAGGTGTTATGCCCATACTCAGCCATAGCCAGTGCACGCATAAATATACGACACTCGCTAGAGCCAAGCAAAGCAGCAGCAAACAATAGGGAGTAGGACCAGAAGGAATGCTCCAACACAATACACTACTTTTTTGTTGTTTTTTTTTTCACTATCACTGCACTTAAACTTTTTTTTTTCCTTTTTTAACAGTGCGCGCACGATTAGGGGTTTTTCTTTGTCACACTGCTCGCGTCGGGTGGCAGATCGGTACTGTAGTCATGCCTTCCATGCGTCCTTTCGGGCCACCAAGCTTTTGCTAAACACTTACAGCCTTATTTATAAACATATTTTAAGGCCAGCGTAACTTTACGCAGTACTTAAACTGCCTTTACGCAGCAAATTATTATTTATAAAACTTAAGCAACGTTGCTTAAGCGATGCGTAACCTAAACGCCAAAAGCAGCTGAGTTTCTGCACCTTTAAAGCAAAATGTATTAGAATCCTATGTTTCTTGTAATAGTTTTATAAGTGTCCTAACTTATTAAGACACAAACCTTGTTTAGTTAAAACACAGAAGAAAATTGGTTATAAATCAGAATTTCATCAAAGATGCGTAAAGGTTGCGTAAATACTTACGCGTTGTTAACCTAAGCAACCTCTGAGAGGTGTTTTAAGGAAATCTAATAAATACGGCTTTGAAATGTGTTGAGCTTGAGTGACACCACCACCTGTCTTGCTTATGGTGAGGAGGATGACAAGGCCGAACCTGTCCTAATAAGTGCATTAATGTAAGGTGTCTGCATGGTAGCACAATGTACCAGTAGTAATAGTTAAAAACAAATCCTTGTAATTACTTGTTTTTGTTGTTCATTGCATTCAGAAATCTAACCTGTTTATCCCTTAGCTTCGTATATTTAGTGAATAACAAACTTAACAAAAAATTCATTAAAGATATTATGTTTGAAGCAAAAAATTAAGAGTTCGTTGAAATCTTTTTTGTAATATAATTTTTGCAATTTAATATGAATAAAATAATGAATTATCACAGATAGTGGTTAATTTTCATTTTGTTTGAATTTGCGCAGGTTTTTCAAATATGAACTTCAATATGATACAATACTCCTTCAATGTGATAGCTCAATACACATCGAATCAAAGCGTTGATGAAAATTACCGACACTTTACAGGGAGATCGATCCAGTGACATATTCCAACATTATTTCTTTGGATATATTGCAAAATTATTTCTTTGGGCATCTGATGAGTTGTTGTGCGCACATATCTTTGATCGTCTTTTTATATGTACATATTATAGTTTAGTGAATACATTTTTTTTTTTTATTTGTCTGTGGATTTTAATTAACTGGAATTAATTTCATAATATCTGATCAAAATAAAAAGATTTCTGTCAGATTTGACCGGAATCCAGACAAAATGATATCGCTATTTTACGAGTATATATTCGATATTTGGAAAGCACTGCCACACAATGTTATATAGTTGCAGTCTGAAAATATAAATTAAGACAATTTGAATTTGTTGCCCCTCTTCAACGAAATTTCACCCTTATAAACGTAAGTATTAAGCCTACCTTTTCACGTTTTGTTTTAATGTGTTAACATTGTAATAATTTTTTTGATAAACGGTGATAGGTAAACGCAATTTTGAAAGTTTGAAATTAATCATATTAAACCCGCAAGTATATTTTATTAAATGAAGGATTTTAATAGAGTTTTCTGAAATATTTCTTAATTTTAATTAATATATTTTTCTAAAACAATCAATATTGTAATTTATCTCCGCAATAAAAATTTATTGGAATTTATTCACTACCACAAGGATATTTCTATATAAAACATCAAAGTGTATACACTGCGACAATAATCATTGCGATTGTATGCTTGACTAAGCGTAACAATCAACATCTCTGAAAGTCGAAACACCTCCAACAACTGCTGTCGTCTCGACGCCACCGCTAAATTTATCTTACACACATTCTCACTATGCTCACCACGGTCACCACCACTATCATTTGCATTTTCTTACCAATCCACCCATGATGCACATGGAAAGGCAACAACTACACAAAGATCGAGTACTTCCGTTGGTTTTTCAATTGACTCGCTTGTCGATGTAGCCCTAGCCACCAGTCAGATTTCACCAAAAATCTAACGTCGTCGACGTCGCTGCATAAACATATAGATATGTATACATTACCTACATATATTCAAAGCCGAAGATCCCCATTCAACTTCACTCAATTTTCCCATAATGAATGAAAATAAGGGGAAAATTTGCATTTTTATCGCATTCATTCAATGCTCAACCCTCTCCAAGTAGGCGCTTCTATTATCCAAAGAACAAGGACCACGTGGTTCGATGGAGCGTCTATAATTGATGCGCGGCTGCAGCGCACAAGATTTTCGAATTGAAAACCGGGAAGCCGAACCTGTCAACATGTAGTTTCGCATGATGGATTGGCAAGTCCTTGATGGATCAATATGCGATTTAAATTGCGGATTGAAGGAAAATCGAATTTATGCTCCTTGTGCGTACCATAAATGTCTAGCCGTGATGTACCCGTGCCCGGAGTTGCCACCGTCATCTGCACATATACAATGGCTCATAATTCAGCTCAGGTGGAACTCGGTTGGTCTTTAATAACACTTTATTGTGCCACGGAAGACACTTTGATGGGCAACTACTGCAAACCGGATTTCGCTATGTACAATGAATTTCAATTGTGCGTCAATGCGGCTCAACAACGAGAATTATATGTGGTTGATGCAGCACCAGCCAAGGCACGCCGACTGGGGCCGGGACCGGACAACTACCTAGATATTTCTCTTTGGTCATTATTTATGGCTTATTTGTACGAAAGCGACCAGGGAGTGATATTGCCTTGAAGAATTCGAATTTAGTTCGTGCTTCGTCTCAAGGTTATCGATTATGTACTGACTGTGTTAGGCTGAACCTGTGTGCGTACTTTGTGCACCTGTTAGAGTCGTTGGAGCATGGTAAGAAAGATTTCCTTAGTCCCCATTGTATGCCAGTGGCTGCCTAGCAAGTGATGACAAATTTTGTTTGGTGTAAATGGTTTCACACAAATATGCTTCGATAATTCACATTGGGAGGGCCTTGCTGCTGGTAGCAATAAACTAGTTTTACATACATAATTGATTTTATGAAGTTAATTATACTATTTAATGGACGGCAATATATCGACACACAAGAAGATGCGCGTTGGTTATTTTCTTTCTGTTAAGTACATTGAAACAAAGCCGATTTGAACAGATTTTTACTTTACTTTACTTTACAGAGATTTACTTGTCAAAATTTTGTTTACAAATCGAGGTTTACAGGTGAAGTAGATGCGCAACGTTTGAACAATTTAAATAAAGCTGCAGTTCTGACATCATTTGAAGTCGTTGTTAATGCAGTCTTAGCGCGATAAATTCTGGTAATGCCGGACGAGGCCTAGAACATTTCTATTTGCCCCGCAAAAATACCTTCGAAAATACCTACAACAACTTTATTACCTAGGTTTTGGATTTTCGGTCTAACATGAGATTAAGCTTACTATAGCCTAGGAAAGTGGGTGCAGTGGCTTAGTGGTTAAGTGCGTTGAACCACTAAGTGAGAGGTCGCTGGTTCAAATCCCGGCGTGTACCACCTGAAAGTTTTTATTCGCTGCCCCACCTCTTGCGAACGTCTGACAAACATCCAAGTGTAAGAAATGTCATGAGAAGCTTCTCAAAAGATTGCCGTTCGGATCGGCATTAATCTGTAAGTACCTTCATTCGTGTCAAAAATATAACTTCGCACACACAATGGTTGAAGAAGCTAGGTTAGCTTTGCTTATTTTATTTTTTTATAGCCTAGTAAAAGTATTTGCAAGTTAAAAAATAACACAATCAGACAATCATCATCATGCTTACCATAAAAAAAAGATAACAATTACCGAACATGTTGATGGCTACTATTTATTAGTAAAGGTAATAACTTCTTATGAAGAGATTATGAACTTGAAAATCCTCTCGCATGATGTCCTCCAAGGGGAATACATGAATATGTATTGTAAAAAATTCCTTGCTATAAATACGGCTTAAACCTTCATGACATAAATATCAGCTAATGGTGAGTTATTTTTACCACTTGCACGGTTTATCGAATCGCTTTATTGTATCTGCTTTTAGCTCTTATTATATTAACAAAATTACGAATTTATTGCGCCATTATTATGGCAATGTCTGGCGAAGAAAATATATTCATTTTTAATTCCAAAGCGAATCACGCTGCTTACATACGAATTGTGTTCCGTAATATATGATCGGAATGAAAAAAGATTTTATAAAATTTAGGGCTATGCGCATAGAATACGTCGCGTACGTACTTCTCGCTGAGTGTAGTTTTAAATTCACACTAACTTATGAAACTTATGAGTAGATGACCAAAGTAGAACACCTTTCTACTTTTTCATCCGTCGTCGTTCATACATCAACAAATCTAAGTGCACACCTCCCCATAATTTAGGTGCACGCATTCTTAAAATCATATTCAATGGTGGAAAAATTTAGGGCAGTTGGACCACCCTTGAGAGCTAGCACTTTGATTGGTCAATAATTTAAAAAATAAAACTCTTTTATAATCCCTGAGACGAAAGTAGTACAATCATAATTAAATGTGTTTTCGCGTTTTTCGAAGTGTAGCCGAACAATGAGAACGGCATACAATTAGTATACTCTATCCTTATGACCTGTAACACTCCTTAATATTCGTCGTAGATCCCTAAAAGTATATTTAACTCTTTATGATCAGGACCAAAACCAAAGACAATTAAGCAATGTCGGTCTGGCCTTTAAATTTAAGCTAAGAAGTTGAAATTTGGACAACATAGTCCCTAGAGTCCCGAATTGGCTAAGTGTAAAAAAATGTTTGATACGCCACAAGATATTTACCCATTGCCTTAATTCCCAAGTTTATCATACAATGTTTTTAGTCACGCCTACTTTTTGTGCGCGTTTTTCTCTAAAATAATGTTTTTAGTTTCTGATAAATAAAAATTTTAAATTACTTGTGAATAAAATGCAAATTCCTCGAAAACTGTAAAGTTTCAAAATCTGAAATTTTAAATATAAGTGATGAATAGATGCAGTAACACAATTTATTTTCTTTATTTTAAAAGACTCTGCATAAATTTAACACAAGAACTATAATACTTATGACAATAACTCAAGTTACACATAAAATATGCTACCATCTAGATTTGATAATTGATAGATGATTTAGTACCTCAAAGGAATAAAAAATGTGCGACATTTTGTGATAGGTTAAATTAAAATTGTAAATTAGTGGGAAATCAGTTTGTAATAAATAAGAATTATTTTTCATTAATTAATGACGAAGAGATTTGTGTTACGCTACAAGTAAATAATTACAATAGTCGAGAGGAAAATTAAGACAAGTGAATATATATAAATTAGTTAAAGAGAATATCTTTTTATCAATTGAAATACGGCAGCAATATGTAGATATTATGTTTTATTTTAAATCGTCGGTTAGCGTTCACAATGTAAAAATAAGGAGAACTTATTATAAACGTGTTGGAGATGTAGGTACCTATCACTAATTCTCCAATTAATCGAAATTTATTTTTTGTTTAACGTGGGAGATGAACAAGTGCAATGTGAAAGAACTTTACAAATTATACTGTGTAAGTCAGTTAACATAGAGCTTAAATCTATCATTTCAGGCCAAATATTCAACATTTCAAATGTTGTACTTCCAAGTCAATCTTTGACAAGCTTGTGAAAAACTTCAAAGATAAGTATTTTATACACATTTCAATCCGGTGATTCTGTTCTAAAACTATATTGATATATGTGTCGTCAATCTACATACTTACTTACTTATCCTGCTCCCGACCCGTGAAGGGTCCCTGCCTGAGACACGGCTGCCTTCCATCCTCTGCGATAGCGGGATGGATGCTTCCAACTGTCCAGACCAACAGCTCTGGCATCCGCGATGTCTTGGTCTTTAAAACGGAGTTTCGATCTTCCTTGTAGTCTCGAACCTGGGGTCTTGGATTCGAAGATCCACTTGGCTGGAGCCAGTGCTGTCGTTTTTAGTAAGGAGCCCATTTGAAGATTTCAGTAAAAAAGGAGCAACAGAAATAATTATTATTCCTGTTTCCATCGGTTTTCTTATTAAACATTTTAGATATTAAAATCAAATTGGTTGCAGCATAACTAGCGCTCAACGAGGAAATACAAATTGTTAAGAAACTTACTTTTAAATTTTAGCCAGACAAAAACAAATTGTTCTTAGAAAGACTATTCGAAATAAATATAAACGGCAAAATGGTTAGTTTGCATTGCCACGCTGTCAAAGTCAAAATACTTCAGTGAAGAAAGATAATAGCATATTATCGTGTTTCATTTGAGCAAGCAATTTAAAACAAGTGATATCACAGATCATAAAGTCTGCATTTGGATGCTACCACGCAAATTAAAATTACCGACCAAAATAGGTGTTTCGCGTTTTTGCATGTTTAGTAGTGTTGTCCCTTCCTTCCAGTAGACTATTGTGCCGCCTACTCATCCTGCGTGGTAGGTTTGTGTGGGCATGTTAACCAACAATAAACAGTGTTTGACATTGACAGTGGATTAGGGAAATGCATTTTATACTCGAAAAAAAGATGTGTTTGGTACTGCTGTCCCTTCCTTGCAGTAGACTTTTTAGTAATGTGCATCCCACTTATCCTGCGTGGTAGACTTGTGTGGCCATGTAAACCAGCCATAAATCTAACATATTTAAGAATTTGGGGAGCCATTTTGCGCTAGCGCGAGCATTGTTGTCCATTCGCTCGATGTGGACTGGACTGCTTTCACACCTTTTAACAGCTCAGAGAGTTCGTGGTTATATCTTTTCCTCCATTCGCCCTCCTCGCACATAGCACCAAATATCTGTGTAGTGTCAATCAAGGGGTAGAAAATAGTTACACGGATTCTATCGGCTTAGGACCATAATTAAAGTGAATCTCCACTTACCGCATCACCTTGATGCATCTTAATGTAATGAATGAAACCCATCTTTATACCCTATCCTAAGGGTATATTAATTTTGACACATAGTTTGTAACACCCCTTAATATTCGTCGTAGACCCATAAAAGTATATATATTTATGATCAGGATCAAATCCTAAGACTATCTAGCAATGTCCGTCCGTCCGTACGCAATTTTTAGGCCTTTAAAATTAAGCTAGGAAGCTGAAATTTGGACCACATTTTCCCTAGGGCTCCGAAATGGTTAAGTGAATACGCCCACTGCCACGCCCACAATTTAGAAAAAACCGTTTTAAAGCTAAAGTTAGAGAGACAGAGTGTTACAACCTTCACAAGATATGTAGGCACTGCCCTGCTTTATAAGTTTGTCATATAAAGTGTTTTGTCACGCCTACTTTTTGTGGGTGTTTTTGACTAAAATGCTGTTTTCTTCGAAAATTTTCATAGAAAGCGAAAACATTTTTTTAACAAGATATTTACCCAATATTTTTTCCAACATATTACCCATACAAAATTTTTGGCTACGCCCACTTTTCAAGGGCGTTTTTTTCGAAAAAATAATAGAATGAAATAAAATGCTAGCCATCATCTTCTTAATGCTTTTTTATTTGGGGCATATAGGGATATGGATAGGGTATCATACTGTTCGCCCCAGCGGACTGTAGCCTTTCCTTATGTTTCTTCTTCTAATTTCTGATACTTGAAACTGCATTTTGAACCCGATCATAAGCAAACAAGGAGGAACACAAAATCAAATATTTGATTTGTAGCAGAATTATAACAACGCTGGGTGATGGAACATCGTATGCTATGATTAATGATATTGTTTGGTTTTTCTGATTGCCTAGTTGAAGTGAAGTTTAAGATAGTTCGTGTATATAAGCGTGTAGTGCTAAAGAACAGTGAGTCTTCTAAATGATAATATGCTTTAAATCTCCATTTTGCGTAAAACTTAAAATATTTAAACTAACACAACAATTATAGTTTCACATCTCGCCTTGACCCTAGCCATTGTATTCATGTCTTTGGATGACCATTCAACCGAGGAGAAAAACTTCAATCTTGACCAATCACTTTGTTATTCCTGATTGCATGTCCATGCAGTAGTCAATTGCTTTTGACCAAGTCAAAGAAAAATACTATCTAGATGTTTGTGAATAAAACAATGCAACAATAAACCGTATGCCCATTGTCTATGTCCACACATGGCAGGAAAAGGCGCATGCATTCTTTCAAAGGCAGCGTCAAGTACTCCTTCCATTTGGCACAAACGAGCAAAGGGATGTACAGAATTGCCCACTTTTACACAACCCAAGAATATCTTCTATTTCAATTCAGTCGTGTGTTCTTTTTCTCAAGCAAAAAACGGGCTTCTACTTAAACTCAACCACCTGTGTCATGCACAGTCAGTGATGGCCGATAATAATCATATTCGGGAACTTTCATACGTACATATACATATGTACCCTGATTCCTCCTTGGTTGTCTGATTGCGTAAAATTTTCGTAAAAAAAAATCGAGAAAAAAACAAATTAAATTCTACACAAGCACTGAAAATTGGTTTTCATGCAGATGTGGTCTTTTGGGGATGTTATTTTTTTAAGGTGGTGAGATGACGAAAGAATAGAACGCAATATTTTAAGTGTTTGACCTTAATACTGAACAAATTGGAAATACATAAATTGCGCAATTGGGTAAGGTGTTCGATCATTTTTGGGAAAAAAAAACTATTATGTATGTATTCTTGCACCATTAAATTTTTAAGAAATATACATATAGCCAAACAAATAATATGAGTTAATGTTCATTCCGCTTTGGGCTAACGGTAATATACCCTATCCATATCCCTCTACATAAGAAAGGCATTAAATATACGATGAATGAACGCCCTCAAAAAGTGGCCTACAAATTGGTAACGGGTGAATGGACGAATATTGTTAAATAGTTTTAGCTTTTGAGGGTATTAAAAACTATGTGTCAAAATCAATAGATATTCCCTTGGGCTGGGGTATAAAAACCCCCGCGATATAACCCCGCAAATTTTTAAATTGAACTTTAATTCAAATCCATAAACTTTTCGGCATGAGGTTTTGGACAGACGATGGACAGAATAAGGGATAAACTTATTTAAGTTTTGACACGATAGTAATTACTTTTTCCTAAGTATTTCTACTTATGTATATATTAAAGTAAAAAACTTGATTACAAACATACAGGCATTTTCAACGAAATGTTCTTGATTCAAATTCATCGATCCTATGAGTGCAATTCAAGTCTTAAGTTATATTATTAAGTTTGTGTTTCTTCTGACAGAATTAAACTTAGCCTTTATTTAGGCTTATGCATTCACTGTAGTGTGTTACAGTAGGAAGTTAGGGGATAAAAGAAGTCGTTTTTCAGACATATTAGCCAAAATGCAAGCTCAAGATCTTAACATGTCGAGGATAGCCAAGATGGTATATCCCCTGAAGAGGTTCTTTCTCGCTGGCAAAACCATTGCGTAAGCTTTTCTACTTGTCCTTTTCTTCAGGACACTTTCCGAGAAGATGAAAACCAGAATTTGTCCAGGAATGGGAGTATGACGAACCATACTCCCATTCCTTCTACCCACTTTATTTTCAAGTTCTTGGAAGCGCTGATCCCAGCTCATGAAATATCTTGAATCCCAAAAACTGTTTAATGACTGGCAGTACTATTTTCGCCTATGCCGTTCGGTCGCGCATCCGAAACTTCTGTTCACAAAACATGAAAATTACCACAGATGCAGGAAGATCCATCATAGGTACCCATCAATTATCTATCTATATTGCATAGCCATTAAGGTAGAGAGTACCTCCTCTTGACAAACAGACGAATGTTTACCCGAGGACTAATATTCTCGCATTTGACAAAGACCACAGCCCCAGAAGTTACCAAAAGCAACCAATATTATAGGGCACAATGCACAGATGAGATGACTTTCGAAATCCGTGAATAGAAAAAAAAACATTAGCATTAAAACATTGGGTCACGTTTGTTTTTCAGCTCCTCAAAAATGGTTTCGTGCTTGATTAATTGAAATAGCAAAATAGTGAATTATTAAGAAATTGCTTTATAAAACACTGACTAAATGCCAATAGAGCGCTATTGTAGTATAAGCAATAAACATGTCTCGTTAACATACACTCGTGAAATAAAAAACAATTGGACGATATCTCTTCATAGGTTTTCTTCCAAAAAAGATAAGCAGCTATTGCTGAAATAACGCGATGTAGTTCGATCGTCAATTTTGTACACGGTCTTGGCATTCCAGGAAAACATTGTTCTAGCCCAAAATGTCCATGTAATTCTGTGGAAATCATACATGTACGATCGCGATGAGGAAGCACGCTATTATCTGTGCAAAGCAAGCATAGTGGGTTTTACTCTGATATTTTTACATAAGATTAAACTGAGTTCACTAAACTAACATTCCTCCAATGCGACAATATTTTTGGGTTTTTTATTTTCATGATTTTGCCTATATGTATTAGTTTTAAGCATTGTGGAGATAATGAATTGAAAAATAAATTTCGAATACATGTCAAAAATAAAAAGCCTTAAACAAATCTCTATAAATTACCCGTCAAATAAATTTTACCTTAAATAGGTCATTAATCATTGGCTTTATCTAAGACCAATTAGACAACAAGCAACTTATTTTCACCGAAATAAAGATTCAAATAAACTAACAGGTGTAGCGGGCCCAATTAGCGACAAGTAGCAATACAGAGCTATAAATTTTAAATATTTAGAACAGAATAGGCTATAAATATATATACATATGTATATTCAATGTAAACGTGAGTTAGGCCTCCAGGTCAAACATCAATAGATATTTGTATCTACCATATCATGAAACGCGAATGTCAGACGTGTGTAGGTACGCCAGAATTAGGTGGAAATGTAATTACCATTATTTGCCCTGTGAAGAATTTAGCATGCCCTGTTAAGGCGAAATATAATCCCATTCAGAAATTGCTGCTTAACACACTCCGCACCGCATGCGATTAAATTGTGATTACGATTGTTCCTTAAATACCGCTCTCAATTCCACATTAGCAGCGGCAATTGCCCGCTGAGTCAGCAAATTGGTCACAATGTTTTGGACGATTATATTAAATTAATACGTTTGCGGATAAGTCTGCCCAGTTAGTTTGTTTTCATATTTACGAAGTGTGTGGAGAAGATCTGCATAGAGGGGTGAGCAAAGTAACCACCTTAACTACTAATAATTCGAAAGAAATCGTATAATCCCTTCACAGGTTATAATGACATGACGATAATTCGTCATTCTGGGTTTTTTTTAGGAATATTTTTCATCACATTCCTGTAGCCGGATGTAAGTTAATGTTGACACACTATTGTAAAGGCGAAGTGTTAAGTGCGCTTAGGTCATAAGCCTCACATTGTATAATATTGTATAATTGTAATGCGTAGGATTATTTTAAATTCAGACTGCAAGTTGAATATGAATGAAGGTGGATTTTTCGGACTCATCTTTCCTATTTCTCTTATTCATTTGCCGTAAATTTAGCTTTTTCTACTAAGGTGAAATTTTCTTCTTGAATATTTATTTTCTACCCATCGAGATTATTCCAAAATAACTAAATTATTTGTGTTCATTTTCAGTAGAAAGAAAATGACACGTCGTAGTGGCAGTTTCAATCTCAAGAAAGTTTAAGATGATCGGAACCGAAATAGAACATCAATACATATTTATGACATTTGGTGACATTGACATAAGGGTAACATCGCCACAAGGTTGGTCATTTGCTCCCTACTTGGCAAACGATATCTATATACATATGTATTTCAAATCTTTTTTATTTTGTCAGGTTGGCTGGACAACATTGAGTGAATATGGGGAGGAGAGACGCCAGAGTGTGCCACGATAGCGGTTGTACACCCAACTAAAGAGAATCACAACGGATCCATAAGAACCTAGTTATGGCTTCGTACGTTTTGCTCATTAACTTTACTTACTAACATATCCTTTTATCTTTATCGGACTCAGGGCCTCTAACTTTACTGCAAATACATAATTTTGAAGACACAGTAATATTGGTCGTAGACCAAAAAAAACATATACGTTTTTTTTTCAATTGAGGGGTGGTATTTTTTTCGCAGTTTTTCGGGGCTACATAAAAACTTTCCTGTGGTTCAATAATTTAGAAACATTTGCATTTGAAGATATTTCAATTGTCAACTTATAAAATTGACAATTTTGTATTAAATACTTCAAAAGCGATTTTAAGTTTATTTAAGGATCTCACAGCCTTTTCCGCGAACTCTATCAGCATAGCCACATCGAGCGAATAAACAATAGTGATCCAGGCAAGAGGAACTTTAAATTTGCTTGTTTGGTCAAACAAATCGAATTGTTAAAAATATTTATTTGGTCACTTTGCAGCTAACTCAGCGCACTTATATTGTACTTCCTGTACTTTTAGTTCCCAATGTAATTGATCGCGAAGAATACTCTATGATACTCTATTAATACTTTTTTTTAGTACTCGAACTGTTTCAAGAGCACTTCATGATCTTAATATTCATAAGTCCTTTATTATTTCGCACTCGGAAGAATATCGCGTTAGAAAAACGTAACGTAGACACGCTGACCAAACTGCTGTGTTAACTTTTTTATCTGTTCTTTTCCTCAGGGCTCTTTTCTTCTACCGTAACCTCTGATCTATAATATTCAATTGCTAATAGCACTCCCTTCAGCTTCTCATATTCATTTTTACTTCTTATTCACCCCTCATTTTGGAGTGTTGACCTGGAACGAAAAGCGATGCAAGAAATATTTTACCCTTTCTGCCTGCCTTAAATGTATAAGGCATTTGTTCGCAATAAACTCGAGTTCGGTACATTTATTATATACTGGATATACTAGAGCGGATCATACGTCCTTCATAAGTGCTCAAACGAAATATATAGCTGTTAAGCTCGTTAAGCCAACATTCAGAAGAAAAGAATATAAAGATTCTTTGGGTAATGTAAACACACGCTTTGTTTTTCCTTTGCATTACAGTTTATTAACACTTAAAAGTAACTGGCATCGGTATCTCGCAAAATAAAAATGACATGAGGCCCCAAAAATATAAACGCGAAACAACAACATTTTTTTTTAAATTGGGGTCTTATTTTTTTGGGGACTTATTTCGTTCTTTTGGGGCCTTATTTCATTTTTGTATTTCAATATTTTTGATTTGAGTTCATTTCTATGTAATACTACGCAACGTATCTGTCGGTTCAATGACTAATGCAAAATAAGGGCCGCCGGTCTTTATTTCGTTTTTAAAATTCTTAACTGGGCCCCTACAACTCCCTGCTTAGCTTCCCTGTTAGATTCGGTATACGCGCACGGTTGGCTATTTGCAAACTTTGTTTATACCCAATAAGTCTTTGCATATACCCAACATCGCACCAAACGGAAGCTAACAGTGAAAAGAGGCAGGGGGTGGTAGGGTTCAGCAGGCCCCCCCCATTTTCCATTCGACGATTCATAATAATTGTAATATTATGAATAACTTTATGTCATTATGAAACTTTTGGGCGTTTATTTCATTTGTATATTGGGATTTTCCTTCATAATGAAATAAAGACCCAATTTTGTGTGCTCATTTCATTTTTATTTTGGGGCTTTATTTCTTGGGGCCTTATTTCCTAGAGCCAAATCTTTAGCAAAATAGATTGGAAATTATTTATAAAGTTACAGAAGCAACATTCGGTTAACTGAAGATGATAAATTATCTGACAGTTTTAGCGATGTACAGGAAATATTCTGCCTAGCAAATCTATAAATATAATAAAAGGATGCAAATTTTGTTGGCTAACTAAGACTTTTTTCATTCGTTCTAGAAGGTTTATATAAAATTCAGCTTTATTTGCTATAAGTTCCCACCAACCTTTCACAGGCGAAAACAAAAAATACCAAAATAGAATTATAACCAAATGTTATTCTTCGACAGAATAAGTCATGAATCATTAGATCTAAAAGGCCTTTGGCAGCTTCCCTCAATTATTCCACGCGAACAAAGTGTGACAACTTCGGTGGCCCTTAAAATAACATGTTACCTGGTTGAGCATACAACTTGGCATAAATTTATAAAAGTGAGGTCAATTGTTATCCTATCCAGAGTGTTCCATTCTCTTTGCTACCACATCTTAGCCCACCATAAGATAATAATCGCAAAAATTGCTAGAGGCAATATAAAAAAACCCAAACAATCAACTATCAAACAAAATACTAGTATCTAGGTATCTACAGTTTGTAGTGTTTGGTAATTGCCAACAAGCATTGTTTTTCTGCGTCCCACTCGAACGACTCATCTCAGGCTGGCTTCCAACAAAAGAATTTATGTTTGGCGGTTTCTGGGGTACTACGGGGACCCCAAAAAATAACTATGTCAAACCGTTAGATGGTAAATATGCGCAAAAACAACACAAAAATTTCGTTTGATACCAATTCAACATTCTCGTTGACGAGATATCCATTACGAATTAATTAGCCTACAGTTTTGGGAATAACAGCCGATTGTAGGTAGCTGTCTACCTGTAGATCTATGTCCGATATGCATATAAAGTGTTAGTCATTCAATTTTCTCACAAATACCCGGAGAATGATGTGAGTAATGCCTTCAATTTGCATAATGAAATTTATTCAGCGAATTTTGGAGTTTGTTCTTTGATTTGCATAGGAATACAAGTATCTGCGGATTGCAGATCTTACGAGGCACCACCCAAAGAAGTTGACACTGTATGTTTTTGTTTTCGTAGATGGAAAAATTATTAAATGTTTAATTTGTATTTTTTATTATATACATAAGTAGGTCAACTTGACCATAAAACAGAGGTAGGAACCTGAAATTGTGAGCGGATTATGTCAGAGTTTTCTGATGTGGTTGCTTTTGTGTATCTCTTTTATTTTGAGTTGATTGAATTAATGGTTATTTAATAAAACCAAGTTTTTTTTTACGGTTAGACATTAGAGGAAATGGCAGGTGGGTTAATGAACTCAGGTAGACCTGTCAAGTTGATGTATTTTTTTGGTTCAAATGTATGAATCTTTTAGTATTATGTTTAAGTTTAAACAGAATCTTGGCAAATGCGAACTATATTTACATCATCGGACGCTACCAACGTACAGTGATAGAGACTTTGACGGATATTGAAGAAAGGTCAAGTTTGTTCGTCTTGAGGTGAATAACGACTAAATATATGCCATTATCCAACACCCGGCTATTACACTGTTAATAGCAGCAACTTCGAGATACTTAAGCAGCATGGTCGGGATATCTGGAGAAAGGAGACGAAATGAAATGTCATGCATCAACGTGTTTTCAACGCCTTTTCTTGGGGCCGAAAACGAAATCGGCCACTCCGCTATTGTGGACACACTCACGATCCCTCCTAGAATCATAAACTACACCATATCTACAGTTTGATATAAAAGCTCAGTTCACTATCTTCTAGATATCAACTTCCGATTGCCTTCTACAATGATGAATTAAAACTCTTTCTTCTTCTTGCTAATCATCGTAGCATTCTTAAAGCAATAAGAATAACCTGATATACGGCAAGGATATTCAAATCTTTTCGTATTTTCTGTGCGGCGGCCATCAAGTGTCTGGAATCAGTCTCTATAAACTGTTTAGTTGCCTTAGACTGCCGATCGTCTTAAAAAAGATAGCGGAGAAGTTCAACATTTACCTGTGCTGGGTCCTGGGTTATAGTGCCATTACCGACAATTTCAAGACTGACAAACTCGCCATATTTATTTATATATTTTCATCAATTAGAACAATTAAATTCTTCAACTAGACTACCAAAAATTAACAAAAACAAAATTAAATAAAATATAGGAATTATTTTATAGATTGTATCGTTAATGTTATTTTTTAAAATTAGCCTACTTACATGAAAATTAAAGTCCACATTCTCAATATTGTATTCAAAGAAAATTAATAAAAAGTTGCGAAAAAAAGAAGAATGATGACATTTAGAGATGCTATTTGTGTTAAAGTAATTGGTTTTTTGTACGCCATAGTTACCGTTAGCCTTTAAAAATCATTATGTAAGGGTTGACAATCATCAGTAGACTTTATACATCTGAGCAATTTTTAGACAACACCAAATAGGAGTCGAACAGAATTTAAAAAGATTTAATGAATATAAGGAATAGGAGCGGACCAAATGACTTCCTTGGGGTACCCCAGATGGTACTACAACAGGATACGAAATAATTTTGTCAATAGAAACAAATTGTATACGTCCTTTAATTTGCCACTTTTTTAATAAAAATAAAATGACTCATGACGACGTCATTTGCAAAGTCGGTGTAAATAACATCGATTTGGTATCCTTCCTCTAGTCTATTTAGAAAACAGATTGGTAGTACAGAGTGTCCACCGGGAAGGTATACTACTGTTTTGCCGCCACTTTGGTAAACATTAGTCTTGACAGTCGTGAAATAGACACGTGGAAAATTCATATGGTAAAATATTCGATAAAAAACATTTCATCAAAATCAATCATCGATTACTGTGACGATGAGAAAGTTACGTGTAATTTTTGGGAGAAACAACGTGCCGACAAAACGCACTATTTATCGCACGATTTCGAAGAAGATACATCGGCTGAAAACATTACTGCGGCTTAAGGAAGTGTTCAAAACAATCCATCAACCTCAATTCGACGCCGTGCTCAGGAGCTTGGTCTTCAAAGAATAACTTTGGCGACAATTTTGCACAAGGATTTGCATTTGTTTCCATTTAAGATTCAGTTGACACAAGAGCTTCTTCCATAAAACCATTTCCGCCGCCATATGCCAATAGGATGTTACAGCTAGCCCATGACAACCCCGATTTTCATGAAAAAATCATAATGAGTGACGACGCACATTTTTATTTGAATGGATATGTGAACAAACAGAATATTCGGTTCTTAGCAATGAAAAACCCTCAAATTATTCATCAGTAACCTTTGCATCCATTAAAAGTTACAGTCTGGTGTGGAATTTGGTCAGGAGAAACCATTGGACCTTGATTCTTTGAAAATGAAAACAGCGTAATGGTAACTGTGAAGGGGGAGCGATATCGTGATGTGATTGAAAACTTTTTAACGCCACAACTTCATGCTTTGGACTTGATTAACGTGTGGTATCAACAAGACGGTGCCACATCGCATATAGCCAGGATTATAAAGGAATTACTGCGAGACCTCTTTCCACAACAAGTTATTTCAAGAAATTGTTCCGGACTTCTTTTTGTAGGGATATGCAAACAAACCGGAAACGCTTGAGCAACTCAAACAAAATATTCGTGATGAAATTAATAAAATACAGCGTGAAATGTGTGAGAATGTAATGAAAAATGTGCCCAAAAGGGCTAGCATTTCTGAGACTATCAGAGGCGGACATTTACCTTATATTATATTCCATACATAATTGCCGACATTAAATAAAACATTTATCAATATAAGATCCATTCTCTTTCATTTAATCAAAAATTATAAACAAACAAAGTAAAAGCTAATGTTAAAACTGGATGCAAAAGAAAAAACTAACCTAAGATGGACAGGTAACACTACTTGTCTGGCATGGCGACGAAACAGATTTGGAAGCTATATTTAAAGGGCTCTAAGAGCAAATACATTCCCGGCGGACATCCTGTACATGCCATAAAAAAGGAGTTATTAAGTAAAATACAAAATTGATATATTTGATTGTTTACAAAGTGGACGAAAGTTATTTTATTTTCTTCTTAGGACTAGTTTTATGAATTGTCCACTCTGAGAACAAATCGCCACCTGCAAGAATGTAAAAAAGGCTCAGAAAGACCAAATAAGCTGTTATCCAAGTTCAAATTTAAAAGAATTTGAATTATAATTAATTATGACTTTAGGAAAAAAAATAATAATTGCCTCTTTCAGATTATCAATGAAAACATTGCATGATTGCATCAAATTTAAAGAACTTAAACTTGAATGCCACGGAATACTAGCATATTATTGGTTTAAAGTACTCATTGAATGAAAAATGAAAAGTTAATGCTTTATGAAGAACTGAGTTGGGAATAATTGGATGCAATGAATTATCAACCGATATAGTTTATTCTCTGTCAACAGAAACAAGATCGAGTGTACGATATAAACCTTTTCTACAACACTTTGCTTGGACTTAATCATTACTAGCAAACGAATATTTAAACTATTCTCTAAAATCTTGCCTAAAAAAGGCTCCTTAGGCATATCAGTTACTGCATCCAAGCTAATGTTAAAACTGGATGCAAAAGAGAAAACTAACCTAAGATAGACAGGTAACACTACTTGTCTGGCACGGCGACGAAACAGATTTGGAATAAGCTAGATCTAAAGCGCTCTAAGAAGTCGATCGCCCTTAAAAGATCGCACATTAGTGCACATTGGTGTCATCACTTGACGCTGTCTGAAAGGCAGGCGCTCATTTAAATGACTTTTATAGGAGCTACATGAGGAGGAAGAAGCAACTACCCTCCACCTTCAGAAATAATATATTCATCTAAGAGTTTTCTTATATGACGATCTTACATGACCGACCTAAAACTTCTCTCACGCTTTATAAGCAGTTCAAAATGGTTCAACGAATAGGCAGAAATTCCATTCCATATCCACGTGGTATCAAAATGGACCTTACATAGGTCTATGTGTATCGAACCTTTAATCCAACTGCCACTTAAACCTAAGCTAAGCTATGTTCAAAATTAAAACATTAAGCTGCTCTCTGTGGCGTTAGAAATTGTATTTTCAGTACATATTGTTTTCTGAGCTACAGAAAGAAATTACGAAAGTAGAAATATAACAAACATTAATTTTGTGCCTAATACAAAGAAAGACGCTTGTTACACTTGTAACATTGTGGCAACGCTGTTTGTGATCACTCCTGCCCAAACCTAACAGGTGCGTATGTACCGTTCATATGTTACAAATAGCTTCTCAAAAGCGTTTTTGTTTATACATATTATTTGCTTGTTTTTTTTTCGATATTAGCCTGAATTGTCTGTGATATTTCTGTGTCAATAGGTATGTTGTCTCACATATGGAAAATTTATTCTTATTAAAAACTAAACATCAACTTTTTTTTGTAACCAAACCCACAGTTGAGTTTCATCTTTCGAGTACAATGTCTGTTCTGCGGAGATCTAGGTTTTCGGTGCGAATCTTAGTAATAGTTGCTATAGCTTGTGGGTTTCTTCTTTACGTTATGGACTTGAGGTTACACATTTATTCAGCAAATGGGGATCGGAATAGCTCAACAGAAAAATTGCATACAACACTACAAATAAGCCCTAATTTCGATCAAAAAGGTGATCACCTGAGTGGAAATATTATGAATCGATATCAAAGGTAAGTTCTGACATTGTGACTGGGAATTTGATGTCGACATAAAGTAAATGTACGCTTCCGCTAGTCTAATTAAATCAATATTTACATGCGATATTAGGGCATTGATAGTTTGCTTGTTTTTTATTATTTATTCTATGCGGTTAAGATACCAAAAATACATTATTCGTGTTTGTTTTGGTGCAGGAATAATGGAAGCATTTGAATTTCAGATCTTTTTAGTTAGATATTGTGAGCTATCGAAAAACTATAAAATTAATCTTATGAAAATGTGAATTTTTCTTGGAGGTAAAACAGATTTTATTTTAAATTTAGACTAATATTTTCAGCTGTCAGTCCAGTTTTGTCCTCCCATTTACGCAGAAAAAAAGTTTTTTTTATTTTTAAATTCGCGTGTAACTTTGATGTTTACATTTTGCGAAGTTATACAGTTTTCATAAAACTTATTCAATATATTATTTACAAGCTAATAAAAATTGAAATTAGTGAATTCATGTTCTTCAAAGATACCTTTACGGCAAGTTTGTTTAGATAAACCAAAGTGAAATATTTACCTAAATCTAAAAATTAACTGTAATTCCACAAACTCAACCATGATTTATATTTTAGTGCGGTTCTTTAAATTTCCCTTTGCAACACATTTAAGGAAGACCACTCCCTTATAAAAAGTTTCAACATCATGGGAGTCTAAATATTTTTCCAGAAGCTAAGTCTTTTATTTCATATTAACCACCCAAAAATTTGAAGAGGACATGACAACACAAAAAAGGCCGCGATATGGACCTGGGAGAACCATGCCCTGTAGTCAATCGGTCATCGGGGGGACCACTTCGTATCTGCTAGGATAAGAGGTGTACATTTTCATAGTTGCTATGCGCCTCCCAGTTTATCGCTGGCGGACTATTTGAAGCTGTTGGACGAAATTGTAGCTGACGCGCGAGGGAAACACCCAGTTATTATTGCTGGGGATTTCAACGCTTGGGCTACTGATTGGGGAAGTAGAACAACAAACGTAAGGGGGAGAGCTCTTATTGAATCCTTCGCAGTATTGGATATAAGTCTGGCCAACGAAGGTGCAACCGATACGTTCAGGAAGGCAGGCAGGCTATCATCGACATCACTTATATGAGCAACTCACTCCTGTGGAAAACCAATTGGCAAGTCAGCGAAGACCAGGCTATTTTATTTAAGATCGGCAAAGAGAAACGCAGACTGTGCCCCACCCTTACAGGGCCAAAATGGAAGGACAAGCTGCTCGACGAAGATATGTTCAAAGAAATGCTAAACACCAGGGAAATAACAAACAGTGGATCGGCTGAAGCCCTCTCTTAACAGATAATCCAGATCATCACCGCAGCGTGCGACGCATCAATGCCCAGAAGGTCTATCAGTGAAATAAGCGAGCCCTGCTACTGGTGGACCACCGAGATAAAACGGCTTAGAGCGAAGTGCCTACAAGCAAGACGAAGACCTCAGAGATCCAGAGCAAGATTTCCAAGAACGGCTAACCACTTTTAAATTGGCGAGACGGGAACTGGAAAGTGCCATTCAAGAGAGTAAGTCAAAGAGTTTTTAACGGCTCTGCGACTAGGCTGACCTAGACCCCTGGGGCTTAGCGTATAGAGTGGTGATGAAGAAGCTTAAAGGCAACAGTTCCCCACAACTAACCTGTCCTGCAATTCTAAGGACTATAGTAGAACACCTATTCCCCCAAAGACCAACTACTATAGTCACCGTCGCAAGGGAAATCAATATCGAAGACATCCCGGCCATCACATCGGAAGAACTTTTTGTGGCATGCAAAAAAAAATTGATGACACAAAGGCACCTGGACCGGACGGCATCCCGAACAGGGCACTAAAGATGGCTATTAAGACGAGACCAGACATTTTTTTAGCGACGATGCAAAGATGCCTAGGGGAGGGGATATTCCCTACGCCATGGAAACTACAGCACTTAGTTCTGTTTCCAAAGGGCAATAAGCCACCTGGAGAACCATCATTGTTTCGCCCGATATGTCTGCTGGATACTCTAGGTAAGAGCGTATTATATACGACAGACTGCTTGCGGTGGCAGAGGAAAATGGAGCTCTGTCAGATCACCAGTACGGCTTCAGAAAATCCCGTTCTACCATCGATGCAATAAAGGAGGTAGTAGATATAGCAACTGATGCTATACAAGGAGAAAGATTGAGATGGGGAACTAAAAGATATTGCGCAGTAATAACGCTCGACGTAAAAAACGCGTTCAACTCAGCGATGTGGTCCTTTATTAGAAGATCCCAGTCCAGAATGAACACACCGTACTATCTTCTGAGGATAGTCACAGACTACTTCAGTAACAGAAGATTAAGATATCATACTGATGGTGCCAATTACTACACTGTTTCCGCGGGAGTCCTGCAAGGGTCGGTCCTCGGACCCCTCCTGTGGAATATTATGTACGATGGAGTTCTGCGACTAAACCTACCTGAGGGCGTCAAGGTTATTGGCTTCGCCGACTGCATAGCAGTGGTCACAGTAGCCAAACACATTCACGAAGTGGAGTCTGCCACGGATGAGGCAGTTGTAAGGATAAATGAATGGCTGGAGTCTACGGGCCTGGAACTAGCTGAAGCTAGACTGAAGCTGTCCTAATAACTAGCCGCAAGGCGGTGGAATACGCCAACTTCCGCGTCGGTAACGAGACAATAAGGTCCAAAGAATCTTTAAGGTACCTTGGAGTCATGATGGACAATCAACTGCGCTTTAAAACCCACGTGGAGTATTCGAGCAAGAAAGCATCGCTGATGCAGGCGGCGCTCTCCAGATTGCTACCGAACATCGGTGGACCCGGATATGCCAGAAGGATCCTGCTGTCCAGAGTGGTCAGCTCGGTACTTTTATACGCGGCTCTCATATGGGCTAGGGCATTGGCGACAAATAAGTGTAGGAGAGAGTTAGCATTAGCTCACAGGCTCTGTGCAATCAGAGTGATCAGCGGTTTCCGTACAATCTTCGATGATGCAGCCTGAGCTTCAGCTGGAATGATCCCCATAGACATCCTCTCGCATGAGATGAAGAGGGTGTATCTTAGGCGACCGTCAAACCAGCAAGAGGCAAGGAGGATTAAAAAAGAAAACTGTAACTACCACATCACACAGTTCCTGTCTGTGCATGGCGGCTACCGGAAATACCTCCATAGGTTTCGATACAATAGTTGGCCCCAGTGCCCAGAATGTCAAAATGAGGAAAGGGACACGGTGCATGCAGTGTTCTACTGCGGACGCTTCTCGGAAAAACGAGTAAATCTGAGGTCCAGAAAACCTCATAAGTCACATGACGCAGTCGGAGGACAAGTGGATAGAGGTCTGTTCATTTATAGTACACGTGCGAGGAGCAGAAGCCCTAAGAAGAGCTCAAGAGGCGGCTCCGGAGAATATAGCATAATTGCTAATCAGCCCCGCGAAGTAATACCTAACGGCAGTTCCGCGGGGAGAGTGGTTGAAGGACGTAGTGGTGTGGATTAGTACGTAGGCGCACTCATGGCATCGAACATTCGGGTGCTGCGAACCGTGCATGTTGGTAGCACGGACTACCGCCTCTTTAGAAGATTACCACATCCATTGGCGCATCCGAGAAAAAAAAAGATACATAAATAAAGTGAAAGATCATGCTATCTTTTAGTTGCAACTAAAGCATTTACAAAATTTGTATACCCTACCCCAATACTTGTATTAATAATATACGCGATTTAAGGATGAGCCTTAAAATGTTATTAATATGTTATAATAATAGTAATTGTTGTTGTTGTATTGCTATATACATATACATGCTTATAAAATGAACAAACATGTATATGTTATTTATTTATTTTACAACAGCCTTACACATTAAGATACAAAATTTTATAAACTAGCGTAAGCGTTAAGTTGAGTGGTAAAGAATTATAGTAATTATTATTTTCATATTTCATTATAAATTTTAAACATTTAATTATTGATTAATTCATTGACAAAAAGGAACTAAGAAAAAACATAATCAATCAACAACCGATTTTTTAAAAATTAAAGTGTATAACTACTGCCCTAGACTCGCCCTGAACAGGGTCGTACAACTTATCAATTGGAAAGAAAGGAGGAGGGAATTGCACAACCAGACAGCATACACAAAGAATTGTCGAATAACAGCCTTATTTATAAATATATTTTAAGGCCAGCGTAACTTTACGCAATACTTAAACTGCCCTTATGCAGCATAACATTATTTATAAAACTTAAGCAACATTGCTTAAGCGATGCGTTACCATAACAACAAAATTTGCGTTTAGAGGCTGCGCAAAATATGTGCAAAATTTGTTTTTGATTGCAAATGCAAACAAACATTTTTTTTATGAATTTCATTAACAACAAAATAAAATATCATCCATCATGTTCTTAATGCTCTTTTCTTGGGACATATAGGGATATGTATATGGTATCATATGATCCGTCCCAAGCGGCTGTAGCTTTTCCCTTTAAATTGTTTATCTAAAATTGCCATTCCAGCGATCAAACTACACAAAAACTGCAAAATTTCTTAGAACCATTAAGGGAGCCAACTATGGAATACGAACAACTCCGAAGACGTATGCGGTCAAATGTTTTGGACGCATGGAATTTTTTCAACACAGAGCTATATAACATCCAAAAGCAGAAGCCTGATCTTTCAAAACAAATTCAAAAAGCCCTCCAAATGGGCATGGAACACAAACGATCTATACTCCACAACATCAACCGATTGGCTTCTGTAGATAGCTACGAAGATTGGCGTTTTCAGGAAGCTCAAAATCTAAGCGACTTAGTTCAGAGACGGCTACATTATCTTCAAAATCCACAGGACTGTAAAAATGCACGAAAATTAGTATGCCAGCTAAACAAGGTAAGTGTCATGTACAATGTTCATGATGCAAACCCAAAATGTTGTGTTTTTAATTTTTTCCAGCGATGTGGATTTGGCTGCCAGCTTCATCACGTTGTATACTGCTTTATAGTGGCATATGCTACGGAAAGAACTGTGATTTTGAATTCAAAAAGGTGGCAGTATCACACGGGCGGATGGGAAGATGTATTTCAGCCAATATCGAGCACGTGCATGAATGTGGGTAGAGTACATGGACAGGTTTGGCCCGCACACCCTGATGCTCAGGTACTGCTGCTGCCCATAGTAGATGTCCTAAATTCACGACCACCGTATTTACCACCAGCGATACCTGAGGATTTGGCTCCAAGATTAAAGAAACTCCATGGGGACCCAATTGTCTGGTGGGTTGGACAATTTCTTAAGTACTTAGTCAAACCGCAGCATCTGTTAAAAGAAATGCTAGAGGGTAGAATGATAGAACTTGGATGGAAAAAACCTATCGTGGGGTAAGAATCTTATTGTGGTTAATGCAGTTGACATTTTATTTAACGTTTTTTAGAATTCATGTGCGACGAACAGACAAATTGTACATAGAAGCAGCATTTCACAGTTTGGAAGAGTACATGACTCATGTTGAGGACTATTTCCTGACAATGGAAATAAGCGGCAGGAGCTTAGACAGACGTATTTTTATTGCGTCAGATGATGCTAGTGTATTAACAGAGGCTAAGGAAAAGTACCCTAACTATGAGATCATGGCTTACCCAGACACTGCAAAGACTGCGGGAGTCCTGACACGATACACAGATTCGTCCCTACATGGCATTATATTGGACATATATTCACTATCGTTATGCGACTATCTAGTGTGTACATTTAGCTCTCAAGTGTGCCGGGTAGCGTATGAAATTATGCAGACGATGTATCCCGATGCAGCGCATCGGTTTAAATCTCTCGATGAAATTTATTATTTTGGAGGGCAAAATCCACACAATCATAAGGCCGTCGTTGGCCATAGTCCAGGGAATCAAGACGAAATAAGTTTAAAACCAGGCGACCTTGTTACTGTTGAAGGCAATCACGGAAATGGCTTGTCAAAGGGAACTAATTTAAGAACTATGGAGAGGGGCGTCTTTCCATCGTTTAAGGTGGTAGACCAGGTGGAAACTGTGAAACTGCCTACTTATCCAGAGGCGTAGTATTTCAGGTACAGTAACAAATATAAACTTTATTCATCGAGGATTATATTAAGTGCTCTGTAGAATAAGTTTAAAAATAGAATTTACAATCATTTGCATAGCAGAGCCTATCATGTAGTATATGTAACTAACTTTTTATGCAGCAAAAAAAAAAAATAAAAAAATAAAATCCATGTGGAAATTCATCTGATTTCTAATAGATTAAGGTTGATTTGATGTAAGTGGCGATAGGCGATGAATCAGTTAATCAAACAAAAATGATAACAACTTCCAATTCTATAGTCATATCTACGCCGACTATTGCTCTTCCGAAAAACTAAACTGGTTTTTTACGTTGGGTTATCTAAATTGCCGAGTTATATCTTGGTCGGACAACCGATCAACCAAAAAGGGTGGTAATAATTTGCGTTATCCCACCCCCGTTTTCAGGCAATATAAGCAATGACACCCGTTGCATTTATAGTACATGTTTATATATATTATATTCCTTTTATGTATCTGTTTGCAACATGGGAAACCAATTAAACGTTTATTTAAGTTCTTAGCACCGGAAGCCGCCCAATTAGACAAAGCTATCGGCTATTGGCTGTATGATCACTGAAAGTTGATTATCGTCTTCAAGCCAATCTACGATTTGAATTTTTCACTGCATTCACCAACGATTTAATTTATAGGGTTAGGTTAGTCAGAGAGAAGTAACAATACGACATAGTGTGTCATGTTTCAAATTTGATTTCACCCATTTGAATCTTTTCATGGGTGAAATCAAATGTTAATTATATAAAAAGTTATCGCTATATGTATAGGCCCCTGTTCCAAAAGTAGTTCTTCGCGGTGACCATCATAACTTCTTATGGTTCACCCGAATTCATTAAAAAAAAACATAAGGAAAGGCTACAGTCCGCTGGGGGCGAACAGTATGATACCCTATCCATATCCCTATATGCCCCAAAGAAAAAAGCATTAAGAAGATTTTATTTCACTCTATTAATTAAAACAAAAAAAAAGTTTTTTGAAAAAACGCCCCCAAAAAGTGGGCGTGGCCAAAAACTTTGTATGGGCGATATGTTGGAAAAAATATAGGGTAAATATCTTGTTAAACATTTTTTTTCGCCTTCTATGAAAATTTTCGAAGGAAACAGCATTTTAGTAAAAAACGCCCACAAAAAGAAGGCGTGGCAAAAAACTTTATATGAAACACTTATGAAGGTGCCCCCCTTTGCCTACATATCTTGTCAAAGATGTAACACTCTATCTCTCTAACTTTAGCTTTAAAACGGGTTTTTCTAAATTGTGGGCGTGGCAGTGGCGTATTCAAAAAAATGTTACACTTAACCATTTCGGAGCCCTAGGGAATATGTGGTCCAAATTTCAGCTTCCTAGCTTAATTTTAAAAGCCTAAAAATTGCGTACGGACGGACGGACGGACATTGCTAGATAGTCTTATTTGGATTTGGTCCTGATCATAAATATATATACTTTTATGAGTCTACGACGAATATTAAGGAGTGTTACAAACTATGTGTCAAAATTAATATACCCTTAGGATAGGGTATAAAAATTATTATTTTAATAGTTAATTGAATTTCATTGAAATCCGCCGAGCAGTTTCTGAATGACAATGGTCACCGAAATTACGCTAACAAATTAAAATGGAAAAAGAATCCAAAAATCTTCATAAGGTTGTAGCATTTTTTCCTAGGAAAATTCGCCAAAATATTTGGCACAAATGCCACTAATTTAGGCTTTTTTCCAAAATTCTTTTGGGCATATTTTCCATGTTAGAAAACTAAAAAAAAAAAAATACGCCAAAAACCTTTTTGCTTTTTTTTACACAATTGACTTACAGAGAAATGGTACTGTCGATTTAACACCTCTAGACTTTGTTGTATGGGGTTACGTTTAATCATTGGTCAATGCCAACAGGCCGCAACAAGAAATAGCATCCATATCCGTCGAAATGTTAGGCCGACTATTCGAAAATTTTTTAACCGTTCAACGAATCTACCGCAGCAAACGTGCCCTTTGGTGGAAATATGAACGACGATGGAAATATGTTCGAAGTATAACCAATTTGCGAGATATCTTGCCGTTGATAAATAAAGTGACTTAAATCCTTACCGAATTGAAAATTTAGCGATCTGAGGATCGTTCACGTTAAAAAACCCATCTCAACAAAAAAAAATATCCGCGTTAGAAAATAGCAGTGTACATCAATGTTGCAGTTCCTACATAAAACCCGAAAGAAGATTGACTATTGCCTAATTGATATCTGAAAGTGGCAGACCGACTTATGTCAATAAAATGAACTACTACTAATAATATAATAAGATTAAGCCTTGTGCAAATGTCTGTATCTGCAATTCATACCTCCCACACACAAGCACATAATATAGGTCAATCAATCGCGTAGTCAAACCGTAATCCACACATATCGTCTATTAAATGACACTTTCTATCAACTTAACTCAGCAAATGAATTTGCATAATAATCTGCCCCATTAGGGATTAAAATAACACATTCAGGGTACAGAAATTGAGACATTCATTGTCACGAGTTGATCCGCACCAAGCGACCACTAAAATAAATTCCAAACACGTACACCTCTCGCTTACCCACCTGTATCTTTGGCGAATCAGCAAGCCATTGGGACCCAAAGAACTTAATATTCCTTTGGTATGCAACGGAGAGACAAAAATTCCTGTGCACTTGTTCATTTCATGTTCATAAATTAAGACATGAGAATCAGCGGATAGTTGCTCAAGCTTATTCGTTACTCGGAAATACACAGAAGGGATAAACGAACCCCCGGATGTTAAGTACCTCCTAACGTGCACTGTGCTGTGGCAAAGACAAGCCTTACCAAACACTGTAAATGTCCATTTATAGTCACAGTCGTCTGGGTCTGGGGGCAAACGCCGGTCGCCTGGACTGATTGATTTATTATCCTGACGTTAAATATATGCTCTCGAGCTTTCAGTAGTTGAGGTATATTTTTTTGCTGCCGAGACGACCAACAAGATTTCTTTCAGCGAAAACATACCTGGAGTGAGTTATATGAAATTTTATTCCGTCCGTCTGCAGTGATGAAATGTCCTTGAGGTGATATATGTATCTGGTGTCCTTGAGTTTTGTTCTAATGATTTTTTTTAATTCTTTCACCCTTTCACTAATCACAAGAAAGTAGATTTTTTAAAAAAAATGTTTGTGATTCTTTTGTCACTTTAAATCCTGGGGTATCCTTGTGATAATCCTCAGTAGGACACAGTATATAAATTTTCCACTCTAATACTTATTTTTTTGTATTTTTCCCGAAAATTATTCACGAAACAATTTTTTATCTTATTTAGGGGTTGATTCACTTGCACCAATAAAATCCATTCGCGGATTGTTGCCAGTTACACTCTAGAACCTCATCGCGATCCCACAGTCCCGTCGCAAGTATTGCTCAATTGATGATTGCGGCGGGTTCTTATATACCTTTTTCAACGAGTATCTCGGCAGAAGCAGCAACAAGCAGCTCATCCAAGTCCATCCGAAGTACGCGCCCGCTGAACAACGCAAAGAATTTTTTTGCTGTTGTTGTTCTTGTTTTGGTTCGATCTTCTTTCTCTTTGGCATGGCATGGCTACACTCTCCCCACAAGCACATGGGCTTCTGATGGTTTTGGTGAATTCGCCAGATTACAACTACATTCGGGGGATTACATTTTACATGCCACTCAATTCTCCTATTCTATTCTTTATCTTGAGCTTATGCGTTTTGTGCTTTTACTTCGTTTTAGTTTTCGCAGAGTTCTCGTTTCGTAAATCGTAGGTATAACTTAACATGCTGCTGTTGTGCTCTTGTAATAATTGAGAGGTCTTTGAATATTCCGCTTTTGTTGGCATTCTACCGAAAGGTGGTTGGTGTGGTGCTGGTGATTCCCGAAAATTCCTTTACTGGCGATCGTTTAATATAAATTCGCCGCGTAGTTATTACACCTTTACAAACATTCACACTTTAAACGTATTTATGGTTGTATTGCACCCGCTATAGAGTTATTATCATTGCGCGATTTGTACCTATGAGTTTATTTTAAGTGTAGTTGAAGGTCGCCCTCATCCCCTAATAGGACCCATACGCCATACAAACATGCAAACCAGTGTGCGAAATGAAAGAATTCTTATTTTTTTGATATTTCCTTATTTGTGCATACTGAATTGTATGTGTTAAAAACACCTCCATTCAAAATCATTTATACTACAAATAGGTTGTATCCTATCAAGTAGTTTTAATTTCCGGTTTTATAAACGTTTGGCAGGCAACCTCCCAGCGAATGCACTTGCTAATACCGCCAAATGCTCGCGGTTACACCTTATTGCGCTAGTTCAAATGGTTTTATCCGTTGAAGTCAGCGCACTAAATTTGTTTCATACAAAATTTGTAGCATTTCGTTATTGCAATGGCCATAAAGGCGAGTCCGTTGCTTACGGGCAAATGCTTTTATTTCGTCTTCGACGGTAGTTATACCTAAGTCTCGGTGGATATCACTGTTTCTGATATACCACGGGGCGTTTACAATTGTTCTTAGCACTTTAATTTGAAAAGTTTATAAAAGTTGTATGTTACTTGTTTTGGTACAAACCCGAAGTTTCATTTCATTTAAGTTTCGCATCTAATGTTTGTTCCCAAATATTATTAACATACGGAATTTGTCTCGAGTCTATAAAAATGGGTATTGTATTTACATTTCTGTAAGTAAAACTAACGTGAGTAGATTCGGTTTCATCGAGGACAATACGCCAAGTCTTTGTCCACTCAAAAACACTGTCGATAGCCTGTTGGAGCTTTTTCGTTGCTGATTCAACCGTATTACTCATGCCTAATAAAGCTGTATCATACGCAAACGTAGCTACAGTTGTGCCTTGTTCTGCGGATTATCTTAAGTATAGATTAAAAATTAAAACCGGACCAAGAACGCTTCCTTGTGGAACTCCTGCCGCGATTTTATTAAATTCGGAAAATTCGTTTCCGTGCTTAACACGGAAGAGTCTGTTCGCTAGACAAGAACTTAGTATTTCGTTTTCATTAGTTATTCTATAAACTTGGTCGATTTTGGAGTACCTGATTATAAACCCGAATTGGTGGTAAGGCATTAATCGGGGCTCTGCGATAATCGGATGTTTGGAATTTGCTCCGCTTCAATTTTTTTTTCGAATACCTTTTATACTTATATACATGATAGGATCAAAAAATATTGACCGACAGAGCTAATAAAACCGCACGATCGCAATAACTTCCTCTTAGACGTAAAAGTTAAAAATGCTTATATGCTATCCTTATGTTCCATTTAATGTAACATTTAGACGGACAATCAACTAACATTTACTAACACATACATATAAGTGATTGACATGTGTACAGTTGTAAAGGGTGATTTTTTAGCTGGTTTGGTTTTGGCAACACTGGTTTTGACAGCTGACGTGTGTTTGGTACCTTATGTCACTGTCAAACAGCTTCAGTTTGGTTTGCAATTTAACCATGGATCGTCTTACAAATGAACAACGCTTGCAAATTATTGAATTTTACTATCAAAATTCGTGCTCGGTTCGAAATGTTCATCGCGCGCTGCTTCCATTTTATGATCGGCATTCTCGACCTTCTGAGCAGTCTATTCGGAAGATTGTGACCAAATTTCGCACCAAATTTACTTTGTTGGACATTAAACCACCAACACGTTTACGTACTGTGCGTATTGAAGAAAATATTGCGGCCGTATCAGCGAAGAAGACAGAAGACCGCGAAATGTCGATTCGGCCCCGTTCCCAGCAGTTAGGCCTTTGTTACAGCACTACGTGGAAAATTTTGCGGAAGGATTTGGGCGTAAAGCCTTTTAAGATACAGCTAGTGCAAGAACTAAAGCCAGCCGACCTACCACAACGCCGAATTTTTGGTGAATGGGCTCTTGGAAAGCTGGCCGAGGATCCGCTTTTTTATCGAAAAATTGTGTTCAGCGATGAGGCTCATTTTTGGTTGAATGGGTACGTAAATAAGCCTAGATCGTGCGATTTGACACCATTAGATTATTTTTTGTGGGGGTATGCCAAGGCTAATGTGTATAGGGACAAGCCCGCTTCGATTGACGCACTGGAAGCCAACATCCATGCATTCATTCGTGAGATACCGGCCGATATGTGTGAAAGAGTATGCCAAAATTGGACTCAGCGGATGGGCTACCTGAGACGCAGCCGCGGTCAACATTTGCATGAAATTATCTTTAAACATTAAATTGCAAGGTTCAAACTATCGATTCAAATAAATATTTCATTCATTTTTTCGAATTTTTTGTGTTTTTTTTTTAAAAAAAGTTCTAAACCTCTTAAAAAATCACCCGGTATAACAATTGGACTAATACTGGAATACATACTTTGCCAAATGGGTAAAACACACTTCTGATTATTTTTTTTCGAAAGATATATACTTTCGATAAACAAAAAAGAGTTCGAATTCGAAGTAAGGCATAATCCCAAAAGCTTAAATATGTCAATTGAAATATGTCAATATGGATTGGACACGTCTGTCTGTAAATATGTATTGCGTCTACAGGCCGGGGTATGGGACCAAATATCTTACGACGAATGTTTTTCTCGAAATGAGAGGAATTATTAGGGTCCTATAAAGAGTGGCCTTAACTGATCGGAAGAGAGGTTTACTAACTACATAGTTGCCTTCTCAGCCTAAAGAAACAGCATTATTCTTCGTTTGATTTCGGAGGAGATGTCGTTTTCAGAGCCGATGTAGACAAAATCCCTAACTGTCGATTGTCAATTGTGACATTTTGGCCGATTCTTCGATGTTGGTTGTCCCTTCTTGTTGACACCATATATTTTGTGTTGCCCCATATAACGCTAAATCCATTTATGCCGCTTCTGTTGCTAGTCAGTTGCAGCATATATGATGGCTTCTCGGCATCTAAGCCGCTGGTCTTCACCACTTGTTGCTGACTGTGAAGGACTTCTCGACAGGTTAAGGAAAACGCGATCGGCAAAGGTTCTGGGGGCTTGTTGCTATTACCAACTGCTCAACGTTAGATCTCGTTATAGTATTTCCCCGTGTTTGTGGCGTCTGAGATATCCGCTGAAACTAGACAGTGTTCCGAGACTATGTTGACCGCTCGGAATGTTCGGACATCGAAAATACTTGAGGAGTGCTTTACGTCGATCGCAGCATGATCAATCTGGTTGACGGTTTGCTGATCTGGTGACCCCATTGTTCCCTTGTGAATATTGAGATGAAGAAACCTTGTGCTTGCTCGACAAACATTATTTCCTGCAGCCAAACGGATTAACCTAAGTCCGTTTCCGTACGTGGTTTCGAATAGGCTTTGCCTTCCAATTGCGCTACCAAGGATATTCTCCTTTCCAAAGTCACCTAGGACGATTCCAAAGTCATATTTCGGACATTGCTCGTAAGTTTTGTCGAGGAGGTCGTAGAAACTCTCTTTAATAACATCGTCATATATAAGGCTGATACCTGTCTTACAGCAGTCTAGGTCCTCTGATAATTGTTCGAGCTATAGGATAATAGCCTCCTCATTGGTCCTTATGAATGGGTCTTCCGCCACCATTTTTTTTTCCAACAGAGTGACTTACGTACTAGAGATCCCTATAGACCTGGCATTCAAATGCATTGAAGCAGCTCGTATAGAGCAAGCACTAGTTCGTCCTTACTTAAACAGTGGCGTTCACTGTTTATTCCATCCATAGAATTCGTCCGCTGCCACCCGGAAACAGGAGAAAGTGTTTTAGTGAGATGACACTTCTTTCCAATTCTCTCGTCAGCTGCCACCAGCGACATTCCACAGGAGTTCGTTACCCCATTCTCAGTCGAGGTACTAGGCATCGAGCAGTCACCAAATGGGGGTGAGTAGTAGTAGTTGATAGTGTGAGGCTAGAGTGAGAATGCTTGTGTTCTCAGACCACCAAATTATTTATTATTATTAATAACAGTTCGGTTATGTATTTTTATTCACACAGAGTTTGTGTTAATATTTCTGTTGGATCTCACGTACCACTCATGGGTAAGACCTTATCAAAGATGATGCGAAAAAATAAGTCGGAAAAAAGTAGGTTCCTAATGCCTAGACGATCAATATTATTGTGCAATAATTGAACTAATGTTGCGCAATATAACCCACGGACGATATATATTTTTACATTGCGTAATAAATATCGAACAGGGTTCAATAATCAAATACAATAATTTTGCGTAATAATATCGAGTGTCTTAGAGTCCGCTTCACGAACAGCCGGGCACAAGAACTTCTGCTTTTATGATTTTGTCTTCAATCGGCTGCACAATTTAGAAAGGGTAACTCTTCATTTTATTCGGTACAATGACAGTTTGAAGGTGAGCATTGTGCAATCAATAAATATATTCTTTGGACGCGGTTGGTGAAGCAACCCCCGTCCACAACCCCCCTTACAGGGTACCGTTCATATAACTTCGCTGTTCCTCTCAGGACTGGTGTTTTCCGTTAGACAGGCGCCTATGTCAACAGCAGACAACGAACAAATGAGTGTCACAAATTAATGAATGAGAAGTATTATGAATAAAATGCTTAGCCAAACAAGTAAAAAACAAATGAATTTTGCGAAATATGGGTAACCCTACGAAGACTTACCAATAGCTTATAAATCTTAGCATCGGAGATCTGGATTATGTTGTAATCTATTTGGTTAAAGAAGTAGGGCGGTAGCTTACGGAAGGTTATTTAATTATCGATGACCGATCGTTTTTGCAGTTAACAAACACTCCTAGCATTTTCACACCATAACACATTTTTCTAAGGAAAGCTAAATCAATTCAAAATAAGTACCTACTTTTAAGTTTAGATGTTGCCAAATTAGATTTGGATAAATTTAGAGTGGATAAATAACAAGTTGTAGGAAAAAAAACAAAACACCAGAAAGGGGTCATGCATGAGGTTGGCATGATACTACTGCCAATATTTACCATGTTTGAATATTTACCAAAACTGTCCTATTCACGTATCAGGTGTAAAGAACACAAAATTATGCAAATGGGGACAATATGAAATGAACTATCCTAAAGCGATATACGAACATTTTCATTGCCTGTTGGCCAGTTCAGTGAAATGCCAAACAAGTTGCTGATCGAACATTTGTCACGCATTAATAAACGTCAAATAGAGAAGAAAATGATTACGAATATTGATTGACAAAATATTTAGGGCATACAGTAGACTAATAAAGTATTCCATTCTATGAGTATTTAAGTGGTCTTGACACTCGTCAGCGAACACATTAGCATTATTCAAATTAATTTATTCACAATCACTGGCTATAAGATTTCTTATTGATTTTAAAAAGTCAGTTTGGACATGTACGCTCCCTTACGTATTAATGATAATAGACTCACACGAAGACTGGAGAAAACCAAATAGATTTTAGTCGAGACTAAGAATCTTTCAAGCCCACCTTTTGCGAACGTCTGATAAACATCCAAGAATAATAACTGTCATAAGAAGATTCTCAAAAATAGATTGCCGCTAGGAATCTGCAATAAATAGTATGTCAATTCGTCAGCGCCGTATACGATCTAAACTAGCTAACGAGTTAAAGAGATAACGCCAGTTAATACCAACAAAGGTAATCTATATACTAATGCTTCTAGGTGTCGGTCTTTAAGCGTATGAAGTGCAAAAAGCAATCATTTTTGGACATATAATCTGTTTTGAATAGGAAGCCTTTATTTTGAAAAAAGCTAAGCAGTGATTGATAACTCAAAATACTCAGGGGAGTATTCAATTTAATCAGGTCTAGCGTAGGATTTATGAATGTAATGACAATTTAAAAGAAGCGAAGTCCAAAAATAATTACCATTGCACCTTTAAATTTAAATCGCTTCTCAAAGATCCAAAATTAAAGTTTCAAGGTCTTATTCTGTTGCCTTATTTAGAATTTAAAGAGGTACATCAGAGTAAGTATGCAAGTCTTATATTCTAGTAAGAGATATCATATTTTCAATTCAGTCTATACTTTTTGGGATATTGCGTATATGTATATGAGTATGCAGTATCTTTTTATTCCAAATGCAAAAACAGACCAAAATCGTTAGAGGCGTTTCTTTTTTAAAAAGGACATAGTGGTTTATAAAACTTTGGCTATTGTTATTTTATGTGATTAATTTAAAAAGAAGATAATGCATGATACTACCCAACCACCTTATATGCGAACTTTTAAACTGTATTTTGACTTTGCAATATTCATAATAACATCCCTCATTCATAATTTAAGTTCAGAATTTAGCACGATTGCAACTTACAAAAGACAGATAGTCAACTCCGATAGAGTCTCTCAATGTGCCCCCAAATATTTATAAGGACAGCTGTTTGGCAAATCAAATGGGAAGCTTGCACACTTATAAGGAATTATATAGGTTTCAATCTACATAGTTTTATAGTGAAAGTTTCGGATTTTGATGTATATACATACAAACAACTATTCTAAATAATTGCTAAAAGCTATACAGTGCCGTTTCGTTTTCGTCTGACTTCTTAGTCTTCTATTTATGTACGCTTAAACAAATTATGATTCTAAAATGTCTAGCAGGTGTAGCGCAAGGAAAAAACCATTCACTGTCATAAGAAATGTTCAAACATTCAGGTGGAGTAAAAAAAATTAATTTGAAAAAAAAAAAAAAAAAAATTAAATTAAATTTATTCGTGAAATGTTGAATTGCGGTGCGGTGTAAATGTACTATCACTACACTAGTACAAGTAGCTATTCTGTGTTATTAGAAAGGCAATCCAGTTTTATGACAACCTACAAAGTTCTGAACGGCTGAAAAGAAAGATTAATTGATTTATTTTGAGAAGTCCAGTAGAGGTATATCTTGTACCTACCTATTTGACGTATGTTAACATGGTCCAACTGTTGACTAGGAGCAGGAAATAATTTCTAACATGATGCGATGATGTACCCACTGCGATTTGAAGAATAGTAATTAGGGGTAATTTAAGCCGCTTCCTTCATGTAAACTTGCCAAAAACCGGACCGAGGAACGAGCGAAGACATCGTAGCTACAGCATTTCGACACTTAAATGAGAGTCCACAGCCGATCGTTAATTGCATAACCAGACGACTTACAAGATTTATAATATCGCTCATGTCTAAGGCTGTCCAATTCGTTATATTGTCTGTGGATGGCGTCTCAAATGCAGACATACTGCGCGGCTCTGATTACATCAAATAGGAGTATCTAAACAGGTCTTCTTTTGCTTGCTCATTAATGTGCAACACCTTTTCGCATTTCATTAAATTTATTTTTAATAGACTGGTATCGGTTTTTTTCATTTTGTTAGGGCCATTGCCCTATTTTGCAGCAGAGTCGTCAGCACTGCCATTACTTGGGACGAATCATGTAAATTTTGCAAACGCAGGGAAATTCACACCGCATAACGTTAACTTACCCATAGATAACATCTTGCTGACTCTTGGTCTTAGTCTCGCGAGCAACAACGAATATGGGTTAAAACTCTTAACTGCCTTTGCTGGTCCATAAAATATTCACTTTTCAGAGAACAGATACGAATAAAACCAAGAACCGGATCTTAGGTATTCGCAGTCGAACCGCAATAGGTTCATCTTTTCTAGTCTGCCTCACTGCAGTACGTCAGCCCGAAGGTACAGAGTTAACCAACAGAATGCGAGTGCGAATGCGTGCTTTTATGGACCGTTTAAAAGTGGTCTTGAAGTTGGCGACTAGTTTGTGTAAGATGTTTCGACTTCAAAGCATCGTTGTGTGGCTGTGTTAAGACCGAATTTGTATGACTAATTTCTGGAGTTACTTCTTGGTTAATTAATAGCCTATATGATGGTAAGTCGAGTGGATTATTAAGTTGTTACGTGAGTGTTTGCCGCCTTATGAAATGCCAGGTGTATAATGAATGACTTGGGCTTAAGTGCTCATTTAATGCAGCGGATTACAATCTGCTCAGCGGGTTTGTTTATAATGAGGACTTTTTAGCTTAAGGGATGTTTGGACATCTTACTGCAACTAGACTCATACCTATAGAACGTTCGATAGACGCTGTATAAAGTGGATTGGTGTGATCGTGTAGCAATGGTCATGAGAACGAGAAGCGAAATAAATGGCAGATAAACGTACGACTTTCTTGGCAAAGTACTGTTTGGCGGTGCCTGCTAGGAATAAAATAAATGAGTGGCCCAACCGCAGTTTTAATTAAGTATTATTAGGACTGATGCCAAATGACACAGTCTATTTTTATGTTCAATAAGGATTTTAAATTTTTGTGGGTATGGGTACACAACTGTGATAAGTGGCGAACACGCGGTGCAATGTGCAGTTTAGATAAAGCTCATCGAAATTCTTCCAAAAATACACCAAATTTAGGCAAGGTGATCAGCTATTCTATGACTTCTTTAATCTTGTTCTTGAGCAGATAGTGCTCAGTCTTAAACTCTATGAGCTGTACCGCGATATAATACAAAAAGCGAAAACACGTCGGCTACATTGGCTCGGCAACATCGAGCGAATGGACAATAGTGCTCCAGGATGGAAAGCTGCCATGTCTCAGATAGGATCTCTTCACGGATACCTTCGATTAAGTAACTAAATAGTTTCGATATGCGTTTCTTTCCAAATGAACTGCAAACAAATTACTTACACTGCAAATAAACATAACGTCATATGCAATATCATATAGTTAGTAATGTACCCTTTTAGTTCTAGACAAACAAACTAGTTTACCATACCCGTCTTTAATACCCGTGAAAGCCCCTACCAAAAATTAATTTTGAATATTATGGAAAAATTACGTAAAAAAGTTATTTTTCTATTAACGTATGGGCAATTTGCGATACTAAAATGGTATTCACAAATGAGGTGGCAAGGTGGTCGGGATCTAGTCATGATGCAACGATTTTCAATAGTTGCAGGGTAAGATATAAGAAAGACAGTCTAGCTACTACGCAAATTGTTTAATAGGTCCTTTAAATTCTTCATATGCATACCAATTTTATTTTTGTTATAAATACTCATATTAGGTGATTCAGCTTATCCTCTAAAACCTTATTCTTGCACTTCTCAATCCGAATGACGCAGTAGAGCAGTTGTATAATAACTAACTTCAGTTGTACAAACTAACTAACTATAAAATTCATTTATTCACATAGGTAAACATTTTTATGAAATGAAGGTACATACCTATGAAGATTCGAGGACATTACGAAAATTATTCTTGGATCTGATCTAAATAAACTTCTTGAAAACATATGGAGCTTCTTTGGCAGTGACCAACCTCTACTTTTATTTCATTATCGAGTTTCATGGACTTAGTCTTCATATCATGATCGATATTCCTCTGATATTTTTTTTTTATTATAATTTTAATTAATAGAACTAAATAAAATACTATCCATCATCTTCTTGATGCTTTTTTCTTTGGGGCATATAGGGATATGGATAGGGTATCATACTGTTCGCCTCAAGTGGACTGTAGCCTTTCCTTATGTTTTTTTTGTTACTTGTTAGACTTGACCTGACGGGTCTTCTTCTAGAAGTTCGTGGCATATTCATATCTGACTCAATGCTTTAAAATTGTAGTTTGAAACCTTTTAACAAAACAGGTGGAGGCGTGGTTAAGTGCGTGGGACCACTAAGCGATAATCCGCTGGTTCAAATCCCGACCTGTACCACCTGAAAGTTCTTATTTACTACCACACCTATTGCAAACGTCTGACAAACATCCAAGAGAACTGTCATGAGAAGTTTCTCAAAAATAAAATTGCCGTTCAGAATCGTCATTAAACTGTAGGTCCCGTCAATTCGTGTCAAAAATATATCTTCGCACACATAGTAGATGAGGAAGCTAGGCTTTGGATCCTGCATGGGATTACGCTTAATATTTATTTTTATTTATTTTTTAACAAAACAACTGTCTTTTCTTTTTCGAGTCCAGGTGAGTAAGTTGGTGCCGCTGTACTGCAGTTTTCAATTTGGGATGAACTACTTTGTAGCTTCTCTATTCGTTGTCGTTGTTCGAGTTTTCGTTAATCAAAAAAAAGTTAAGTACTCTTTAAGCAAGCATCCAAATTAAGTTAAGTCAACTCATAAGCTATATTTCGACTTGTCGTTCTTAAACTTGATTATTATCGTCAAACCCGTTCTCCAAGCCACGGAAAGTTTTTCGATTCATAATGAAAACAGCAAGTTCGAAATTTGGATCTTTCGCGGTTTGCGCGCTTGTCAAATCTTCTTGGGCAGCTGCCCTCCGCGTTTCAGCTTTCCATAAAATCTGTTTCCTATAGCATGAAGTTCAGGATTGGTTATTAACATTTTGCTCAATTTGGCACGATGCACTTTCTTTTTCCTTCCATATAGCAGCATCCGGTTTTTATTTTCAAACTTGAGGAATATATTAAATGCTCAATTATTTTTCATATAATAAAAAGTTTGGATTTATTTTCTTGTCCTTATTTATGCCGGAAGACCTACGATCTTTCAAAAATGTAAGGACCATCAACTCTTTATCATTTCTGTTTAAAGAAATTGATTGACGTTCAGGTTCCAAAATATTCCACTAACGTTGGGTATTCATTACCGGTTTTTCTCATTTGCCTTTCAATTCCATCAAGGCGGGCATTGATGGAGCCTACGGCCAAACGGCGTAAGGCGCTATACACCATGTTCTATCGTTATCTCTCATTGATCATGCGTTTGACAATCTTTTTTTATTCACAGATTCACAACGCACCCTTAATATAAAAATTAAGCTACGATTTCAGCATACGTTGCTACTGAAAAGCAAATATAATTTAGTTAATATCGAGCTGCTCATCAAAATAAAACTTCATACGACATCCTTGAAGTTAAAGCTGTCAATAACAGTTCGGACATCCTTAAGTTGCATTTACCATCAGCTTATAACTTGTTGGAATTAAATTAATGGCACATTCTAGGCCAAGAATCAGATTTTAATCTATGACTTTATTATTGCAATGCAAATGAGGACTTAGGCTTAAATACTGGCCTTTTGGTTGAGTAGATACATAGCCTTGATTAAATCAGAACAATTAAGTTTTTTTTGTAACTTTAATAAATGTTGTAGAACTTTTTTGTTGCTCAAATTTATTTAAACGAAATAACAAGAGGGATATAAGAAAAGGAATTCTCTCTGCTCATCTGTCCTAATGAAGTCCAAGTCGTAATATGCTTCCTCTTATCTAAATCATCCCCGTGCTGAAATGTCATTTACCTCATGACAAATAAATGAGCAACCACATTATAAGGTCAAGTACGAATGAAAAATTTCTCCCTGAGATAGCGTTCCCGCTGCACAGGTGAATGCATTCATCTTCGCATTGACCAGACCATACAAGCGTTGAGTGAGCATTATTTTGGCCAAACTCATCGCAAAAAATTAAGGTAAACGGACACTCAACAAGAATATATACAAACAGAACGACGACTGGCTATGCGACACGTCCAACAAATGCTTGAATGAGTGGCAACTTAACAAAACAATATGAATTCGGTCAGTCGAATCAAACGGCTGTGAAGGATCCATGACAGAAAGATACGCAAAAAAGAAGATAACATCGTCAAGCACCCCCAGTAAATGAGCTATCACACCTCTTTTATGGATCGCATGAATTTCAATTAAATTCTTCACTTACTCTCATGGTAGCGCTTCTTAAACGGACACCCCAACGATACCGTGTTGTAGTAATTTGATTGTTTTACCAGGTTTTTCGTGGATAATTACATCGGTCTTAAATTTCGCGGTCTGCCACACCTTCCGTAAATCGCTCATATCTTTATAACCTGGTTAATGATACCCCTTAGGGCACCTCAATTAGTGTAACACAATAATGTGTACGATTGTGTAGGAGTACTTTTGATAACATTTTAATCATGTAAAGGCTTTGTGGTCATTTTTATTATTCGCTGGGGGAAATACAAGTTCCTGGAATTTGGTTTTGGCTCTAAAGCCTGAAAGTAATTTTTATCGCTATGTTTGTAGGTATACAGCCCTGGGTGGCAGTTATATAAAATATATTTTCGATGTTGTGTCACTGTTGATGATAGACACTAATGTCGGACACTGAAGTTTAAAAGCCCATACAACAAATCAATTTAAAAACTATAATCGGATTTATCTTCTTTAATTTTCTAAAACATACTTAATTAAGGTAATAAAATAAATACTTTCTGAGAACTATTCATCGTTACCAGCGTTGCCGCTGACTTTTCGATAAATGTATCTTATTCTTTTTAAAAATGTATATTAAGATTATCAAATGTAACAACAGTATCGAAACATATATGTAAATTGATTTGTTCAATTTTTACACTGAACCGAAAAGGTATATAAATATATTGCGCCAAAGTAATTTTCATTAAAATTCCAAGTTTCTGTAATTTAAATTATTGAAATCAAAATAAGCAATAAAATATATTGCGTCAAAGTAATTTTCATTAAAATTCCAAATTTCTGTAATTTAAATTATTGAAATCAAAATAAGCAATACTTTGTTTTTTGATGTCTTTATTTGAACTAAGAGTGATATACATTATGTGTACAATTTTTATTATGTGTTTTGCAGCAATTCCCTTCTCTTTCTCTCAATGTATGAGGACAGTAAGGACGGCATCTGTGCTCTCTGAAATAAAAATATACAAAAATTGAAGTCTTCATAGTTTACAATAACACTTATTTAATTGAAAAATGGACTATGTAGTTATGTACTTACAAATGTAAATCTGAATGCAATAAAATTATATCGATTGTTTTAAAAAAATAATACAGTGAAAGCTTTTTTTCTAATGATTTCTGATTTCTCCTCGCCCAACTTACCAAAGTCCAAAGGTTTGCTTGCATGTGTATAAACGGGTGGCATCTGTAGGCGCACTAGCTACGGATTATCTGCCCTCGACATTCCCATTCGACAGGGGATTCAATACCAGAATACCAGAAAGAAGCGAATGGGGCGATAAGTCAGTTGCAAAAGATGACGAGATCGCCATATCTCGGTAGATCGGTTCCAACTTGGAAGTCGGCGCAGACGCGGTCATCTTCTGTGAATTCCTAGGATTGAGAAAATCCTTCAGAATTAGCGACGACTGCAGCGGTTTTCAGACGGAAATAGCGGCCATTATACAAGCTGCAGCGGAACTGAAAAGGCATTGCTATAGTAAAGTAAATAAACGTTAAGTATCGGCAATGGTTTACAGCAAATTATATAAAAGCGATTATTATCAACGCTTAGATACATTTATCATATCCTGGACAAGGGGTATTTTGTATTTGTTGAGTCTATTAGAGAAAAGGGACTCTAATAGACCCAACAAAAAACTTAGAGCAGTTTAATTTTATCTAAATGAAGCATTTGAAGATCAAGCATACAAATAAATAAATCTTTAAAATCTAAAATTTTCCATGACTTACATACCTTCATTTAAAAAATATGTGTATTGAGTTTACTCTAAAATTGCATGTGTTAAGGTGCGATCAGACGGTCATCCAAACTTGTCATCCGGATGACATCCTGACGTCACTATGACGTAGAATTTATCCTAAAGTGGTCATCCTGTCTGAAATAAACAAATTTTCTGATGTCAGCATGTCATCCGGAAGACAAGTTTGGTTGACCGTCTGATCACACCTTTGGTGAAATACGTCTTTCCCAGAACAATAAAAGGGAATTAAAAATGCGTAGTAACCGGTCAGTTCTTAAATATTTTGTGCTGCGGACCTGACAGATTAGCAGGAATTGCATTAGGAAGAACAAAATACTAACGAGTAAAAATGCTCCCACATACATGTCTCGTGTGAAATAACACATCTTGTTCCGATGATAATCACATTGAATGTTGTCGAACGAAGGAACAGGTGTCATCGTTGACGCTAAGGATAAATTGATTTATAATCTCTTTTAGGTACTTTTCCTGCAAGACTTGCTCAAGGTCACTCACCCTAATATTCCGCCCACGTAGCGAACGTAAGTCACGGCAATATATTAAGAAGCAAACCTCAGATATAGTAGTAGTCTCCGACCATTTATCACTGAAAAATAAAAACAAATGATAATTGTGCCAAACAAAGATTTTGGTTTTAAAATTCCCATTCAGCAGCGCGTAGCGATTCCCATCCTATGATTCATCGCAATATAACCAAAGCTTCTAGAGCCAATAAATCGCTCAGTGACAAAACGAAGTACTTGACAGTACTGAGTTATCAGGCTCGTGGACAAACATAAAAAAACCTCTTCGACAATACTGCTACATTCTCATTAAAAGAACACTACTCAAGCTCGGGCCATTGTATTTTTGTAAGACGAATAATTACTGGACGTAGATAAGCAGGCACTGGCTCTCGAACTGTAAATGGGCACTGACCTGGGCCTACCCAAAATAAAACCAAAAATAAACCATGCCCACGGCAAAACAACAATTAAAAGCGGCTTCCTAGCGTTTGTAAAAAATTATGCCTCTTGGAATGACTATTCATTTGCGCCATACCTATACGAACTGTGTATTTGTTTCTAAATTATTTGGAGTGATGGAAGTACTCGAACTATATGTATGTGTTATACTATACGTCACATCGATCGACATGAATTTAAAGTGAATCTTCTGTGGACTGTGCCCGAGAAGAATAACACAGAAATTTCAGAAATAACACACATTCCCTGGTAGGGAAGTGGAGGCGTAATGGATGTGTGCGGTGGATGCGTGTTTTCAATACCTGAAATGTTTATGAATTTTTTTTTGTTTATTCAAATTTAAATTTGTATAACAGAATTGTTCTTTTTTACTGTCCGCGGTACGGGGGCTTTTGCAAACTTTCTATGTTGGTAAACATTCGTTTGGTGAAAGTTTTTTTTTTATTTAATTTAAGTGTTATTGAGTTTATTCAGCTAGGGTGGAGCAAGATCAATTAAACAATCAGAATTGCAAACTACGATGACTGAGTGAACTCTTCTCTCCTATCTATTAGGAGATAAATGTAGGTTCCTATAGTTAAAAATTAAGCTGCAGTTTGGGTTCTTTAACTAAGACAAAGTAGGTGCAGGTTTCCTATGCAAATCATATATTTATCGTGTTATTGTCTTAATTTACAATATTTACTAATCAACAAAGTTTCATAAGATCTGTTATAGTTGGTTTCGAAAATTGGAACATTTTTCATGACTTCAATTTATTAAAAACAATTATATTTTAATAAGCTCTATATACTGATTTGTGCAATCCTTTAGACTTTTTAAATGTATAAATTTTAAACATCCGAATATATACATTTCCGGATCCCTGTCTCATTCATGTTTGTAACTTGGTTTCAATTCATCCTTCCACATTAATGTTGACGACCATCTGCTTTGGTGTAGTTGTTCTCTAAGTCTTATTGAAAATGGAGCGTGTGAGATAAATGAAGATCTTAGTAAGGTCTTGTACTGGTCATTCATTCACAACTTTATTTCTTATCTTACTTTTATTTATTTTGTCTGATAATACTATATATTTTAAGATAAGTCTACATTGCGTTCAGCCCAAAAGCAAGAAACAATTGTTTTTTATTGGTATATACCTATAGTGACAATGGGTATGTATGCATCTATTTTCTAAAATTTTAAATTTTGGTAAGGGTGTATGAACCACCCAAACATGTTCGCGAGTGTTTGTACATTTATGTTTCCTCCAAATTGCGCAACAATCTTTCGGTTGTTGTGGCTTATTTTATTTTCATTAATCGTCACCTGAACTTTGCCACAACGGACTACGACACAAACATGCATGCCAAACAAGGAAATATCAAAGCACAATTAACAACCCCAAACACCTGTTTGCTGCGCAGACATGTTTGTGTGGTGCATGGGCTCTGTAAGTCGATCATTATGCTTTAGGCGTATTTTGTTTTACACGTTTGACGCATGTTCCTAGTACTTGTTGTTGTTCTATTTTTATACCCTATCCTAAGGGTATATTAATTTTGACAGTTAGTTTGTAACACCCCTTAATATTCGCCGTAGACCCATAAAAGTATATATATTTATGATCAGGACCAAATCCTAAGAAGCTTTAAAATTAAGCTAGGAAGCTGAAATTGGACCACATATTCCCTAGGGCTCCGAAATGGTTAAGTGTAAACATTTTTTGGATACGCTGACTGCCACGCCCACAATTTAGAAAAACCCGTTTTAAAGCTAAGGTTAGAGAGATAGACTGTTACAACCTTCACAAGATATGTAGGTACTGCCCTCCTTTAATACTTTTTGTGGGCGTTTTTTACTAAAATGCTGTTTTCGTCGAAAATTTTCAAAGAAAAGTGGGGGGCGTTTTTTTCGAAAAAACTTTTTTTTTTTTTAATTAATAGAACTAAATTAAATGCTATCCATCATCTTCTTAATGCTTTTTCCTTTGGGGCATATAGGGATATGGATAGGGTATCATACTGTTCGCCTCAAGTGGACTGTAGCCTTTCCTTATGTTTCTTTTATGACCCCGGTGATCTCAAGTCGTGTCGACCCTCGGATGTAAATGCATGCGAACCTTTTTTAAGATTTTAAATGTGTATATTCAGGTTCACATTGATATTAAAATTTCGTCTCCCTGACGTCAGCCCTTTAGTCATCTTTACGATAAACTCCATTTTTTTAGGTTTATGTTGCAGCGATATTATTTCAGTCCTTTCAACGGGGCAGAACTGGACTTAATAAACCATTTAATTAGTAGGTACCGTTATTAAAGGTGATAAAACACAAAACCGCACGGCGTCCATCGGTGCCGCCATACCTTTCGCTTTCGAACAGGTGAAACGGAATCGAATGATCTACGTTTACAGCTTGAGTTTAAAATTTTATCTATAACTTTCTCTGTATACGAGAGAGTTAAAGAAAATGTTTTACTCATTGTATAGCTTATAGACAACCCTAAAGGCTTGGTGAATAAGTAGAAAACTTTTTTAAATTATTAGCTACCTAAATTTAGAACTGATTAAAGCAACAAGATTTTAGCGAAGTTAATAAGCGAACATTTTGCCTATGGTTATTCTAAGGATATAAATATTGCATTTAGTACGTAACAACGAAATAAAATCTTATCGAAAACTTAAAGAATTTTGAGAAACGAATGAACTACATATTAAGCATTTGAAATTAATTGCATTCATTCTCTGTCTCAGACTTGCAGAGCAAAATATTATAATAATACCTTGAATCTTTACACAGTTTTACATTGTTCTTTCACACTGCACTTTCCAATATAATGATCCATATTTTTGGCAACACAAGTCTGACTTGGAAGAAATCAAAATTTACAGAGGTGTGTAAGCTACGCTTGGCCCAACCCAGATAGTTGTTTACTTTTTCAGTCCTCGTTTGATGACAGCTACCATACAATATCTGTCCCCAATTGTGTTGTGTCCTTTCTTTTTGTCCTAAAAATTCAGTGAAATCAGATTCAGATTTCAGACATCCCATAAGAAATTCATTTCCATTTCTTTCGACCAGTGCAGGTTCTGTTTTTGATTTTCTCCCTTTTTGACACCAAATAAGACAAATACGCCTCGCCTTGAATACCAATGAACCGTCAATGGCTGCCAAATTGGGAAATATTCTATTCAGCTGACAATATTTTTTTTTATTATATGCTCACTTTTGCAGAATTTCATTCGAAGCTTGCGCTGCGAATAAAAGAGTCCGCAATAGAACTGTGACGATAACATCTGCTAAACAAGCGCAGAATATGTGTCAAATAGATTTGATCCAGTTCGTCGTGAGCAGAGTAATATAACAATGCTATGGTGCGTTTTGATTAGTTTGTCACCTACACTGAACTGACGGGCGGAGTGCTGATGATTTTCTATTCTAATTCGGGGCCATACCTGGCATACAGATTTAGGATGACGGCCACTGGCAGTGGTTTGCAAGCTAGCAGAACCCGCTTTGGCTAATTAAAAATTCAGATCAGATACGTCAGACTCGTAGTCAAGCGTGAGCTTAAATTTAACCGGTACAAGTCATAATAAATGTCGTACACCATGGGATGTGGTAGGCGTCTTGTACCTCGCGAATGGCGAACTACTTTCGGGGACATGATGTAAGGTTATTGGCGCGAATTTTCGACACAATTTGGTCAGTAGGTCTCTCCTGGTACAGATGTGCTGTTCGCCATGTTTTCGGCAGTCGGCGGATGATGTTAACTTGCGTAATGTATACGGCCAAGTACTTGACGAATATGTGTAAACTTTTGTGTTAAGTCGTCAGGGCGAGAGCGATTTGCATTTGGTAAAGCGTTATGGGCTTCTGGAGGAGTGGATGCTTTCCATTTTGATTGGGTTTATGATGGTACTTGGTAACATGCTTTATGGTGTATAGTGTTGCGGAAAACTTTCATGTGAGCCAATTTGGAATCTGATGAATTTTTGATGAGCTGGTGTAAGAATTGTTTGCGTTTTCATGCACAAAATATGCACCCGGATATGAGAAGAGTCATATGCAATTCAAAGCTAGCAGTTGTGGAGAACCATTCAATGTAGAACGTGTGGGGGTACTTGCTTCTGGACTTTATTGGTTAAATGCTTGTAACATGGCATCTTGATTTTATCACGAAAGTATATTATTTGTACAAATTTATTTAATAATAAGAAACTCGACCTTTGCGTTTAATTTCATTGGATGGGTAGGTTGATGTAGGTACACATGTTTCTTTAAAATAATTGAATCAGGCTTGTCATGGAGCTAATCGGTTAAAAGGGCAGGCGTAATCAGTTTAAACGGCAATGGCACACATGTAAGAAAAGATTTAAGAATGACAAATCAGGCACGTCAAATCCTATATAGTCGGTTATACTGCTCCCTATTTGTGATCTTGTACGATAGTATTGTTTTTTCCTATTCTATATGTTCTTCGCATTGTAACTATTTTTGAAAGTATATTCGAGAGTCTATGCTAAAAACGGTCCACGGTTTGTATTTATTATAATTAGTATTTTTTTTAAATACATACTAGTACAAAAAACAGTTTTTGATGTAAAGCTCCGTTCATTTCAGTACTATTCACAATTTCTTTTAAATTCCCCACCTCACAGGGAATAAACAGTGGCAGAGTGCATGAAAGGCTAACGCACATGTAAATACATCAAAAGTGACACTATGGAAATCCTGCTTAAGCTCGAGGTATTCAGACCGCTTGGTTTGTTTTCTGGTAATGTTCCAGAATGTGGTGCTGGCTCAGAATTTTTTTTTTGGTGAAGCTTGAATCAGTTTTGATGTGATCCTAAATACTGAAAAAAACCTGATCCAAGCTTCACCAAAAAGCTTATTTTTTTTGATGTGATTCTAAATTCTGATGGTGGGTGCAGTGGCTTAGTGGTTAAGTGCGTTGGACTACTAAGCGAGAGGTCGCTGGTTCAAATCCCTACCTATACGACCTGAAAGTTTTTATTCGCTGTCCCACCTCTTGCGAACGTCTGACAAACATCCAAGAGTAACAAATGTCATGAGAAGCTTCTTAAAAAGAAATTGCCGTTCGGAACCGTGTCAAAAATATAACTTCGCGCACACAATGGTTGGAGAAGCTAGGTTTTAGGTCCTGTATGGGCCGTTTACGCCTAATATTTATTTTTCTAAATCCTGGCATAATCGAATTCGTTGATCTTTTAGGAGATCTAAATGAAGCTTCTAAGGGATTTATGCATCACCAGCAATTTTTTTAAACGATTTCTATGATTTTGCTGGTACTAATTAAGCCCTTATTAAAGTTTTAAAATGCTGTAGAATACGCCGTACTTATTTTATAAAGATGAAATAGTAAATTAAGTCTGTTCTACTTAAGAAATTAAAGTACTTATCTATTTTTTGAAGTAATGCGAATTACATTTCGGGCGTCATTTACTTCGAATTGAATAACCGTGAACACAAAACTTTCAATTTGTATCACGCAAAGAGGCCAAGAAAGTGCTTTATCGTATGTGTGTGATTCTTGAATGGTAGATCAATACCGGCGAAGTAACGAAAGGGCTAGGTTAAGGAAGCTTCTTGATGATAAGTCTGGTGATAGGGGAAGAGCGCTCGATTCAATGTGTCCAATACAGATTTTTGGGCACAGCTTTCGAGTGCTTATCCCTTTTCGCCTGCAATCCACTCAACAATGAGGTTTAAGGTTCATGTTCAATCGTCGTTAGGCATATATGAATCAGTCTTCCAAGTAGATATCAGTGCTATTCTATTGCCAATGCATCATGTGCTTAAAAGGTAAAACATCTTAAGTCGACTTAAGTTCTTTTAGCTGTTTAACGGTATTTCTATTTCTTATGAATCTAGGTGGAAAAATTGAGGAAGTTATAAATGTTTGAAAATGGCTTAAAATTGCACATTTTAAAATGGGACCGCTCGCTTTGTAGTCTAGCGCAATTAATTGCACTTCGTCACATCTGCTACAAATAATTAATTGTTCTTTTACCCAATCATTTCACTCAACGACTCTTGAACTCGATTTGATTTGCTTGGAAGGTCGGAGGAAGTTCCCTCATAAACTGTGCTATCCCTAGCGAGAAAAAACTGAAGGAGCTTACAAGGTACTCTGCACCACACGTGAGCATAGCACTACATAAATATGATAGGCTTAATTGACACAGCTATTTTCGAAACATGTGGAAAAGGTGAGAATACACCGTGGAGCATTTCCTTTGTGAGTGTCTTTCATACTGTTGTAGTGAGTGCTAGACATCTGACCTCTTTATCTCGTAAATTAATACAGTAAACGGAATTATCCATCTGAAAATAGAGTGGACCAGTTTCTAAGTCTCAGTGCTTCTGCGGTTATACAAAGCATCCGAAAAAATCGAAACGGCTACCGGATTTAAAAAAAGCGTTCAGTTAAGTTCCAAATTTTCATCAAATAGGTATGTTTTATTTTTCAAATGTTCTTAAAGCTACATTACTCCGAGAGAAATAACATCCATTTTTATTTATGAGCTGGTATAAGATCATACAACTTTTAAGTTAGGGTGACTATCCATCCAATGTTTCAAAAAACATCCTTTATTTCTGTCCATCATTTTAATTTAACGAACATCATAAAATTAATGAGCACAGAATATGTCATTTTCGAAACCTTCCATATTTCACTGATTTTGATTAAAAAATGCTGATTTTAACCATTCTATTTAATTGCATTTGTTAGCTTACTTTCAAGCACGTACTTGGGAAACGTGTACACAGAAAATTTTAAACTCTTTGGCTATTTTGCTCTGATAAACGGGAAAGTACTTTATAGCCTTTGATACTTTATTTTACTTTTACAACATTTATCATTGAAGCTATGAATTGTTGAAGCTTTTTACTCTAAGTCAGATCTTGAATAATTGGAAACTGCAGTTGTATTTTGTCTACCCAATTTTATATTATTTTCTTGTCAGAGGCATTTTTGTTCGTTACCCGCTTGTTTAGCTAGAGTATCCGCTAGCTCGTTGCTGATTCTTACGTTACAAGGTAGAAGGTAACTTTGTTATTCTCTCTATATCCTTCATTATCGGTCGCTCCTATCTAAATCTCTAATTCTATTCATCTCATCCATCTAATTTCCATACTGCTAACTTGTTTTATTTTTTATATCGTTTGCATAGGAGCTTTGGCAAGGATACTACAGTAACCGCACCATCGAACTCCTACAGTATGGTAGGTCATCGCTATTTAAGCTAGTAGGGGTACTAACGGGTCATAACTTCTTAAGATGTCATGCAATGAAATCACATTTGAAGGAAGACGATATATGAAGAAGACAATGAGGCCATACTTCACTTCGTCTTTTACTTGAGGAACAAAACACTTGGAAGTTTTTACTTCCATGACTTACAACTACTTTTATATGTCTGACTTTCTTATCTTCATCGGCTTGTCAGGATATCGAGATGGATTGACGGCTTCGGCTAGACGGATGGCAAGGCTTCATGGACACTATCTCTTAAACCAACTGTTAACCCCCACGAGGATCTAAAAACGGTACAAGTTCGCACTGCTCTACCAATCCGTTAACCTAACCTAACCTAAGATATCCAATGATGCGTTACCATTCATCACAATTTTGCAAAGATCAAAAGCACCAGATTGGTTATAATATTATTTAGAATCGCATATTCATTTGGGTGACAAATAAAACATTGAATTGCTCGTTGCTCGTACATTCATTTATACCTTATACTCGGCAAGTGGATTTCAGTGGAAAAATATTACAATCACTGCGTTAAACCAAAGTGCCATCAAACATTTGCACAACCGCATCTTAAGTCGACCCTCTTTGGCAGAACAACACCGATGACCACTAGTACTATCAAACAACGACTATCTGTCTTTTCGAGGAGCAATCTTTCAAATCGGGGGTGACTATTAAAATTGAATGCTAATGGGTATGTGAGATGGAATGGAACATCAAAACATTTGAGTCATCCACTGTTTTGCGTTTCGTCGGTACAACGACCTCAGAAAAGTCCATAAAAAACTGCGTATACCTACATATGTATTTATATGCTCTCGAATATTGTTTCGGTTTTGTTATGGTTCGTGATTTTTTTTGCCGGTTACATTCTTCGCTTACGATGTAGAGCAAATTGGTCCGATAATCAACGGTTGTCTAGCGAATAAACAGCATGGGGGTTATCTGTTAGATACGAATCTAATTGATTTTATGAGTTCCACCGAAGATAGTTTAATTCTCGCCTGTGGGGGTTGGTCACGATGTTTATGTGGTGAAACATAATTAGATATTCAGTGCAGATACATCGACACAAAGCATAGATTTAATCCATTGAAATTATAATGATGCAATCACGTATATCTAGACAAATTGAGAATATTCGAAAATTTATGTAGCAGTTCTCCATATGGCCTTACTGAGGGCTTCATGAATTTTGGCCCCAATGAACAATGGCCCCAAACCAAAAATGGAAAATGACCCCAAAAATTCGATTTATTTTTCAAAATGGAAAATAACCCCAATATAAAAGGAAAAATGGCTGCACAAATGTGTCCTATAGTTTGGGGGTCATTTTTCATAATGCATTTTGGCCCCAAACTAAAAAATTAAAAATGGCCCCAGACAAAATGAAATATGGCCCCAAAAATATGAAAAATTGCCCCAAATAACGGAAATTTTCATGTTGTTGACTCCCATATACATTTTTGGGGCCATTTTTCATTTTCAAAATTCATGTAGCCCTTACTTAGCTTAGACATTTTTTTTGCTTACTTTCTTCATTTCCTTCTTGATTTTTCCGTCTAACAGATATCGTTCTCACTCAAGGGAAACACCTGTTTAGCTTAAAGGTGCTTAAAAGTTTAAAAAATATGTAAATACATATGCATATCTCCTGATGTAATGTATGTATCATTTAAAAAGTGAAATGATTGCACTATAATATGTAGTTAGGTTTTGGCTTGCGTCATTTTATTATTCAAATTTGATAAAATAAACCATTTCTGCTTTATTTACAAATATGTCGACTTGCAAATTTAAATTCGCACCTTATCTAAGTAAATTTATATATAAAGAAGATGGTAGGAAATAAGTACGTGCACAGTCAAAGCACCTCTAACTTTCTTATCAACACATTTATGAAGCAGTTACCAGGTCTAGGCTTAACCGTCGCGTGTTTTGCCTGATAACAAGTCACGGACTTCAGTGCTAAGTTTTGCGATTGCTCCTAAGTGAATATATAACCTAAAACCCTAACCATCAAATCACAGTCAAACAATTTAAAACCTAACAAACAGTACCTTTTCGGAACTATTCAGAGGACACTTTTCTAAATCGAACAAAATGGCTTCTTTGGTTCTCCTTACAACCCTTGTGGCATTCATTTCGTTCGCTGAGTGTCTGTTAATCGACGATAATGGAATAACCGATACGGTAAGGAATTCAATTGAATCAGAGGACATCGTCGCTTTGCCCCCAGATTACATCGACCTCAATCAATACGGTAGCGCACTTTATGGCGTCCCTGACAATGAAACAACTGCCAAGGCAGTGGCAGAGTACACAGCTGAATCGAACGTCAATCCCGAAGAGTTGGGCTCCTACGTTGAAGGTGACATCCTGATTCCACGTCAAATGGGACGCAACGGAATGTTGTCGCAAAGCTTAAGGTGGTCAAATGCCATTGTACCATTTGAAATTCGGGGTAATTTTAATGCCCGGGAAATGGCTCTTATCGAGCGGGCCATCGACGAGTACCATAGCAAAACATGCATTCGATTCGTTCCTCGTATGGGTGAGTCTGACTATGTGTCTATAGTTAGTGGAAATTCTGGTTGTTGGTCATCGGTTGGACGTATCGGTGGTAAGCAGGAAGTTAATCTGCAGACACCAGGTTGTCTGACACGAGTGGGTACACCAATACACGAGTTAATGCACGCACTTGGCTTTCTTCATGAACAGAATCGCAGCGAAAGAGATGGTTATGTAGCAATTCGATTTGAGAACATTCAACCATCGGCCAAATCAAACTTTGACAAGGCATCGGCTTCCGAAACTACTGGATTCGGAGTACCCTATGACTATGGAAGCGTTATGCATTATTCCGCAAACGCTTTCTCTACAAACGGAAACCCCACAATCGTTGCCAAGGTGAGTGACACATTTGCAAAGTATATGTAACAAAAATGTTCAGCTCTAGGTGAAGGTCAACATTGTTTTTAATTTTTCAAGATATCTTATCTTTCTTCAGATAAAATTAAATGGTTAATATCTGTTGTTTATCTAGTCAAAAGGTGGCAGCGGGCGAATGGGCCAACGTGATGGATTCTCTCCATCAGATATTGAGAAGATTAATGCCATGTACGACTGCAACTTTAATCCGCAACAAGTGGTCACTCCCCCTTCTGTTCCGGCTTTAATTCCGGCGCCAGTTGCACCAGTTCGCCCTATTTCTGGGCAAGGGGGTCAACAAGGACCAGATGTTCTGACCAGCTTCTTGGGCGGATTAATTAGCGGCTTAGGATTGGGAGAAGAATCCTCAACTGACGAACCGAATAAGTAGAATTCGTATTCGAACCAACTCGTTGATTTCATTTCATAACGGATTTTAATAAGTTGCTTAATAGAAATAATAATTTTTTTCTTAAGAAAACAACTACACCAAATTCAAATTCAAAGGTTGTATCTACTAGTATTCTAAGAATGAATAAATCAATTTCAATAATGAGGTTAACGTTGTTTTTAAGGCGAAGTAGGACCACGAAATTGTTAAGTTTAAATATATTTCAACAATTTCAAAGCTAATACTGGCGAAAATGAGGTCTGAGGTATGAAGTTCGCAGATACTCTCAACCTTTACAAGGCTTTAATGGGATTGCTTTTGTTTGTGGGCCTTATTTATAGCCTATCCAAAGGGTATATCTATTTCGTATTTTGACACATGGTTTGTAATACCACTTATTATTACATAATATTATATTTATAATCAGCATCATAAGTTGTGATGATTTTGCAATATTCATCCGTCCGTCAATTTTTGGTATTTCAATTTAAGCTAGAAAGTTAAAATTTAGAACATATAATCCCTATCGTACCAAAATGGTTAACCTTTAAATGCATTCAGTACCATATATGGTATACGTCTTTATGTATACGTTAATCTAGTCAATCAAACTAAATTGTGACGCGGCACAATTTAAATTAAAGCTGACAAAATTACTTTTCATTTAAATACCGTTAGAGTTTGCTTAACGAATTTTCACTTGTCAGTAAGCATTAACTTTGTCCTATGCACTTTTTGCACATAAAAGTTATTTTCAATAGTGAATAAAAATGTATAATATATGTATATTATTCATATGAAAATAAGTACTGGCGAGTACATTAAGCCTTTTTAGCTAAATATAATCAATCTTGATTAAATTTGATATCTTGAAATAGTTCTTTTTCCTAATTTTACATGCATGGTTCGCAGAAAAATCGTCCTTTTCCCTCTTTTTCGGAAAAACGCTGCATATCCTTAAAAAAAAATGAATGCCCAATTCGTGTTTAGCAAGCGATTTTACATTAGGCTGGGTTGGATTTGAAAAGACAAAAATTTCAAAAAAGTTTGAAGATTGACCTCCTTCATAATTCGTCGTAACTACTTTTTGTGCTTGTCTTTCAAAAAAATTTTCTTAGCATATCTTCAAGATTTGCTGTAAACCTTTTTTTCGAGTTTTTGGGCGTATTAACCCTCAACCCGTGTACTGTAAAATTTGGACATATAGTGTGCGTGGATACTTAGGGAACTATGTATTAAACAGGATTGAGACATTTTTTCTTTTCATATAAATCTAAATAATATACATATACCTCCTTTAAAAAAATAGTAATACAAATTTTCGTGGACATTGTATGCCCTAAGAAAACATATATTTCCTGCATATCGTAGACCAATGAACATCTTCAAATTCGATTTTAAAATTCTCTATTTTGGGACTCTAGGGAGTGTGTGCAGTGGCTTCTTTCGGGGCCCTGGGCGAGACCCATTTTTTCGAAGTAATGAAGAAAGTGAAATCTAACTTACCCTTCGCTTAAAAAACAACAACGCCTGAAGTATCAGGCGGTAGTTCGGACCGAGAAATACGAAATTCTCAGACAAAAAAATAAGCCCGGTTATCTAGCATCTCAGGCACTACACTCTTATTTACACGAACCAACTCAGGCCATTTTGACCCACCCCCCTATCTTCGCTTACAACATAGGTAGAGACCTAAAATTTTAAGGATTTATTGGGACGAAAATCGTGAAAATTGGGGCTCTACACACATGTGTGTTGTATATATATATATATCTTCAAAACTTCAAATTGGAAAATTAGCCAAGTTTAAAAATGTATCTAAATAGTAGTTGTGAAATTTTTAATAATTACAATACAAACTTTGCGTTCTTTTTTAGATCTCAGTACTTTTTGTGTGAGGCAAAAGCGATTCTTAAATAAGAGAACTTGGCCATTCTTTAACATTTATATTTTGTTGTGATTTCAACACTTTTTGCAGTTTTTTATACATGGAACTTTTGCAACATTTTTAAATTGTAGGAACTGTGACCGACCTTAAGCTCATATTTTCGATGAAAACATGAAACCTCTACGTATAATTTCATTACTCTAAGTCGTTTCGGTGTAAAGTAAATATAAAGGGGCGGCCACCGCGCTTCTAAATGGAAAATGTTTCCCGTGTTTTTTCTCAAAAGCCAACCCTCATATAAAAAATTAGAAAATAAACAATATTTAATTTTGCCCGTTTTTTTCTTAATAGCCAATCCTCTGGTAAAAAAGCGACGGCTAACACGCTAAATGAAAAAAAAGAACAATATTTTATTCACCGTGTTTTTTCTTAAATTACTATGCCAAATTTTAAGGTTCTGCGATGATTGGAAGTGCTCCATAGTTTTGATGATCTGTCAGTGAGTTACTATTTTTGGGGCCTTATAACCCAGGAACTGCTCATGTTAAGCATTTGAAATTTGATATGAAGCCTGCTGTGCGCTCCAGCTTTTTTTGTAAGCGAAGTTAGAATGGCCCATGTTGGTTCATGTAAATAAGGGTGTAGTGCGGAAATTGCTAAAGAACTTGGCTGGGCTTGGTAGTGCCCCTTAGTTAAAGTAGATTAGATAGAGGAGAATTGCACAGTTATTAGATAGCTAAAAAGTGCTACATCCAAAAATTTATATGGATATCAACAACACGCAAATTTCGGCCATTTGGGGCCATCATTTTCTAGTTTGGAGCATTTTTCATTATGAATAGATTTGGGACCATTTTTAAATTTATTGGGGCCGTATTTAATTTTTTAGTGTGAGGCCATTTTTTTGTAATAAAAATAAATGAAAAATGGACTCAAAATTAAAATTTCCCCTAATTTCAAAATGAAAAATGGCGCCAAAAATGCGTCACGCAGCAATGAAAAATGACATGAAAAAGTGGGCATGAAAAAAATCTTTGTACGAGTATAGTTAAAATATTAAAAAAAAATTGTCTCAATATCATATAACATAATGCTCAATAAAAGCAACATTTTGACTTTTATAGCTTTTTATTTCATTCTATTAAAAAAATATATATAAAAAAAAAATATGAATAAATATTGGCTTAATATCTTGTTAAACTTTTTTTTCGGTTTCATGAAAATTTAAAATTTATAAAGGAGGACAGTGGCTACATATCTTGAGAAGGTTGTAACACTCTATCTCTCTAACTTTAGCATTAAATCGGTTTTTTCTAAATTGTGGGCGTGGCAGTGGGCGTATTAAAAAAAATCTGCTTTCTAGCGTAATTTTAAAGGCCTAAAAATTGCGTACGGACGGACAGACATTGCTAAATAGTCTTAGGATTTGGTCCCGATCATAAATAAATATACTTTTATGGGTCTACGACAAATATTAAGGGGTGCCACAAACTATGTGTCAAAATTAATATACCCTTAGGATAGGCTAAAAAAAAATCAATTCAATAAATTTTGATTGAAAATAAATAAAGGGTTCCGTGATATACTGTTCATCTATGATCTTGAAACTGTACTCTTAGCAGATTTTTAATTTATTTTTCCAGTATTTTAAAATTTGTTTGATAATAGCCCCAAATTTCTCCAGCTTGTTATAAGCTCGGACATAACTTATTTTTTAAACTTAAAAGATACATAAGGCTTATTTTTTTTGATGTAACGGCTAATTTAGTGGGCTAATAAGTATTAATTAATTTCCCTTAGTTGACGTTTTGAAATATAACGAACATATTATTTTATTTTACACGTTGTTATTTTTTAGGGAAACTTCTTACCTTATTCCTTACTTATAGTAACTGGATTAAACCAATCCAGTCAATTGAGGTGACCATTCAGGTTCAAGAATATAAGAGGGAAAATTTGAAAATAAAAACGAATTGTGCTGTTTATGCTGTGTGTGGAAATGTTTAAAATTTAATAAAGTCACATTCAAAGTCAATTCCTTTGTCGTCACTTACAAGAGATATTTGAATCACTTGCAGCCGTATTTATAAGATTTCTTTAAAACACCTCTAAGAGGTTGCTGAGTTAAACATCGCGTAAGTATTTATGCAACCTTTAAGTAACTTTGCTGAAATTCTGTTTTATAAACGATTTTCCTCTGTGTTTTTACTAAACGAGGTGTGTGTCTAATATCAAAAACATTAGATTCATGTAGTCGAATTTGCTTTTCACAGATTTTTGTTAATTTATATTAAAATATTTTGCGTAGCATGATGGACTCCCAAAATAAAAGAAAATGGTCGAAAAAATGGGACACCAGTGATAAGGTACTACAATTTTTTTATGAAATATGTTACAAAGGCACCCATATATGAAATCAATTATACGACTTGCATTGTCTTGAGTTACTTTTTTGGCTGAAGAAGTTAATTAAATCGATATCATTCACAAAAGCTGCGAAAGCCATTTGATTTTAATTTTATATCTTTTTATAAAGGTATAAAAAGATATAAAATTAAACTTTTTTGTTTTAATGAAAATATAAAATTGATATTTGCAATCAAAAACCAAATTTTACACATACCTTACGCAGCCTCTAAACGCAAATTTTGGCGTTTAGGTTACGCATCGCTTAAGCAACGTTGCTTAATTTTTAAAAATAATGTTTTGATGCGTAAGGGCAGTTTAAGTATTGTGTAAAGTTACGCCGGCCTTACAATATGTTTATAAATAAGCATGTTGATAAATTCTCGTAGTTTAAAAAGTTTTTTTTTTAGTTTTTAAGATAAAAATTATTAGCAATTTTATTAAAATCCGATATGAAATGAAATAAATACAAAATGATATCAGCGAGTTGAATCATATAATGGATTTTATTTCTTCGGTTCCTGAGTTGTAGATTCTTCTGCCAGGCCCAGCCCACTTATTAGTCCACCCAAGAAGCTGGTAAGTACATCTGGTCCTTGTTGACCTGCTTGTTCGGGAATCGGGTGAACTGGTACCTCTGGAATAGGGGCAGGAGCCGGTTGGACAACTTGTGGCTTATGAAAGTTGCAGTTGTACATGGCGTTAAGCTTTTCAATATCTGATGGAGAGAAACCATCTCGTTGGCCCATTCGCCCGCTGCCAGCTTTTGACTAGATAAACAACAAATATTAACCATTAGTTTTTATCTAAGGGAAGATAAGATATCTTGAGAATTTAAAAACAATGTTGACCTTCACCTAGAGCTGAACATTTTTGTTACATATACTTTGCAAATGTGTCACTCACCTTGGCAACGATTGTGGGGTTTCCGTTTGTAGAGAAAGCGTTTGCGGAATAATGCATAACGCTTCCATAGTCATAGGGTACTCCGAATCCAGTAGTTTCGGAAGCCGAAGCTTTGTCAAAGTTTGATTTGGCCGATGGTTGAATGTTCTCAAATCTAATCGCTACATAACCATCTCTTTCGCTGCGATTCTGTTCATGAAGAAAGCCAAGTGCGTGCATTAACTCGTGTATTGGTGTACCCACTCGTGTCAGACAACCTGGTGTCTGCAGATTAACTTCCTGCTTACCACCGATACGTCCAACAGATGACCAACAACCAGAATTTCCACTAACTATAGACACATAGTCAGACTCACCCATACGAGGAACGAATCGAATGCATGTTTTGCTATGGTACTCGTCGATGGCCCGCTCGATAAGAGCCATATCTCGGGCATTGAAATTACCCCGAATTTCAAATGGTACAATGGCATTTGACCACCTTAAGCTTTGTGACAACATTCCGTTGCGTCCCATTTGACGTGGAATCAGGATGTCACCTTCAACGTAGGAGCCCAACTCTTCGGGATTGACGTTCGATTCAGCTGTGTACTCTGCCACTGCCTTGGCAGTTGTTTCATTGTCAGGGACGCCATAAAGTGCGCTACCGTATTGGTTGAGGTCGATGTAATCTGGAGGCAAAGCGACGGTGTCCTCTGATTCAATTGAATTCCTCACCACATCAGTTATTCCGTTATCGTCAATTGGCAGACACTCAGCAAATGAAATGAATGCCACAAGGGTTGTAAGGATAACTAAAGAAGCCATTGTGTGCTATTTAGAAAATTTTCCTTAGAGTAGCTATGAAAGGGTACTGCTTGTTAGGTTTAAAATTGCTTGACTGCTATTTGATGGTGAGGGCTCTTGGTTTTTATATCCATTCAGGAGCAATCGCCAAATTTCACATAAAAGTCCATGACTTCTTATCGGGCAAACTGACATGGTACTTGCCCATAATTTGAAGATAAGAAACTTGAAGGAGCTTAGACAGGTGTATGTGCGAATTTTCATACATCACTCTAAAATTTACTTAGATAAGGTGCGAATTTGAATTTGCGAGTAAAAATATTTATCTGCAAAGCAAAACAGTTTTTGCATATTTGACTTTAGTTTATGGCCCGCTTATGTAGGATAAGTTTTATAAATGAATTATTTAATTTCCGTGATTTTTGTAGGCATGTGCATATAATGAAGCAGAAAATAGAAGATATGTGAATGTCGTTTTTAAGCTCTGAATTGTTCTTTGCACTAAATGAGGCTAACTAGGTTGTTAGTCGCTTATTTACCCATTAAAAACACAACAATATAGTATGGCATGCAATTTTTTAGAAGACTACTGGATGTGAATACAATTTTTTAACCATGTAGGTATGCTGACTACACGATTTAGTTTAGCTTATGTACATAGTCGAAAGAGTCTGAAGAAGTATACAAATCGCACTTCTTCCATACCAATAAAGTGCAGCATACCTTCCGACTGTGAATACCTTAATCCATGACCCCTAGAAATGAATATATCATCTTTTTGTAAAAGATTTGCAAGTGAATCTCACTTCGGTGTAACGAAGTAGCTGACTCACAGTTTAAGTTATTATTATGCAAGATGACGCGGCCAAATTCGCTGTTAACCGCATCAAACACGTTTCACGAGCGCGAAGACCAAAGACAATTGAAACCAAAATACGGGCGGTATGGGTATGTTATTCTCATTGGCGAAAAAATGTTTGAACTTTCAAGTACAACCCATGTACACAATTTCATCCCACTTTAAACATCATGGCATGGTTGCAGAATATGGGTAAACTACAGCGTGCGGAACCGTTTCATGAATGATGTCATAAGGCGTAGTTCGGTAACCCTAACTGAATCCTGTTTTTTTATCGTAATCAACGTATCTTAACGCCTAACAGTTATGAACATTCTGGCACCAAGTGTTTACCTACCTCTGAATCGAATATTTAAAGGGGTTTACAGTTGTGGTCACTTGATGCGCTTAAGAATGCGCTTGTGGTCTTATATGAGAACTTAATGACCTTGTCGCCATTTTCAAATACTTTCATATATCTGTATTTGTATTCTTGTTTTGGGACTTAAGTTGACACACTTCTCCAGTATCATTGAAATAATTTTATTTCTTTGGAAGTTCACCATAATCAAGTGTCGTGCGTCGTCGTCAGATCATTTGACATAATTTTTCTTTCTCAAAATGTTTGTGAAAGGGACTGTGGCCTTTTACTGTTGGTATTTGGTATAAATGATGTGACATGTAAAAGATCACATAATTGATGTCAATCTTTATTTCATTTAGTTGTGTATTTATATTATTGTATATATGTATATCCTACGACAAAAGGCACTTATGATGAAAATATATTGCAAAGAGTGGCGAAAGCAAACGGTTTGGCTTATGTGAGCTCGTTTAATATGTGGCTGTCATAAAAAAACCATGTGTGTGTTATCGCCATTCTTCTTGACGCGCGTATCTTCGCTATCCTCGCAGCTCTAGTTAGTTTTCGGCCTTAGATATAAACAAAGTGGGCTATAATACAGGTCAGAGGCTCTTACAGTTCAGTTCGATTAATCAATGTTAGGGTAAAATTAAAATATTGTTTTAATAAAAATAATCAGAGGGCCTTGTAGGGATGGATTTTAAGTTTTCAGGGGAAACGAAATCATATGAAATTTCAGCTGAATACATTAGCTTATGATTAAGTTATGATTAAGTACTCAAGCCTTAAAGAATACCACAATTCCACACCAAAAGTATATACATATCTGTGTTATTTAGGTGTGGTGGTGGATGCTATTGTGACGGTAGTCACGGGTCTCTTAGATCAGCAAATTGGGTCCATTGTGTCCATTTGGGTACCTTCCTCTAACAAAAAACACATAAAAATATGCAAAAAGAAACCACTGTTAGAGTCTCAAAGTGTCGTAAGGGTAATCAAGCTCCTTGAGCGTCTTAGATCCAGCCTAGGCCAAATCTGCTTCGTTGTCAGGCAAGTAGTACCATTTGTCCATCTGTGGTTAGTTTTTTCTATTGCATCCAGTTTAAACAAGAGTTTGCACGTGGAAACTGGTATGCCTAAGGAGCTCTTTTCAGGCAAGATTGAGAGGGTAGCTCCAAGTTTGTCGAGTTCGTCAGCCTTGCAGTTACCCGGAATGTCTCTACGCCCAGCCATCTCCTTTAGAGATGATCGGCAATCTAGGGCTACTAAAGAGTTAATAGAGACAGAGTCCAGACACTTGATGGCGGCCTGACTGTCCGAAAAGATTCGAATATCCTTTACGGATACCACGTTCCTTTATATCCAGGACAATACTTCCTTTATCGCCATAATTTCCGCCTGGAAAACACTACAAAGATTAGGAAGACAGAAGGAGAGACTGAGATTTAGTCTGTCTGAGAAAACACCTCCACCCACCCCATCATTTGTTTTTGAACCGTCCGTGTAAAAATGGATTGATTCTTCCTCCGGCAAGGCATCCTCCCAAAAGGATCTAGGGGGGATGGATAGCTTGAAGTTTTTGTCAAACAGCAGTTGGGGTGTGGTAGTCTATATTCCTAGAAGGGATTCTAAGTATGTTCAGAATTGCAGAGTGGACGATTTCACTATCAGTCTATTGAGAAGTTGCTTTGAGGCGAGTGGCCGTCTGTCTGCTAAAAATGTCAAGGGGTATTAAATGGAACAGAATGTCCAGTGCAGCTGAGGGAGTGATGCGAAACGCTCCACGCATGCATAAACATGCTGATCTCTGGACCCTGCCTAGTTTATCGCGATTTATCGCTTTCTCTAAGGCAGTCCACCAGACAATCCTTCCATATGCTAGTATCGGTCTTACAACCGAGATATATAGCCAGTGAGTAATTCGAGGTTGTAGTCCCCACTTGTTACCAATAGCTTTTTCGCAAGAAAAGAGTGCCACCGTAGCTTTCCGGACTCCTTCTTGTATATTAGATTGCCAGCTGAGCTTCCTATCCAGGATGAGACCTAGGTATTTGGCCTCGTCAGAGAAGACTAAGCTCGTACCCCTGATTGAAGGGGAGTCGACTCGTGGGATTTTGTATTTCCTAGTAAAGAGGACAAGTTTGGTTTTGTGGGGATTGACGCCTTGACCACAATTGTCAGCCCATCTTATTAGCTTGTTAAGATCATTTTGTAGAAGTTCTTATAAGGTGTTAAGGTGCTTCCCCGACACGGCAATAGCAACGTCATCTGCATAGGCAATCACTTTGCAGCCCTCTCCTTCCAGGATAACAAGCAGTTTGTTCACCACAAGATTCCAAAGAAGTGGGGATAGGACTCCTCCTTGCAGGGTTCCCCTGCTGACAGATCTTCTGGCGGAGGTCATACCCAGCTTTGAGTTAATAATCCTACTGGTTAATAAATAGTTGATTAATGAACTCGCCAAGGGTGTCATCCACTTTCAGATTCGACAGTGCAGTTGAGATCGCGGATGTGTTGACGTTGTTAAAGGCGCCTTCTATATCGAGGAAGGTTACCATTGTATACTCCTTGTGGTGAAGGGAATATTTAATTGAACGTACTAACGTGTGTAGGGCTATTTCTACAGATCTGCCTTTGCAATAAGCATGTTGGGAGGTAGACAGCAGCCTTTTGTCAATGTTGGTACGAATATGGATATCTATCAATCTTTCTAGAGTTTTTAGGAGAAATGATGATAGACTGATGGGTCTGAGATCTTTCGGAGTGAGATGGGAATATTTGCCAGCTTTGGGTACGAAAACCACTTTCACTTCTCTCCATAACAGCGGAATGTGAACCAGTTCAATACAACTTTTCAGAATTATCTCCAACACCGGTAGACGGTAGACGGCTGGGATAATGCCGTCCGGTCCCGCCAATTTATATGATATGAAGCTGTGTAGCGCCCAAAGTAGCATATCCCTGGTAATTAGATCGTAAATGTTGGTTATGTGAGTCCTTACCCTGTTTGGGTTCGTACTACATGGGAGCTACCTGGGAAGTGGGTATCTAATAGCAGATTAAGCGATTCCTCGCTAGACGTAGTCCAAAAGCCATCCAATTTTTTGAGACAGCTGGGCATCGCTGGATTTGTAGAGTGGATTTTTCTTAGCCCAGAACCTTTGGAGGTATCCTCTATTTTGCTGCAGAAGAGTCGCCACGATATTCTTTTGGCTTTCCTCAATTCTTTTTTATAGGATTTGAGGGATACTTTGTAGGCATCCCATTCGGAATCTGTTCGTGTGGCCTTGGCTTTATTGAACAGTTTTCTGCAGACATTTCTAAGTAGGTTCAATTCCGATGTCCACCAATACGGCTTACGCTTGCCTCTCGGTCGAGTGAGAGGACACGAGGAGGACAATGCTTTATTTAGAGCCATAGTGAGTTCCCTAACTTCATGATCAAGCTCGTTAGTGTCATGAGGGGAACATAAAAGCATAGAGCTAACTGAATGCCATAGTGAATCTCTGTACAAGAGCCAATTTGTCTTGTGGTAGTTCCTGAAGTTTGATTGGCGGGAGGGTCATCATTTAGACTGAATTGAATATATCTGTGGTCCAAAAACGAGTGAACAGACGAGACTTTCCAATTGCCAATCAATTCAATGATGAAATCAGAGACGAGAGTTATGTCTAAGACCTCTTGTCGACTTCTGGTTATGAAAGTAGGTTCACTGCTTGTGTGTAAAATATATTATTAAAAAGTGACTCACCTCTGTTGTTTGTATCGGAACTGCCCCTCACTGAGTGATGAGCGTTGGCATCACACCCAATTATGATCCAGTGTTGCGTTTCTCAGCTTCTTTTACAAGATCCTCCAGTGTGTTTCCAGGGAGATCTCCCACGATATCATGAGCGAGATAGGCCGAAGTCAGCCAGTACGTGCCTTTGGCCGTCTGTAGTCTCGCTGTGGTTATGTCTCGCCCGCTGAAATTAGGGAGTAAAAATACATTAAGACTACTTTTCACTAGTATGCAGGATCTAGGGTTACCTTTGTCTGATACATACAGTGCGTAGTATCCCGGAGTCTTGAGTCCGCAAACCAGGTTGTTGACAATCCATGGTTCTTGGATCAGGACGATATCTTCTCTATCTTGAGAAAGACGGAGAAGCAAGGAGGCCGAAGCCTTTTTGGAGTGTTGGAGGTTTATCTGTACTAACTGCAGCATCAATTCCTACAATTAGGCAGAACAACTTCCACCACGGTCTTATCTAGGCCCTCCGATTCCGAAGATGAACCAAGAAGTTCATCTTCACTAAGAAGAACCTTGTTTAGGCAGTCCTCTGTCTCCATGTCCGACAAAGTGTCAGTAATAGAGGCAGTGAACCTGGTTGGAGCCGCTTGGTCTGCGGAGACATCGTGAGGAGGCAGTTTGCCAGTCTCTAACTCATCCTTTTTATAGACGCGCAGAGTGATTTTTTCCCAACCAAAACTTATCATGCAGTTGGTCTGCGCCAAAGGAGCAAGGGATTCCTGGTTGATTACTATAACAGAAGATCTGCTCATATCTAAGATCGTTTGAATTTTGATTTCTTTTTGTTTACCGCTGACCAAAGCTCTTTGGTATGTCTGTACGTTGTGGTAAGTTGCTGTAAGTTGTGTCCTGCGTAGGGTAGTTATACTCAGAGACGCGATTTCGGTTTTTTGTGCAATAAAGCTAAGCTAAGCTAAGAGTGCCAATGATGCGTTCATCTCTGAACCCGATCTTGCCAGTTTGTTCGCTTAACGGGATATCACCCAGCACAAGGTTAGTGAGTTGTTAGATGATATCTTGCCTTACGACTTCCTGCATTGATTCACAGCCCTTGATTTCACCACATCCGATTGCATTGCTTTTGTGGCCGCTTAGCTGACAGAGTACATGGTGATGGTCTTATCTGCAAAGCAGTGCCTTTCTAGTTCCGCGGCAGCCTGGATAATGGCAGCTGTCGTAGTTTATTCTAAAGGTTTTGTTTAAGCCTAGGAATTGACGGAAAATGCCCGTGCCTGTGTCGCCAACCATTTTGAAACCGAGGTTGCACATCCAGAGTCCATACGGCCATTTTTGCCCCCTTACTGCTGTCCAGTGGTGTTAGATTAAGCAGTACCTCAAAAGCTGCAGTGCGTGTTGTTCTTATATATATTGTCCGTTTTATACTTATGCAAGCCACTCTTTGGATATGGGTGAGGTGGGAGAACAGTTGTTTCTTTTTCTTAGCCTTCCACCATGCGCCGTACGTTAGGATTGGTCTTAAAACCACTGTATACAGCCAGTGTACCATTAATACAAATCTAATCAATTCTGCGTATATTTGTGTTAACTTACACTAAGTAATATTTTTTTGTGTTGACCAAAGCTTACATTTGTTGTCTGGAATTAAGATGGAATTAGATACATTTATACCAAATGCATATTCCCCAATATTTTATGGTGAATAATGTGTTATCGGTTCGTGTCTTAAATAATGTATTTTTTGCGCCGAAAAGTAAACTACAGTTTTACAATTCACATGTGGCATTATCTTATCTGCTTATTAAAGAATAATAATAAAGAACGAATTTAATATATGTATATTATCTTCTCCGATCCCTTGCCAATGACTTGAAATAATATGATTATCTGCGAGATTATCATATTTTTATCACTTCTGTGTTAACATATCGATAACGAGCTCGACTTCTTCTTCCTTAAGTCTTGCGTTATGTTAGATAAATTGGTGCCCCTTGTGATGATGAAACGGCTTTATTTAGACCATTTACGGGTTTAATATGTCAAATTTTTTGAACTAGGTTTTATAAAGGGTGATTTTTTAAGAGGTTTAGAACTTTTTTTAAAAAAAAAACACAAAAAATTCGAAAAAATGAATGAAATATTCATTTGAATCGATAGTTTGAACCTTGCAATTTAATGTTTAAAGATAATTTCATGCAAATGTTGACCGCGGCTGCGTCTCAGGTAGCCCATCCGCTGAGTCCAATTTTGGCATACTCTTTCACACATATCGGCCGGTATCTCACGAATGAATGCATGGATGATGGCTTCCAGTGCGTCAATCGAAGCGGGCTTGTCCCTATACACATTAGCCTTGGCATACCCCCACAAAAAATAACCTAATGGTGTCAAATCGCACGATCTAGGCGGCCAATTGACCGGCCCGAAACGTGAAATTAACTGTTCACCAAACTCGCTTCCATTTCGGGCAAAAAAAAGTTTGTTATCATCGCTCGGTAGCGTTCACCATTGACAGTAACGCTGCGATTCGCATCATCTTTGAAGAAATATGGCCCAATAATGCCGCCGGCCCATAAACCGCACCAAACAGTGGCTTTTTCGGGATGCATTGGTAGCTGTTGCAATGCTTCTGGCTGATCTTCACTCCAAATGCGGCAATTTTGCTTATTTACGTACCCATTCAACCAAAAATGAGCCTCATCGCTGAACACAATTTTTCGATAAAAAAGCGGATCCTCGGCCAGCTTTCCAAGAGCCCATTCACCAAAAATTCGGCGTTGTGGTAGGTCGGCTGGCTTTAGTTCTTGCACCAGCTGTATCTTAAAAGGCTTTACGCCCAAATCCTTCCGCAAAATTTTCCACGTAGTGCTGTAACAAAGGCCTAACTGCTGGGAACGGCGCCGAATCGACATTTCGCGGTCTTCTGTCACACTAGCTGATACGGCCGCAATATTTTCTTCAATACGCACAGTACGTAAACGTGTTGGTGGTTTAATGTCCAACAAAGTAAATTTGGTGCGAAATTTGGTCACAATCTTCCGAATAGACTGCTCAGAAGGTCGAGAATGCCGATCATAAAATGGAAGCAGCGCGCGATGAACATTTCGAACCGAGCACGAATTTTTATAGTAAAATTCAATAATTTGCAAGCGTTGTTCATTTGTAAGACGATCCATGGTTAAATTGCAAACCAAACTGAAGCTGTTTGACAGTGACACAAGGTACTAAACACACGTCAGCTGTCAAAACCAGTGTTGCCAAAACCAAACCAGCTAAAAAATCACCCTTTACAAGCGGTTGGATATAAAAAGTTAACCACCAACTGTAGTTTTTATCTTCATCAGGTCATTAATAAGTGTATTTTTTCACCTCGTTTACTGAATTATAAGTATTTTCTTAAATAGGTGTTCTCTATATTAGCGTAGATAACAGTTAAAACTCTTCAATGGACAGCAGTTTTCTGGAATGATTTTCTCGATCATGAATACACTTTTGTTGACTTTTTTTTATACCCTATCCTAAGGGTATATTCATTTTGACTCATAGTTTGTAACGCCCCTTAATATTCGTCATAGACCCACAAAAGTATATATATATTTATGATCAGGACCAAAACTTAAGACTATTTAGCAATGTCCGTCCGTCCGTCCGTCACCAATTTATAGGCTTTTAAATTAAAGCTAAAAAGCTGAAATTTGGAACATATACTCCCTAGGGTCCCGAAATGGTAGAGTGTAAAATTTTTTTAATACGCCCTCTGCCACGCCCACAATTAAGAAAAGAGTTATAAAGCTAAAGTTAGAGAGATAGAGTGTTGTAATCTTTACAAGATATGTAGGTAAAGGTGGGCACTTTACAAGTTTGTCATATAAAGTTTTTTGCCACGCGTACATTTTTTGGACGTTTTTCACTAAAATGCTGTTTTATTCGAAAATTTTTATAGAAACCGAAAAAAAATGTTTAACATGATATTTAGCCAATATTTTTTCCAATATATCGTCTATACCAAGTTGTTGGCTACGCCCACTTTTAGGGGGCGTTTTTTTTTAAAATATGTTTTTTTTTATAATATTTATAGAATGAAATAAAATGCTATCCATCATCCTCTTAACGCTTTTTTCCTTGCGTCATATAGGGATATGGATAGGGTATCATACTGTTCGCCCCACGCGGACTGTAGCCTTTCCTTATATTTGATTAGTAAAAGCCGCTTAAAGCAAACAAATCTTAAAGCTATCAGTCCCAAAAACGGCGAATATATATGCAACTGGTGCTAACATCGAAACAAAACGAGAAGATGAAGTGTAGGAACATGTAGGTAACGAACATTTTATTTTATAAACAACAAATTTAAATAGCAAAACATTAGTGGCGTTGTTAAGACGTAAATAAAACAAAACTCGAGAAAATGCCGTACTTGATTTATTTTATACAAAACTAAAATTATGACCATATTTTGTAAAATATGTAAATGTCTTATGGTTAATGGTGTTTTTGTTTGGTAATTTCTGATTTTTATCGGATATTTGATTATTATTATCGTGACCAAAAACATAATATTTAAATTTTTTTTTCATTGTAGTGGTAAAATTCTGAGCCCATGTTGCTAAGATCGGCACAGCTGTTAAAAAAAAAAAAAGTGTCTAAGAATTTCCAAACTATTTTGTATTGCTTCCTCCGGTGCTTTCTGTGGTCACCCAAGAATATGGGGCAGTTATTCTTAATGAAGGTTAGCAAACAAAAAAAAACAATAATCGACAAAACGAATTAAGAACACTTACCCAAAAGTTGAAATGAACAATAGCGCAAATATTTTGATCTGTTGTAAAGACGAAATCGCCCGAAATCCGAAAATTAACAAACGCCTTAACATTTTTCCATACCCCAAAACTCAAATTCGGGCAAATATCCATTTATTACTTCTTGGGCAGTTGAAACTTATGTTGTTATTATGTTAGCGGCTGTACAGCTTTCTGTAGCATAGTAGATAGAACTCCACCCAAACCGTGAGATTTGTTCGGTTTGAATCGTTCAGTTTCACGACGCCGTCGGATCTGCCTCTCTTTCTATTAAGTCTGCCCTTCCTACACTGCGCATTCCTACTCGCTTAGGATGCTTTGATCGCAATCCTCATTTTTTTTATCTTCCGATTAGCGTTGCGTATCAAATAACGTTGTGTTCTTCGTAATTTTAGCAGCGGTGATGGAGTGGCTGAGTCAGCCTTTCCAGTTTATTCCATCACCACAGCATGACCCTGATTGTTATTTTCATTTTGTTTTGGTTTTACATCTATTAAAATTAAAATTGATTTCGTAGCTAATACGAATGTCGCCAGATATCGGGATACTCCGTTTACGGCTGAGCTTTGTGACATCTTAATTCGAGCCGGAGAATGGTAGATGGCAGTAGTGAAAATAGACGCAGGAAAAGAAGGGATGGACTGGGAGGAGTGTTCCTTAGTTTCAGGACCGATATAGAGAAGGATACTCAAGTATCTTTTACTTTAATTTACCCCTGCAACTCGTCAAGTTTAAAACTCCCGTAGTTGGATGGGTGATCAGATGATAACATTTAGGATAAATTCAAATATACACATTTTTTTCAATTTTTTTTGCGAAAATCTAACACTTTGTGTACTTTATTATAGAAACATATTTTTCGGTTTCTATGGAAATTTTCAAGGAAAACAGAATTTTAGTCAACAACGCCCACAAAGGGAGGGCGACGTAAGAAACTTTTTTTGATAAACTTATGAAGGAGTGCAGTATCTTGTAAAGGTTGTAACACTCTATCTCTTTAATTTTAGCTTTAAAATGGTTTGTTCTAAACTTTGGGCGTGGCAGTAGGCGTATCAATTTTTACACCTAACCATTTCGTTTTTCTAGGGAATATATGATCCAATTTTCAGCTTCCCAGCTTTAATTTAAAGACCTCAAAATTGCGTACGGACAGACGGACGGACATTGCTTGATCGGATGGTTTTGGTCCTGAAAATACTTATATACTTTTAGGGGTCTACGACGAATATTAAGGGGTATTTTAAATTATGTGTCAAGATTAATATACCCTTACACTTCGGTTAAATAACAACCACGCTTACAAAAAATACAAAATTCTGATACGTATAGGCAAATGGGAACCTTTTCCTTTATTCTCTGATGTCTCCAGTGAGCAGAGCCTTGCATCTTGATTTTAATTTTGAGTCTGTAGATTTTTCACATTTTTACCCTCGCACCCTCGCCCCCCTTAGTCTACCACTCAAAAACCATAATATTGTTAAAATTTAACTACAGTACGGTAGTGACAACAACAGTTGGAAAGCAATAGCCGATTCAGTATTTCGGCAATTTTCGATGGTATAGATAGGTACATAAGTATTGAGCGAAAAAAGCCATTATAGACGAAATACATAATTTATAGTGACTAGAGCTCTTAAAAACTGTGTAAATTGGACTAAAACTAATGTATATTCCTTTTTTTGTTTATTTGCCTACGGGTTTTTTGATAAAGAGAATATCTTATTTGCAAAAGAGACAATACCAAGAAATACACTAACAAAGTCTACATCGTTTGTTTAAGGAAGGAAACTTATTATGAGTAAGAATTTATTTATAACAGTTTATGAAAAGCTTTTTTGAGTGAAAAGAAGTTTCCAGGTATTCCAATGGCTTTGAGTCTCAATGAAAAAACTTAATTAAGTGCCACTATGTAGCTAAGTTAAGTATTAAAATCAGTAATCCTTAGAAATTTAGGCTGAATTTCACAATTATAGAAAAGCAATAGGAAAGAGTTGGGTTACTTGCTTCGGAATATCCATCTCCTGTTGTACTACCCAATAACCTTAAAAAAATTGCTACAAGGCGACCAACAGCCTCTGATAAGAACGGATACGCTGTTGACCACCTCGCAAATCGTAAAAAAGAACAACGGCTTTCGAGAGCAATGATGTTTGGATCCTGAATAGATCCGCCATCTAGACAGTGCAGCCGAAATGCTCCTACGATGAACGAAAGGACGAAGCTTCCAAAGAAGGTTTATATCAAAAAAAAAAAGTTTTAATAATTTTAATGTTCGAAGTGACATTAAAATCGCCATAGGTCACATGATCAGCAAACCGTGCAGTAAGTGTCAGAGGAACAAGACCGGAGCAGAGGCCTTTAAGTCGTGATCAAGAGTAAAATCTTGCGGTAGAGTCACAGTCAGAGCTGAGGATATTAAAAAATTATTTTTTGCATACTGCGTTAAAGACGACACAAAGCAGAGCGACTCAATTAACATTAACGATTACCAATTTAAACTATCAGTTTTTTAAGCTGAAAAAATACAAGGCTGTTTCTTACTTGGCAGTCTATGCGCCGAACTATTTAAGGTAGCAGCAACAGGATTGTTGGCGGTTTATATGGAAGGAGTAATGCATTTTCCGCCTCCCTAGTCATACCTTGTTATGACGACATCATAGGTAGTAAAATATTGCCTTATTTTAAATAAGTATTTATAACTATTTTATAAATCCAAAGCAGAACTCTTCAGTGTCTATAGTTCTTCACTCTTAAAATGTTTTCCTCAAAAACATAAAGAAAGAGAAAATTAAACGTTTCGGAATAAGAGATACAAAAAATTAAGAGATCATATGGGAAATCTTCATTAGTAACAGCAAGTAAACACATTTTTTATAAAGACAGCGTTTTACTAAATTCTGTTGATCTTTGTTGCTATTGAAATAATCGTTATATGCTGCTATTAGAAGGAGTGCCTTTCCACTTTTTGGTTTGAATGTTTTTGCACTTTCCGCAGACTGATGTAGGTTTTAAATGCTTTCAGTTTGAACATACTTCGTCAATTGTAAAGTGCCGAGATTTAATCTTACCATAACCTAATATAACATATAAAAATTACGATGCTTAATTTCTCTACGTTTGAATCTTACGCATTTGTCACATACAATGTGTCTATTCAAACATGATAGGACTGCCACAATAATTTTCATTGTGAGGTGCATCAGTGGTATCAAAACAAAATAGAGCAGAAAGCTTTCTTGTACTACCGACGAGGTAAAACTTTCAGATATTATTAAAGAGATTCGCAAAGTTAATGCGCCTGCTCCGTTTACAGGTTATCTTTACGCTTTCTCTTATCGCGCTATCGTACTATGCCTTATGTATGGGAAATCATTCAAAGAAAATATTATCGACCCTATATGTATGTAAATTTACAAAAATAGTACCGAAAAATAGTACCGAAATAATTTCTCAATTGGGTTTCACTGAATTAAGCTAATCAGTAGCAATAGGCCATGAATTCTGAATTTTTTTTTGTTTTGCTTTTGTTATTTAAGTTTGAGTTGATATATTAATTCTGTCAATTAGTTTGTTACACCCCTAAAAGTATATATCAAAATAAATATAAAGCGAAACGGCCCATACAGGACCTTAAGTCCAGCTTCCCCTACCATTGTGGGTTGTTACAAACAATGTGTCAACGTTAATAATACGATGGGAATGAATCTAAAGTTAAATGCCGATTTGGATCGGCTATTTATTTTTGAGAAGCTTCTCATAAAAATTATTACTATTGGATGCTTGTCAGACGTGTTCAGGAGAGATGGGGCAGCGAAAAAAAAATTTCAGGTGGTACGGGTCGGACACCCCTCACATAGTAGTCCAACACAACAACACAATTAACTACTAAGCCACTGTAAAAATATATATTGACATTGTTATGTTCACAGTACAGCATAATTATTTTTTTATATCTAGTGCAAAAAAAATAAAATTAAAATTATATTCAAAAATAAACATTTTATAAAGTAATATAACATACTTATCGTCGGCTTAGAATGTAAACCTGCTAACTCCTTCAATGAACATTTTACAGAATAACGAAAAAACTACATAAAACACTATTAGCCTTTTTGTAATAAAATTAAAAAATATGATATGTTTGTCATATATTCTTTTTTTTACACATTAAAATAAATGAAATATTCGTCAAACTTATTACATAAAGTTTGTGTGTATGTTTTTCATAGTTTTTATAGGGTGAGTCGTTTAGCTTGAAAGTTAAGGACTCAACTGATGTGCCATGCGATTTGTACCACTTTTACTTTTGCATTTTGATCTATGTACCAGATAATAATAATTTATAATATAAAATATCATAAAAATGGTGTATATTACACTATAAGCCGACGACATGTGCATATTTGCTAAAGCCGAAATATTTGCCGAGCACTGAGAAGAAACGTTTTATCTATTTGAAGGTGAAGAGATAATTAAAGATACGATTTTAACCGGGATACCTGACAATTTTTATTTTCTCAAATTTAAGGGGTATCGTTGATTCGTTTACCTAATATATATATGCTTCGTTTAGGTTATTATACTTTTTACGATAATGAATAGTAGCTGAAGTCATACTGGTCCCAAAGGCGTAAAGATTTCCGTATGACAAGAATTAGGTGGTTAGGTGGTTGGGTGTGTATGAATAGGGTAGACGCTGATTGGCATCAACTTGGCGATGCCCAGTCGTTGTAACTATCTCATACACATCAATTGTGCTTATTTTACCTCCGAGTGGTAACCGCCGGATACTGGTCTCGCCCACCCGGGCATGACTTGCTAAGCTTATAAGCGCGAGTGTTGAACACGAAAGAAGTAGCAACACTATAATGCTCTGTCGGAATGACTGGCTGATGAGTCTCAGAGGTCTTACATGAGCCCCTCAGAAAGAGGACATATAGCGGATGAATTCGCCATATTGAATCAACGGTGTTTCAACAGTCGGGATGGCAGATGCCTAAAGCGAGCTACTCTGACATATTTAGAGCAAAGGTCGGTAAGGTTTTTTTTCAGCACTAGTCAGGGTGCTGAAATAGAGATGGTGGCGGATGAACCCTCTATGGGCCAACGGCAGCGCTCATATCCCCGAAGTGGGTTACTGACAACGGATTACCCGGCCCGCTGTCCTAGGGACAATTTAGGGCCTGGTCCTCCAGGTTCGGGGTTGTGCGTGGGGTTAACTACCCAACCACGGAAAAACCACATGGTTACGAAGCAACCAAAAGCCTCGGATACAGACGGATTCACTGTTGACGACCCTGCAAAACGGAAAAAGGACAATGACTTTCGGATCTGCACGTGGAATGTTCGAACCCTGAATAGACCACGTGCAGCCGAACAATTAGCGGAGGCCCTAACCTGCTACAATGCAGATATCACCGCCATCCAGGAAGTGCGATGGGATGGACCGGGCAAAAGAAGAATGAAAAACTGTGACATCTAATACGGTGATTGCTATAGGGGACAGAAGCAGCGTCTATTTGGATGTGGATTCGTTGTAACTGCCGCTTACAAGGCAAGAAGTCTTGAGCTTTCGACACGTTAGTGAACGCCTTATAACCATCCGCATCAAGGCTAAATTCGCCAACATCAGCCTTTTATGCGCTCACGCCCCCACAGAAGAGAAAGATGACGCTACCAAAGAATGTTTCTACGAGCTCCTCGAGAAAACATATGAGCAATGTCCTAAATACGACGTTAAAATCGTCCTAGGTGATTTTAACGCCAAAATAGGAAAGGAGGACATCTTTGGTAGCACAATCGGAAAGCATAGCCTACACGACACCACGTCTGGAAACGGACTTAGGCTAATTGACTTTGCTGCGGGACGTAATGTTACTATAGCTAGCACATGGTTTCCTCACCTCAATATCCACAAAGGAACATGGCGGTCACCAGATCACCAAACCGTCAATCAAATTGACCATGTTGCGATCGACGCAAGGCACTCCTCCAGTATTCTAGATGTCCGAACTTTCCGAGCGGCCAACATAGACTCGGATCACTACCTTATTGTAGCCAAGGTATGTATGCGGATATCCCAGACACCACAACAGCGAGGAAATACTGTGAGGAGATTCAACGTTGAACGGCTACAAGCGCAACAAACCGCCAGAATTTTTGCCGATCGCGTATCCCTCAACCTCTCGAGAAGTCCTGTGCTGCCAGCATCAAGTGCTGAAGACCAGTGGCATCGATGCCAAGAAGCCATCAGAAGCGCCGCAACTGATGTGTTTGGTTTCACCAAACCACCCCCACGAAACCTCTGGTTCGATGAAGAGTGCCGGCAAGCGCATGCAGCAAAACAACGTGCCTACGAAGCGGCGCTGCACAGAAGGACGAGAGCGGCTCGTGAGCTCTATGAGCAAATGAGGAGGGAAGAACACCGGCTTCTACGGAAGAAAAAGAAAGAGCATGAGAAGCGCGCGATCGAGGAAATAGAGAGGTGGTACTCCAGGAACAATGTTCGGCAGTTTTACCAAAAGGTAAAAAGAACGTGTCAGCGCAACTTTACCCGAGCAGATACCTGTAGAGACGAACAAGGAAACCTAGTAGTGGAAATACAGTCGGTGCTGAGGATATGGAAAAACCATTTCTGCAGACTGTTAAACGGCGATGATGACACAAATTCCGCCGTCAGGCAGATTGAACCATTCAACATGGGTGATGAAAGCCAAGACTCCCGCCCACCTGACCAAAATGAAGTGAGGATAGCAATATCCAAACTGAAATCCCACAAGGCTGCCGGGCCGGACGGCTTAACTGCCGAACTTTTCAAGGCAGCGGGAGATGATTTGGTAGAGAGCATGCACCAGCTCGTCTCCAAGATTTGGTCATAGGAAAGTATGCCTGATGAATGGAACCTCAGCATTGTTTGCCCGATCCACAAGAAAGGAGACCCTCTTAACTGCGCCAACTATAGAGGTATAAGTCTCCTCAACATCGCATACAAGATCCTGTCTGCCGTGCTGTGTGAACGCCTGAAACCATTCGTCAACGAACTGATTGGACCCTATCAGTGCGGTTTTAGGCCCAGTAAGTCCACAACTGACCAGATTTTCACACTTCGGCAGATCCTGGAAAAAACCTAAGAAGTCCAAATTGTGCAGGATGACGATGGAGAACTCTCGCTGCTCCATTAAGGTCGGAAACAATCTCACCGAGACCTTTGATGTCAAAAAAGGATTTAGACAAGGCGATGCGCTGTCATGTAACTTCTTCAACATCATACTTGAGAGAATTGTGCGAAACTCGCAAGCCAACACCAGGGGCACAATTTTCCAAAAGTCTGTGCAACTACTTGCTTACGCCGACGACATCGACATCATTGGCAGAACACAGCGAGCTGTCACTGGTGCGTTTGCAAGTATCAGTACAGAGGCGGCAAAAATGGGTTTAGAAGTGAATGAGGGCAAAACGAAATATATGCTGTCAACAAGAAGGGACGCACAACATCGACGAATCGGTCAGAACGTCACGACAGAGAGCTATAACTTCGAGGTAGTTCGGGACTTTATCTACCTCGGCTCCGCTATTAACTCTGACAATGACATACCGTCAGAAATCAAGCGAAGAATTACACTTGCCAACCGCTGTTACTTTGGCCTAAGGAGGCAATTGATTAGTAAGGCCTTTTCGAGAAACACCAAGGAGACTCTATATAAGACCCTCATCATCCCAGTCCTGCTGTATGGCGCAGAAGCATGGACGTTATCAAAGGCGGATGAAGATCTCCTTGGTCGTTTCGAACGCAAAATTCTTCGAGTGATTTTCGGTCCCGTTTGCGTTGACGGGTTTTGGAGGAGGAGATTTAACAGCGAACTCTACGAGCTGTACAGCGACATCGACCTGGTCAGAAAAATACGGATTAGTCGTCTAAGATGGCTGGGACATGTAGAGCGAATGGACACCAACGCTCCGGCCCGAAGAGTCTTCGAATCCAACCCGGAGGGACAACGCAGTAGAGGAATACCTCGCCTAAGGTGGCGCGCGCAAGTGGAAGGGGACCTCAACCAACTTGGAGTGCGCAACTGGAGGCAGTTAGCCAAAGATCGTGCTAACTGGAGAGGCGTATTGGTTGAGGCCCAGGTCCACCCCGGACTGTAGCGCCACCTAAGTAAGTAAGTAAGTATGACAAGAATTTATGACAAGAATTTATAAAAAAATTTATGAAAAGAATCGAAGAGCTTCGATTAATACCTTTCCAATTCAGGTTCAGAATTGAACATTCTAAAATTGATCAGATTTAATAAATGAAATAAATGAGACCGAATAAATGAAAGCCTCCAAAAAGTGGGCGTGGCCAAAAACTTTGTATGGACGATATGTTGGAAAAAATATTGGCTAAATATCTTGTTAAACATTTTTTTCGCTTTCTATGAAAATTTTCGAAGAAAACAGCATTTTAGTGAAAAACGCCTACAAAAAACTTTATATGACAAACTTATAAAAGAGGGCAGTGCCTACATATCTTCTGAAGGTTATAACGCTCTATCTCTCTAAGTTTAGCTTTAAAACGGTTTTTTCTAAATTTTGGGCGTGGCAGTGGGCGTATTTAAAAATTGTTTACACTTAACCATTTCGGAGCCCTAGGGAGTATGTGGTCCAACTTCCTAGCTTAATTTTAAAGGCCTAAAAATTGCGCATGGACGGACGGACATTGCTAAATAGTCTTAGGATTTGGTCCTGATCATAAATATATGTATATACTTTTATGGGTCTACGACGAATATTAAGGGGTGTTACAAACTATGTGTCAAAATTAATATACCCTTAGGATAGGGTATAAATAGCCTTTCCAAAGCAAATATTTGAAATATATAGGTTCTTATCTAGAAGTTAAAAATTAAATTTAAAGAAATCGCGGCTGGAGATCCACAAGGAAGCGTCCTGAATCCAATTCTATTTTCAATCTATACTGGAGATATTAAAAGAAGGGACAACAATAGCTACATTTGCGGATGATACAGTTTATATTGGAATTGAGTTACACGGTTGAATCAACAACGAATAAGCTTCAACGGGCTATCAACAGCATTTTTCAGTTAACAAAGACGTGGCGTATTTTCCTGAAATAAAATATACGCATAGTAATTTTACTAACACAAGTGTAAAAAAGGGTCCGTACAAATTCTGTACTCAAATGAAGCTTAATATTTGAGAAAGACAAGAAGAAACAATAAGAGCTTTGTATTAAATTTAATTGAATGTATTGGCTTCTGTTTCGAGTTGCCTAACTCAGCATTTTGCTTTTGTACATGCAAGTTCTTAAGCTAGTTTTTACGTGCGGTATACAACTTTCAACTTTGGGGTTGTATCAAAGATAATAACATCAATATTTTACAAAATTTTAAAAATAAAGTACTAAGAATAATTGTTAACGTCTCTTGGTATATCCGAAATAGTGATATCCGCAGAGACTTGGATGTGACTACAGTCGATGAGGCTTAAAACCGCCAAATTTAAATGAAATAAACATAATCCCAAATCACAAGTTTAAGGAGCGAGTGAAAAGTTCGAGGAGCCAAATTGGCGACAAACAACCAGCGTTGGCAACCGTGATCAAGAGTTATAGAAACAGAAGATGAATTTGAGAAGGTGTACTTTAAAACAGATCAATCGCGAAAGTGTTCTTTCGTTTAGTTTACAGCCTTCCGCCTTTCATGGCTAGCCATATTCAAAAGGGAAACAAATACGTTATATTTATAAATATATTTATTTTAGTGCAGTCAAAAATTTATAAAAAAAACAGTCGTTAACTGAAAGGAAATTTTTCCTTAACCATTTCAGGACCATAGGGCACATGCGGTTCAAATTTTAGCTTTCTAGCTTAAATCTAAATGCGTACGGACGGACAGACTATGGTAAATATGTTGTAAATATGACGAATATTAAAGGTTGTTACAAACAATGTGTCAAAGTTAATATGCCATAGGATAGAGTATAAAAACTGCTGGATCACGCACCTAGAGCAACACCAGAATTTGATTGTGTTAATCAACAGAGTGTTAAAAAACCGGGAAGCCTGTAGATATTGTTTGAGGTCAAACCGGCGGAAACCTTCGGCGTACCAGTAGTATAATAAAATAATATAATCTCAAAACCGTCGATTTAAAATGAGAGATGGATAAGAACTCTGCCTGGGTATAACTTAGTGCCATTATTCTTTTCACATCGCTGTCTCGCCGTTAATATACGTAGTAACGTAGTCTATCAACTTCTACCACAATATAGCCAATGTTCCAATCCGGAATTTAATTTTATTTGGCTAAAGTTTAACCAGAATATTATTAAATCGTCATTGCGGGCGATTTCAAATACACAGTCAATCCTGCTAAATTAAATTAAATATTAAGTAAACAAAACCCACGTGGCATGCGGTTATATACTAGGTAATGGATGACTTACGCGTCATATGCAATAGCAAACACATGTGAATATACATATGTAGTTGTCACTTTAATCATTGATGTCATATTTAAAATTTTACCATCTCCGCCAGGAAGAGACGTTTCGGCCTATGAATGTATTCAATTCACATTTTAAAACAGAAACGGAGTACACAGATTCACATCTCCAACAGTACCTAGTTATCGTGAATTATTGCAACATTAGAAAATGTTTAATTATTGCAACGTGATGTCGCCCTTATTCAAAGGTCCACAGAGTTTGTGTATCTTTTCTCTTGAGTTTCACCCTAATGCGAACGAACTAAGAGGCTATACTCATTATTATTGCTGCAACTTCATCACCGTCACAATTGATGCCGAGTTCAGATATCGACTCACAACTGCATGGCCTAAAATGCATCGTGCTTAAATTTTCAGTTCTTCTGTGTACGGGTGATTTCAGGTCGTACAATCTGAGTGCGAGTTTGTGACAAGTCCGGGTTGCAATACCATAACAATATGTAATAGCCTAATGACCTAGGAACAATTTATTTTACTTCTCCTAGTATAACCTAATAACATGTTAATGGTCTCCTTCAGACAAGAACTTTATGTAGTCCAATAGTTGAGCAACTAATTAGGCAATCTGTCCAACCTTAAGGCCTAATAGAAATCAACACTAACGAAAAACTCATTTAAAAAAAATGGGGACTAGTACTAGTACTCGTACCATGGCCTAAATGAGTGATTCTCTCGCCTGATTCGTGATTGTGTATTTGCATTGTTTTGCAGTGTCCTGAGGCGCAAAGTATGTTTACCAGATTTAACTACACACATTTGGGTGGTCTTCGGAGTAGCTTCATCTATTAATTTGCAAATGTTTTCTTTTTATTTACTTCAATGCCAAAGGGGCTTGTTGCACGACCTACTTAAAATGAATAAAAGATAATATAAAATATAACAAAACGAAAAATGGAGACGATGGGGATGTATCTAGATGTTTGAATTTCAATACGGCGATGTGGAATTTGTAGATTCTTGGAATTTAATAGAATATTAAGCAATAATAACGTTGAAATTTCAAACCGACGGCAACTTCTCGGGAACTTTATTTAAAGAAATGTTTAACAGAAGATGTGGGATATGGGCAGGTGTCTGGAAGGAATTTTGACTTACGTTTTGACTCGAAAATTTTATATGATATGCTTACAATTTTCGTTTGGAGCTGGAAGGGATTGGGCAAAATTGTACTTTAAGACTCATTTTCCAAATTCTTTCAGTTTCTGTAACCTGTTGATTTTTGTGCGCAAAATCGAACACTTTGGAAAGAGCTCCAAAATTAAAAAAACTGGGTGATTTTTGGAAAAAGGGAGTGGTTAAGGTGGAATAATGAACGCAACAAATAGGCTGATCTGAAGCTTCAATCTGTAGCTAAACCAGTAGCTTCCAACTTCCAGCTACAGACTTACATAGATTGTTTGTTATGTTTTTGATCAAAGGGCACTGTATTGCCCAGCCAGGTTCTTTAGCAACTTTGGCACTACACCCTTATTTACACGAACGAACTTAGGCCATTTTGACGCCCCGCCCTCTAACTTCGCTTACAACTAAGCAAGAGACATACCATTTCATTCAGGATTCAATTGAATTGGGACACACAGCCTGCTGCTCCATACCAAATTTCAACTGTTTCACATGAGCGGTTCCTGGCCCCAAAATTATCAAAAATATCCAATCATCCAATCATCGTAGAACTTTGAAATTTGGCACAGTAATAGGGTTTGCGGAGAAACCACAGGAAAAAATTAAACATTTGTGATTTTCCATCCAGGGGGAGTGGCAGCCGCGCACTTTTATGATTTATGATATTTTACATGAGGGTTGGATTTTAAGAACAAACTTGGAAAAAAATGAAATATTATTTATTTTCCATTCAGCCGCCCCTTTTCTTTAACTTTGCACCCAAAAGACTTAGAGCAATGCTATTATACGTGGAAAAAGGATTTGAAGAACAGACACAAAATTTGTGTATATTCCAAGAAAGAGGCGTGACAACCGCTCATATATAGAACTCATTCTATAGTTATGAAATCTTATATGTCGGTAATTCTTTTAAGGGCAAACAAGGAAAGTTATAGAACAAATTGTATTTTGCTTGAAAGAGGTCGTTTACATTCGTTCGAAATCCCTACAATTTTAAAATATTGCAATGTATAAAAAAAATGTCAAAGTGATGATACCCTATATGTATCGCTATAGTAGTATGACATCCTGATGCAACTATGACGTATATATGTATATATTTATGATCAGAACCAAAACCTAAGATTATTTAGCAATGTCCGTCCGTATCAACTTTTGACGCCTTGAAATTGATCCTAGGAAGCTGAAATTTAGAACACATACCTACTCCCTAAGGTCCCGAAATGCAAAAGTATTAATTTTTTTGAATACACCTACTACCACACCCAAAATTTAGAAATAGGGCATTTTTTAAGTATATGTGGTTATAATCGTAAATTTTTATAGAAAACGAAAAAAAATTTAATAACACTAAATTTCGTCAATATTTTTTCTACAGGGTGGTGCATAAGTAACCACTAAGGTAGCTGGTACAAATCCCGACCTGTACCGCCTGAAAGTTTTTATTCCCTGCCCCACCTCTTGCGAACGTCTGACAAACATCCAAGAGTAAGAACTGTCATGAGGAGCTTCTCCTCATTAATTGACTTTCGAAATCGGCATGAAACTGTAGATCCCTTCCGTTAGTGTCAAAAAAATATGTCTTTCCATACACATTGGTTGGAGAAGCTAAGCTTTGGCCCTATATGAGTCGTTTACGCCTAATATTAAATTATTTAACTAAGAAAAACTTGGGAAATTTATGATGGAGAGATATAGCACAGTGGTTAAATTTTATTTTAAAAATTGACATTCAATTGTTTAGACACAAGGATTATATCGAAATCTCTTTCATGTTCGAAATGCGCGTAGTGCTACCGATTGGTCCACCATTTTCAGCAACAAGGAGGTGTCTGTGAAGGGTGCAAGAAAGTATTGAGAAAAACCCCGAAACTTCCACCAGGCGACGTTCTCAGCAGTTGGTGATGTCTAGGCGGTCTTTGCAAGGAATTTTAAGGCAGTTACACCTTTTTCCATATAAAATTCAATTGGTTCATGAGTTGAAAGCAAATGATCGACAAATACGCATTCACTATGGTTCTTCTGAGGGGAATTTTTTGTGATCCGATAATATCGCGTTTTTCTGATTTTAACTGGCCCCGTTCGCCCGATTTAACGGCCCCAATTTTTAATAAGATGTAAGAACCATACAACAGGTTAATGGGCAATATCTGAGAAGAAGTGAGGGCGCTGGGACCTGAAATTCTAAAAAAAAATAAGGGAAAATGCTCTGGAAAGAGCACGTCAGCAAACAATTGGCACCATTTAAGAGATATTATCTTCAAAACATAATGTAATATGTCGAAGTTAAATTAAATCAGAAAGAAAACCGTCATTCAATCAATAAATCGTTACTTATGCGCCACCCTGTAGTATATCAGGGTGGCGCAATTTATTTTAAAATAAATTTTATACAATGAAATAAAATGCTATCCATCATGTTCTTAATGCTTTTTTCGTTGGGGCATATAGGGATATGGATAGGGTATCATACTTGTTGTGCCCCAAGCGGACTGTAGCCTTTCCTTATATTTTTGTAATGCTTTGCTCGTTTTACTCGTAAGCCAAGATCTTTACGCAAAAATAAATCCATAAAGTACTTAATCGATTATATGAGTACCATAAAGTGCACATGCATATTGCTCGTAGACAAAAAACAATTTTAGTAATCCTTATCATTTCATCCTTATCATCATCATTTGTCACTAAGAATACCCTTTTGGGCTTAACACACTGTTCTCCCTAAACAGACTGTATGTTTGTTACCTATTCTAGGGGTATATATATTTAACTCCACTTAATTGTTTTCTCTATCCTTAGTTTTAGTCTGTTCTGTACAAGCATATAATTTGTTTAAACAACCTAGGTTTGGTTAGGTATGTGGATTGGTAGAGCAGGGTAGACCCTAATATACCACACTCAGGTCCTTGTGGACCCATTGTGATTCCCTTTTGTTGGGGGTTGACCGTCGGGTTTGTTGATGGTCAGCTTGTGTCATCCTTCTTGCATTTACCCGACTCCGTCCAGCCATCCTGACGTCCTTAAGAACCTGTAAAGATTACAAAGTGTAACATCAGAAAGTTCTCGTAAATCATGGAAGTAAAAACTTCCAAGTGTTCTGTTTCTCAAGTGACAGAGGAAGTGAGGTGTGTCCTAATGGACCTCTTCGTCTCCGCAACCTCTACAAATATCGTCGTCCTTGAGATTTAGTTTCATCATTTGATTTCTTAAGAAGTTATGACCCGTTAGAGCACCTACCAGCTTAGACAGCAATGGCCTGTCAAACTGTAGAAGTTTGAATGTTCGACTTTTGTCGTATGCTGGCCATAGCTTCCGAGATACTTCACAGGTAGTTAGTGCTTTCCACCTGTTATTGGTTTTCATACGTATCTTTCTTTCCACTCGTTCTCTGAGATTACATAGTGGAGGCTTGATCGACTGTAGTTCTCTATCTTTATCCATTTCGGACCCCTTTCTCGCCAGTTCATCAGCTATCTCATTGCAGGCTTTGTCACTATGTCCAGGGACCCAGCAGAGATTCGTGGAGTGCTGCGAGCAAAGAACCTTGAGCTCTTCGCGACAGCGGTGAACTAGCTTCGATTTAATTTCTATAGCAGAAATTTCTTTTATAGCCGCCTGGCTATCAATGAAAATGGTAATATCATTACGTGGTATTGCCAGCAATGACACCATTTAAACAACCTAACTTGATTAAATCGTAGCCAGACCCTAAGAAAACGCTTCCACAGTCATTGTCTTCGAAGTAAAAAAGTTTGTGAGCGGTCATAATTTTGATATACTCGGCAAGAAACCGAAGCGAAAAGTGCGTATGGATTAGATGTGTCTAATCATTGACGATCCTAAATTACTACATCTGGGTAAAAAGCCTTTGAAACTACAGTTCGCTAAAATCATTTATTGATTTAAAGAAACGTTTGCCTTAGACATGCTTCGTTTATGTTCTTTATTGTTTCGAATGCAGCTTAGCAAATCGAATCAAACATAGCTATTTTTTTTCTATAACAGATTATCTCAATACCACCACATTTTAAAATAAAAATAAACACAGTTATACATACACCTTCAACTGGGTCCTTAATTTACTTCAAACTGAAATGATATTCCCCCTTTCTTATGCAGCAATTACGAACGGTCAGATAGAATATTATTATCTCAACACAGGGACAGAACGTGTCTTGCTAGTGCAGCTGCAACCACCTTTAGTGGAAAAGGGAAGTTTGTCGACGATTATGTCCCCGGCTGCTCCTCCAGGAATAGGAATTTCTTCTTCCAGAACGCCAAAGAAAAATCAATGTCAAAGCAATTTCTTGAATTAGTTTCTGTCTTTTGCTGTACGCTGCAGTTTTACTCAGTGCCGTCTCGAATATTGGATTTTAATTTTAATTTCTGCTCTCACACTTTCGTACCTTGGAGCTTTGAAGTACTGCTGATTTTTCTTGACAGTGATACTTGTATAATTTAGAAAGACGGGAATTGATTACTCTGAGATTTAAATATATATTTTGTAATTACGTTCTCTTAGTTTTCTTTTGAGACACTAACGTAGATGTACGGAACAGTGTAGCAGACGTTTGGCGCACTGAGTTCCAACACCGAGTACCAAGGTAAAGTAGAGAATTGCATATTGCTGTTAGGAACCCAGTGGGACGAAGGCATGTGTTCAACAAAGTGGTACACAGAGTTGCACCTGCTGTCAAAGGTTTTGAGAAAGACACTCAAGAGGGCTATTAGTCATTGAATTCATAATTACATTTTTCAATATAAGGTATATTACCTTTATAGGAATATAACCAACAGCTTTTTTTATTTTTGCTAAAAGGTTTCGAAAAAAGCTTTTTGAAAAAATAATCAAAGGATGTTTTTTTCATAATCTCTAATATGGAATTTCTAATCTGCTAACTAGTCAAGACTAATTTACCTATTGGAAACCAGCCGAATACCAGTTTGTCGCTGCGGTATTTGATTTTATATTTTGCCGGCAAAAGGGATTGTTAATAGTAAAATAGAATGGTCATTGAATTGAAATGAAGAATGAAAAAAATGATGGTAAATCAATTAACAATGGTTATAAATGACTGCCAACAATAATTTTCAACAAAAACAGAATGTATTAGAACATGCCACATTTTAAATTCGGCAAAGAAATTAATCTTTTTATGGTTTGGTGCCAAACTCTTTTATGTCTGTGAAATATCAAGCATAATATATTGGATACGGTGCCGGTCATCAAATGTTTTCAGGAATCAACATTTTTCCAAAACAAACGATTTATAAAAGTTTGCATGAAATTGCATAAAGGATTGACAAAAAAGAGCGCTAAGGAAAAGGAGCGATAGAAAAGCCTACGCCCTTCTTTCCGCAGACACATGGTAAAAGAAGAACTACATATCTGAGCACTACGCGAAATACTATCTGGACCAGCGAATTTCTATATGTAAAGTTTTCCCAGCCTTAGATTCTAGGTTGTTCTAAGAAAGGAAAGCATTATCTGAAAGCATTGTATTGGTAAGTATTGTTACTGGCGATAGGTAAGGAAGTTGGATGTAATCGCCTTTAATACAATTTTTTGTTTATGGTTTTTTCGTAGTCTGCACGATACCGTTTTTAACGATCAAACATTTTCTTTACGTATCTTAATAATAAACAAATAACGATTGTGATTTTTGAGCGATAGCTTCGGATTGTGGTGAATTTTTATTTAGCTGACCTTCGCTTTAGACCATTAGGAACAGTAGCAGCAGAAATGTCGAGTAAGTCGCATACTCCATAGTAAGTATTACAATTTATGTATGTGTATTACTGCGCTGCCGGCAGGGGCCATATTACATCAACCGACTCACTGACAGATCATCAAAACTATGGAATACTTCTAATCATCGCAAATCTAATGATCATCACTTTAATTTTGTAAGGTAATAGGATTTGCGAAGTAAAAACATTTGTGATTTTCTACCCAGGGGTCGTGGAAGCCGCGCACTTCTCTTAACTTAGTCCCAATAGACCAATAGACATTATTATGTCTTTCTTTACTCAAGTCTTAATCACAAACAAGTGCAGTTTCAAACTAATTTAGATAGAGTGATATTAATAAAAGTTTGTTTTTGTTGTAATGGACGAAAGCGAGGCTAGAGTTGGTACTCGTAAGGGATAAAATTTACGAAGTACTGCTTCAAATACCATGAATAAAATGTTAGTTTCATGTTTTTAATTTTATGAATGAAATGTTACTAAAAACAAATAATTTTTTATTAAACAATGCGGATAGTTGATGGCAGTTAGCAGTTAATACTAAATCATACAGTGATGAGAAATATAATTGATGTGAACCTGATATACAAGAATTCGTTTAAACTTTTTTTTATTCGTATAATTGGCCCCAAAAATTATCTCTTTTGTTTGAATAAATCAGCTTTTCTATCGGAATCAGATTTGTAGGGAGCTGTGTTAAGAATTTCAATCAAAACCAGATTTGTGCAGACTTTTCATTAAAAACCGATGAAAGTAAAATTGTACTGACCTTCCTGCTGTTGAGTTTTCGCCAATCCCAGGTAAGGTACCGATTTTATCAAAAAATATCCAAGATTCTCTAAACGCGAATCAAAAATATTTGTGTCAAATGTGTGACGCTATAAGCGTCCTATAGATCTCTCCAAACAGAAACCCGGAAAAAATGGCACATGCGAGATGGTTAGCAACAGCTAATAGAATGTTAAGTCTCTATATAAAACTTTAACAAATGACTATTTTGACTTAATAATTGGATCAAATCACAAGTTACATCACCCGCATTGTTAGATAGTATGCGTGATGAGGAATTGCAAGAACTTCTACAAAAAAAAATTTCAATAAACATGCTCTGAAAAGATGGTGATCGAAGCTTCAATCACTTTAGTTAGTGGAAACGGAAGAGCTGGACTGATTTGATCGAAAATACATTTTAGAATACATATATTACTATTTTTTCACACAAAAAAAAGTATAAGGTGAACAAATAAGATATAGGGTTATTTATGAACTAATTATTATGAATTTCAAAGTTTTTGTTTTAAGTTAATTATATTACATTATTTTCTTTATTGAAGCTTTAAATATATATGTACAATTTTCTCAAAAATAGTTTACAAAGTATGATAATATAAGCTTAAAATAATTTGCGTTGACTCTATAAGATGCGCCAATTTAAATTGAGGGTTAAAATGAGGTTTAAATATATGAGTTATGATTATAATTGTTAAAAGTACTCTGGTTGTTCACTTCCGGGTGTCGATCGAGTTAATCATATAATATAAAGTTATTTCAAACTTGTGGACGAATCCCTTCTCTTCTCTAAAAAAGGTTTTTATTTTATACTTTAAATCAAATCTTTAAGGTCATGTCTTCATTAAATGAGTTCATATTAGCATATAATATATTCCCCCAGCAGCAGTTTGGATTTCGTGAGCACCATAGCACTGTTCAAAAAGTTATTAGAATAACTAAACACTTCCGAACTAATTTCAACTGTCGAAAGTCAACTGGTCTTGTAGTAATAGACATTGAAAATCCTTTTGATATCGTCTGGCATAATTGCCTCGTACATAAAATGAAAGAGATGAATTTCCCATTATACCTTATAAAAATAATACAAAGTTTTTTGACTAACAGATCCTTCGTAGTTTCAATTCAAAATGATTTATCTGAGAAGTTTAGTCTCCCAGCAGGCGTTCCTCAAGGATCTGTTTTAGGCCCCTTCTATACAACATAGTCTGATTTTCCCTTGCTCCAAAATTGCGAATCCCCAATATACGCTGATGAAACTGCAATTTTTAACTTCCTCGTATACATTAGTATACTAAAGAGAAAGTTATTGCGATCGTGCGGAAATTTCGAACTCAAACTGAGTATGAGGGATGATATTACGACTATAGAGGAGTCCAAAAAAGTGTGTCCGCCAATGGCATCCGCCGGTCTGTCTGTCTGTCCGGGCGCTGTGTGGTGAAACGGTTCGACGGATTTGCTTCAAAGTTCGTATGTAAGGTTATTGGGGTTACATTTTGGGAAAATTTGCTAATTTTTTTATACCATTAAGTCAAAAAAACTTGCATACTAAGATTTTTGAAATATTTTTTTTTCGTAAAACGATTTTGTTAAATTTAAATTAAATTCGTTTTTCTAAAAGGGCTCCAAAGATTTTGATAATTTTTTATATTTTGAACAATTATGTAAAAAGTGTCCAATGTGCGAAATTACATCAAAATCGTAGGTACCATTTTTGACAAAATCAAATCTTTTAAAACAAAAAAAGGGATTTAAATTGGTTGCGCCTTGAGGTAAGTAATCTTCAGAAGATACCAATGGCCCGTACCATTGTTTATGCCCGATTCAGATATATCTATTCTGCCTAGTCCCTGCCTATGAGATCCGGTCGCGCGCGCTCATAGTAGTAAGAAATGTGTTCCTCTCATTTTTTCATTTTAGTGATGACTACGACTAAGTTACCTTAACAAGTAGTTTACGCTTCTGTAGTGTTAATCGCGTTTAGTAGGTAGCTTTCCAGCGAACGCCCCTTCTAATACCGTCATTACATGCGGTTTTTCCTTATGGCGCTAGGTCGCACGGTCTTGTTCTTTGTAGTCGGCGCTCAAGGTATGTCACGCCCAGAGTACGAATTATTTCATTATTGCAGTGACCATGAATGCGAGTACGAAGTTTGCGAGCAAAATTTGTTACTTCGTTACTCACGGTAGCAATTCCTAGATCTCTGTGAATATCACTATTCCTTATATACCATGGAGCATTCACGATTGCTCTTAGCGTTTTGTTTTGGAATGTTTGTATTATAGCCATATTGCTTGGTTTGGTACAACCCCAAAGTTGTATACCGTATGTCCAAGAAGGTTTTAGCACTTGCTTATACAGGAGCAGTTTGTTGTATACGCTTGTCTTCGAATATCTTCCAAGTAGCCAATACATTTCTCTAAGTCTTATTGCGAGCTCGTCGCGCTTTTTCTTAACGTGTGGCTTCCATTTAAGTTTTGCGTCTAGGGTCATTCCTAGGTCATTCGATTCGCCTCGTTTGCATATGGTATTTGTACCGAGTTAATAAAGACAGGTAAGTTGTTTATCCTTTTGTACAGGGTGGCGTACGAATCGTGCTACAAAAATAAAACGTAATAACTTTTTTTCTGTGTGAGTAATCGGCTTATTTTTTTTTTTTATTTTGTAGGTTACTATTTAGATTTATAAAAATGGATGCTTGGGATACGGAGAAAAGAATTTGGATAGTGCAACGGTACCATGCTTTGCAGTCCGTCATTTCCGTCCAAAGGGAATTTAGGCGGGAGTTTGGCGGTAATCCCCCGAGTAGATGGACCATTATGAGGTTTGTAAACATGTTTGCCGAATCTGGAAGCATCGCAAGAAGGCCGTACCGTACCAATACAGGCCAATCCGAACGTTTCGGGTAAATTGGAATTAGTAGACGGTCATTACAACGGATACTTCACGACGATTTAAACTTGTTTCCGTACAAAGTCCAAATTATTAGCAAGTTAAACCCTCAGGATTTGCTTGTTCGCCTGGAATTTTGCCAAAAAATGATATCAATGGCCGAAGAAGACAACACATTGATCAATTGTTTGTTCATGTCTGATGAGGCCCATTTTGATCTTAACGGCAATGTAAACAAGCAAATTTGCCGTATATGGAATGAGTCTAATCCAGAAATGCTCCATGAGACGGAACTGCACCCAGAACGAGTCACTGGGTGGTGCGCAGTTTCAGCAAGGTGTATTGTCGGGCCGTACTTCTTTGAAGAAAACGGTGTAACCGTTACTGTCAATGGGGACCGTTATTTAAAGAACTGCGCCGAAGACGTATACTGCTTCCGAACTGCAATATTATGCTGAATAACATAGTATATATAGAATGGGGACATACAGTTAAATAACTGGGAATTCATCTAGATAAAAAATTAACGTTTAATGCTCTCATTCAAAGAGCAATAATAAAAGTAAACAAAACAATAAAAATTATGTATCCATTAATAAACCGGAAGTCTCTTCTCAACAATGACAACAAGCTTATAATTTTCAAAGTGATCATTCAATCTAGAATGCTTTATGGATGCCCAGTATGGGGCCAATGCGCATTTAAAAAAAAACATTAAATCTCACAAAATAAGGTTTTAAAAATGATGCTAAGACTTCCTTGGCACTTCTCCACTAATCGATTACATAGTCTTACCAACGTCGAATTTATTTCTGATAAAATAGTTAAATTAAAAGAAAAATATATAATTCGTTGCCAGACTTCTGAAAACGACATGGTAAATAGTCTAATCTATCGTTAGTATTTGCTGTTATTTGATATATGTTGTGTTCTTTTTATTTGTAATTTATTAATCTATAATTTCTTATAAAGGGTGATTTTTTAGCTGGTTTGGTTTTGGCAACACTGGTTTTGACAGCTGACGTCTGTTTAGTACCTTGTGTCACTGTCAAACTGCTTCAGTTTGGTTTGCAATTTAACCATGGATCGTCTTACAAATGAACAACGCTTGCAAATTATTGAATTTTACTATCAAAATTCGTGCTCGGTTCGAAATGTTCATCGCGCGCTGCTTCCATTTTATGATCGGCATTCTCGACCTTCTGAGCAGTCTATTCGGAAGATTGTGACCAAATTTCGCACCAAATTTACTTTGTTGGACATTAAACCACCAACACGTTTACGTACTGTGCGTATTGAAGAAAATATTGCGGCCGTATCAGCTAGTGTGACAGAAGACCGCGAAATGTCGATTCGGCGCCGTTCCCAGCAGTTAGGCCTTTGTTACAGCACTACGTGGAAAATTTTGCGGAAGGATTTGGGCGTAAAGCCTTTTAAGATACAGCTGGTGCAAGAACTAAAGCCAGCCGACCAACCACAACGCCGAATTTTTGGTGAATGGGCTCTTGGAAAGCTGCTTGGAGGATCCGCTTTTTTATCGAAAAATGTGTTCAGCGATGAGGCTCATTTTTGGTTGAATGGGTACGTAAATAAGCAAAATTGCCGCATTTGGAGTGAAGATCAGCCAGAAGCATTGCAACAGCTACCAATGCATCCCGAAAAAGCCACTGTTTGGTGCGGTTTATGGGCCGGCGGCATTATTGGGCCATATTTCTTCAAAGATGATGCGAATCGCAGCGTTACTGTCAATGGTGAACGCTACCGAGCGATGATAACAAACTTTTTTTTTGCCCGAAATGGAAGTTTTTGACTTGCATGATATGTGGTTTCAACAAGACGGTGCCACATGCCACACAGCACGCGAAACAATGGCGCAATTGCGAGGCGAGTTTGGTGAACAGTTAATTTTTACGTTTCGGGCCGGTCAATTGGCCGCCTAGATCGTGCGATTTGACACCATTAGATTATTTTTTGTGGGGGTATGCCAAGGCTAATGTGTATAGGGACAAGCCCGCTTCGATTGACGCACTGGAAGCCAACATCCATGCATTCATTCGTGAGATACCGGCCGATATGTGTGAAAGAGTATGCCAAAATTGGACTCAGCGGATGGGCTACCTGAGACGCAGCCGCGGTCAACATTTGCATGAAATTATCTTTAAACATTAAATTGCAAGGTTCAAACTATCGATTCAAATAAATATTTCATTCATTTTTTCGAATTTTTTGTGTTTTTTTTTTTAAAAAAGTTCTAAATCTCTTAAAAAATCACCCTTTAGATGTTGATGCTGTTTTTATACTTTTGTTTCTTAATTTATTTATTTTTTACAGTTATTAATTTATTAATTATATACATATCTAACTGTTTATTTATTTATCTATTTGTTCATTTTTATTTTATTAGCATTCATCATATTAAACTGTGATATTACTATTAATTTCTTTTTTTTTCTTAAAATTCCTTGCCCTAAAAAAAATCACAGTATTAATTGAAAATGTTAAATAGGAGGTAATACTTTTTCTTTAATGGTCAATAAAAAAAGTCTATATCCCACCACAAAAAATTTGTTTAATGTTAAATTATTTACGATTCATTGTTGGTCTTACTGACTGATCAATACAATCGAGTATCATACTCTAAACCATTTCCTTCAAAAATTATTAATATGTGGGTACAAAATCAACTTTGATGTTCTTATGGTTAATATAGACATGGTAAAGATAACTGCATTTTTTTCTTTTAATAAGCGTCTTCGTGTGGGCGTGGCGAAAAGCCATATGGCTACATTGGGGTGCTAACTACAAAATTTAAAAAGATTTTTTTTTAATAATTTGACTGTTTTGAACGAAAAAAAGTATAAAAAGTATTTTGAATTAAAAAACCGTACGCAACCTACTACACTCAACAATTTATAAAAATATTGAGAATTATTATTTTTGTATATTCAGACTTGTTAGGTAGGTACATACTACTTACTTAACGGACTTCCGGCCCGTGAAGAGTCCCTGCCTGAGAAACAGCAGCCTTCCACCCTCTGCGATTCCGAGCACGCTGCTTCCAGTTGTCCAGACCAAGCGCTCTGGCATCCGCGATGGCGAGGTCTTTAAAATGGAGGTTCGGTCTTCCTTGTCGTCTCGAACCTGGGGGCTGGGATTCGAAGATCCTCTTGGCTGGAGCGTTGTTGTCCATTCGCTCGATGTGGCCGAGCCAATGTAGTCAAAGAGTTTTGGCTCTTCGGACTACATCCACACCTTGGTACAGCTTATAGAGTTCGCGTTATATCTTCTCCGCCATTCGCCCTCCTTGCACACAGGACCAAGTATCCGTCGAAGGATTTTTCTTTTAAAGGATCCCAGTATTAACTCTCCTTTCCTGCTTATCGTCCATCTCGGCGCCGTATAGCAGAACTGGCAGGATAAGGGTTCTGTAGAGCATGCTTTTTGTCCTTCGAGTTAGGAGTTTTGAACCCATTTGTTTTGCCAAACCGAAGTAGCAGCGGTTTCCTAGGGTAATTCTTCGACAGATCTCCACTAAGATGTCATTTGTGGAGTTGATGTTTACCCCGAGGTAGATGAACTCCTTAACAACCTCGCAGTTGCTGCTATCAACAGTGACATTTTGTCCTAGTCGGTGGACAGATGAATGTTTGTTTGCTGATAGCATATATTTAGTCCTGTCCCCATTCACTTCAAGGCCAACTAGTTTCGCTTGTTCTTCAATAGCCGTGAAAGCCTCTATCACGTCACGCTGGGATCGACCGATGCTATCTATATCGTCCGCATACCCCAGCAGTTGGACTTGTCTGTTGAAGATAGTGCCTTCCGTGTTGACACCTGTCCTGCGCACTATCTGCTCAAGAACAAGATTGAAGAAATCACACGACAGCGCATCTCCTTGCCGAAATCCGGTGCATATTTGAAAGAGTTCAGATGGGCTGCTGCCAAACTGCACATTGCATCGCGTGTTATCTAGTGTCATGCGACACATCTGGATCAGTTTTTACGGAATCCCGAATGCGGCCATCGCCACAAAAAGCTGCTGCCATATGCGGCTTTAAAGTCAATGAAGAGATGGTGTGCCTCGACTTGAAACTCGTTGGTCTTTTCCAGGATTTGCCTTAGTGTGAAGATTTGGTTGAAGTTGATCTGCCGGACCGGCAGAGAGACTTTCACACAGTACGTTGATATGCGACATTAAGCAGGGAGTTCTTGCAAGACATAGGATCGCCTTTCTTGTAGATGGGACATCGGGCATGCTTTCCTCCACCCAAACTTGGTTGATGATTTGGTGCATGCGCCCTACCATAACATGACCTCTGTATTTAAAAATCTCTGCAGGTAGATCATCAGAGCCGTCGGCCTTATTGTTTTTTAGCTTTTTTATAGCAAAGCCAAACTCTTCTATACTGGGCGGAGGGACAGGTTCTTCATTGATTGGACGTGGGTTCTCTTCTTGCCCCATCACTCTCTCTACATTTTGTCCGTTCAGCAGCTGCTAGAAATACTGCTTAAATACATCTACTATTCCCTGCGCGTCGGTTACTAGGTTTCTATCGCTGTTACGAAGAGCCTGCGTTCCGGTCTTAAAGTCAGCAGCCAGTTGCTTGGCTTCTTATAGAACTTCCGGTTGTTGTTTGGGCGCGGGACTCTTCGATCTCCGTGAGCTGGGAGACTGCGTGCTCTCTTTTCTTTCTAGGCAGGATCTTCTTCTCCTGGCTTGGTACTCATCCCTTTCTGCCCTTGTTTTCCTCTGCAGCGTTCTAATGTGTGCATCTTCTATTATACGCATACATCATCATACCACGGGCTTTTTCTCTGGGGTGGCTGGTATCCTAGGGTGGTTTCGGCTACCTCCTTGATGATGTCGCGATACTCAACCACTGGTTGTTGGCGTCTGTGGTAGGTGAATGCACGGGGAGGGGGGGAGTTTCTCACTCAGGCGCACTTTGTAGGCTCTGGCGACTCCAGATGTGCTAAGGCGTCCAACGTCGAATTTCTTCTTTTGGGCAGTTCGCAGCTTCTTCTCGTTGGACAGTCGAGCTCTGAATCTAGCTACAACAAGAATGGTCAGAGTCGACGTTTGCCCCTCGGTAAGTGTGCACGTTCAGGATGTTGGATGCGTGCCTCGCATCGATTAGCACATGGTCGATTTGGTTGGCGGTTCGACCGTCTGGAGAGCGCCATGTTGCTGTGTGGATCCTTAGTCGCGGAAACCTAGTGCTACTTATCACCGTATTACAAGCTGCTGCAAAGTCAATTAGTCGGTAGCCGTTATCTGTTGTCGTTTCGTGGAGGCTGTGCTTACCAACAAATCCGCCGAAGATGTTTTCCTTGCCGACTTTAGCATTGAAGTCCCGGAGTACAATTTTGACATCATACTCCGGACAGGCTCCGTAGGCTCCGTCCAAGAGGTCATAGAATTCCTCCTAGATAGAGTCCTCGGCCTCGTCGGTAGGGGCGTGTGCACATATTAGACTAATGTTTTTGGAATGAAGCTCTGATGAGGATCACAGCCAAATGTCGCAATTTTGTCTTTTCATTGTTCCCGATCCTATCCATCGTATCTTCTGGTTTGCGGTAATGTCGGCCTTGTACCGCGAGAGGACAGACTCAAGTTTTTGAGTAGCACCTGGTCTATTTTGCCTTTAAGGTACATTTATATCCGAGGCTGCCATAGTCTCTACCATAGCTAGATGTTTTTGACGTGGTCGGGAAGTTACCCCGATGGCACAACCCCCAATCTGGAGGGCCAGGCCCTGTTCTTGGCCCTAGGATCGCAATCACCTTTTGACCACCACCAGTTAGGTACATATATGACCAAATAAATAAAATTTGTTTAAGCTTCATATTCCTTTTCTTGAAGCCTTCCCGCCCCCAATACCCTTAAATATTCTTAAGATCAGAAAGTCTTGTAAGTCGTGGAATGGATTCCAAGTGGTCTATTCCCCAAGTGACAGAAAAAGTGATGTATGTTCTCATGGACCTCTACACATATCAAATTAGTAATAATTTGTGTGAATTCGTACGATATTTTACGCAATGCCCTAATTCGAAATTTTTTTTACAGAGAGCGACATCAAGAGCGCAAGATGTTAACCCTTCACTAAAAAACTAACGAATTCTTACACAACATATTACTTTTAGTAAAAATGTTTAAACTGTCAAAACGTGGCCGTTGGCAGTTGATTTGAAATTTAATTTTTTACGGCATTTTTTAAGTAATAAAATAATTTGTGTTGTTTCGTGTCAGTTGCTTTTGTTCACCAGTCGAAACTGCTATCTATATATTAAACGACTGTCATATTTGAAATCGTAATACTTCTTACTACAAAAGCGTTCCCTAACGTGTTTGTAAGTCTCTCTCTTCGTGAGAGAATTGATCCTTACCCCAGTCATTTTGAAAGTCTTTACAATTCTTACGAAAAAATTAAGGGAACAGACCTATCGTCATCCTTGAAATACTTGTTCACATACCTATTTTTTCCAACTTCGACGGTAAGCAGATTGTATATGGAGTTCCCAATATAATCATCCGATTACAAAGATATTTATTTAATTATTTATTATTGTGTCAGATTTACTCTACATACCTACATTACAAAATTGGTAGAAACATGATTCTCTTTTTGAACGAAAGTGCATAACACCATTACAATGAAGCCATTTTGAAAACACTGGGTAATTGCGTATTGCTGCAGCTTGTCATTAAATTTTGTTGTATATTTTACAAAATTATTTTTAATAGATTATTATTTGCACAAAAATGTTTTCATTTTGCATTAGCACCAATATTTACTCGTTCAAATCCGCGCCCGAAATTCACAACCCGTCAACACAATACTAGAAGTTGACTTCTACGAGTAAAATGTAAAAATGCATCGCTACTAAATAAAATCTTAAAAAATATTCTCAATTAACTGGAAACAAATGACCCTGCCAGATAAAGATTCATAAAGTGTCTTGATGTTTATTGGTTTTATATAATGTATGTGGTAGCCGAATGCATACCCAGGTAAGGCTGTAAACTGTTCTAAGGTGACGAGATGGGCTGGCTAAAAAGTTCTGGCATATTGGTGAGAACAAATCTAAATGTTGATGGGTTTGAATGGATATCTGAATGAAAATCAGCATAGATGTTTACCGTGCGAATGAGCCATTAGATAACCGATTTTATTAAATCGGAATTTGGATCAATGCGATTTTGTGTTGAAACTCGTACACCATTAGTCGATTTATTATTATGTTAATTTATTGTATATGTAATATAAATAATATAATTATTATATATTATGTAATGTAAATTATTGTATATTTATTGTATACCCTATCCTAAGCGTATATTGATTTTGACATATAGTTTGTAATACCCCCTAATATTCATCGTAGACCCCTAAAAGTATATATATCTATGATGAGTACCAAAACCTAAGACTATTTAGCAATGTCCGTCCGTATCAACTTTTGAGGCCTTTAGATTTATGCTAGGAAGCTGAAATTTAGAACATATACTCCCTAGGGTTCCGAAATGGTAAAGTGTTAAAATTTTTCAGATACGCCCACAATTTAGAAAAAAACCGTTTTAAAGCTGTGGTTAAAGAGAAAAGGGGTTTTGAATCTTCACAAGATATGTAGGCAATGCCCTCCTGTATAAGTTTGTCATATAAAGTTTTTTGCCACGCCTACTTTTTGTGGGCATTTTTCACTAAAATGCTGTTTTCTTCGAAAATTTTCATAGAATTCGAAAAAAATGTCTAACAAGATATTTAGCCAATATTTTTTCCTTTTTTTTTGGGGCGTTTTTTTTTTAAAAAATATATAAAAATATATAAATTTCACGGGATGAAATAAAATGCCATCCATCATCTTCTTAATGCTTTTTTCTTTGGGGCATATAGGGATAAGGATATGGTATCAGACTCTTCGCCCCAAGCGGACTATAGCCTTTCCTAATGTTTTTATTAATAAAAAAACAATTTTATGGTTAAAGATAATTTAATAAAGCACTAAGCCCTTTACAAAATACTTAACACATTTTTTGAATGGTGTTTTCTTCGAAAATTTTGTTAGAAAAAAAAATTGATGATAAAATATTTAGACATTACAATTTTCAATATTCCATCCATTCAAATTTTTAGCCACACCAACTTTTTGGGGTCGTTTTTTTTACTGAACAAATATGTTTTCCATAATATTTTGAAAATATTCTCCTTAACATTTGACAAATACAACGTTTTTGGCCATGCCCACATTTTGATTTTATCTAATGATTTTATCATAGAAAATGTAATTTAATGTCATCTATCCATGATAGGGTATTATGCTGTTCTCCTCAAGCGAACTGTAGCCTTTCAATATGCTTGAAATACAAATACATACGATTTAATAATGCATACCGAAATGGCTTCGCATGATCCAGAGCACTTTAAATATTTAGAGCATAGTTCCTATTCCGCGGAGTTATTTCCCTAAAAAATTGAATTGGAGCTTGGCAAAATTAAATTATTACCAAAACCTCATAAAAACATTTTTCATTTTAATTGCTTCCTAGGTACCTAATAGAGTTAAATATATATTGCATTTACTATATTCAGCCCAAAAAGTAAAGTGATATTCAGTGCCAGTTTGTGACATAACGTTTAGAACACGCCATTGGGTGTATTAATTGTACTTCATTAGCCAACGTTATAATATATTCTGTCAATTTCACAGAACCTCTGTGTGGGCCAATCCTTTGATTCATTGCCATCTTCCCTGTTTGGTGGGCGATGTTGGCGGTGGCAGTGTGGTGGTGATTCGTGGCTTGTTTCTGCATCCGCTGCCACATCAAATCATGGTATTTCCTACAACAATTACGGTATGGGAAATTACATCAATTCATCCATACGAAGCAACGGTTGGGGTACTGACCATCGTACTGTCCGGACTGATTGTCGTTGGCTCTTTGCAAGGGATGTATGGGAACGTCAAGTTGAAAAATTACTTTTTGACGTTGCCCGAGTTCATGATGTATATTATATACATACGTTCATGTATTCCTATGTATGAACATCCCAGTTCAAAAATGCAATTGTATCGGTTTTGCGAGAAGTGAATTTGCTGGGTGACGCGCTTTGGGCAAGAGTTAAAATTGTTTCTGCCTGCAGTTGAAGTACGAAATCCGTACAAGAATCTATTAAAAGTCCATTAAAAATTCATTTTCGAAAAAGTTATGGAGGTTTAATTGTGGGACAATTTTCTCTCATTCATTTTGCCATGCCCGATTATAGTGTGTATGTGCGCGTGTATTTATTGTAATAGCCCATTTTTTTATGCGGTCACATGAATACAAAGGTATGTAGCTGTAAGGCATATGTTTGACTGGAATATTTAATAAACGCTAATTAAAGACTTAATTGCTGATACACATTCTTCAATTAAATAAAGAAACACAAACAATAATTTAAATAAAAAACTTTGTTTATATTGACAGTTGTTATTTAAGTTACCGATTTTTATTAACACAACATTGCCGAAAAGTCATATGGTTTTTTATTATTTAATTTTGATAACTGTAGAACATCTGAACTCGTGTATTGACTAATACTTTGCTTTGGAATTAGTTCAAATGACTGTCTAAATGCGATGATAAATAGGTTAAAAAAAATAATACAGCTATAATTTTACTTCCTATATGTTTGAAGTTATGTTTATACTTTTTCTTTGACTTAAACTTTAACAATTTCCTCATAAAAATATCTCCATCTGAAAGGATTTCGTTTAATGTTTACACTATTTATCAGGTAAAAGAAAGACCAAGTCTAAACACAATCTCGCATGTGTAGTGAAGTTATTTGGACGCATCCCAACTTACATTTTAATTCCATAAAGCCACAAATGCTTAGAATCATCTGACTTTAGAAACTTCGTTAGTTTTGATCTGCATTACAACTTCATTTTAGATTTTCAGAAAAATCAGATGGGGCTTTTAAGTGATAATTAAATTCATAGTCTTAAAAAGGTCAGTTATCGAAAGAAATAGAAGAAATTACAGTTTCCGTTTTACTTAAATAAACTTATTGAATCTCCTAGAAATGAACCTGGATAAAGCTTTCAATAGACATCTGTTGAAACTGTACGGAAGAGCTTGCTTTATTTGCTTGCATAATTTTACCAGCAATGTATTATAGATGTAATATTGTGTCAAAGATAATTGAAAACCTTTCTTTCATTTTAAATAGTTGATCTTAGCAAAAATACCGTTAGAAAAGTTAACTCCTGCGCTCGGAGTTATTAAAATGCCAGTATTCAAACTCAGAAAAAAACTAAGGCATTACTCTTGATGCTAAAATACGATGAATTAAATACACGCTATAATTAAATTTATTTGGTATTGGGCAGGCATTCCTGTCTCTTAATATATACCAAAGCAGAATGTAGTTATTGCGTTTTAATACATACGAAACGCTGATCCACTAGGAGATCTAAAAGTTGAAATAGTAGCTGAACTACTTAATAACAACAATCTAGTTAGGAGATTACTATTCAACTATTATTAATAGGTAAACAAGAGCACATAAAACTTGTTATTAAACGTAGGTTGCCCGGTGTTCTAGAACTAAGGGCAACTGGTAAATAGTTCCATAAAATGAAGTCAAGTATTAAAAATAAATTGCAAATTAGTTTATTATTTTTCTGGGTGTGTTTGAATCGAAGTCCCACACTACTCGAAGATCGCAGGCGGTGTCCTTCGACGATTCCCACTACACCGGTATTTGCGAAAATGCACACAAAAAGTGAGTGTGGCCAAAAACGTTGTATCGGTGATATCGCTTTAAAAACAAAGTGCCCAAGTAACAATTAGTTTCCATAAGGACTAAGGAAAGCTATTTTCTTATTTCCATAATAACAGTAAGAGATCTTATGGAAAACGATTTGACGCACTTCAGCAAAGTTATTTACTTTATTTAAGACCTTTGTTCACAGGCTCAATAAAAGTAATAGTTTCTTTTTAGGTATTAATTTAAGGACTTATAGAAAGTATTACGGAAATCTTAGCGAAATTAAAAAAATTCGCACATATTTACATAGTTTTTTTATTATATTTTTCGTTTTAATTATTTATTATTATAAATTTGCCGTATTAATATTTTCCATCATTTGAAAAAGCATCGAGTTGCTTGAAAGTTTATCCGAAGAGGAAATAAATAATGAATTAAATGGAAAAATTACTTAGCCTTGTCAAGGTCCAGGATTCGAACTCGAAAGCATCCGCGTGCCAATCCAACACGCATCCACTGGGTCAAACTGATTAATACAGAGTGAATATTAAAAATTGATAAGTTGATACTATTTCATAGTCTTAAACATCGTAGATGTACCTAGTTATATAGGATGTTACGACCTTGATGCCGACAATAACTTCATCTTATGTAAAAAAAAATAGGTCTGCTTGTTAGTTAATATTGAAAAACTAAACGGATAAAAATTGAATTAAGTAGATGTAGATACTGTTTTTAATAACTACCACTGGAGCTATACAAATATTATTTGGCTATTAAAATATTATCATTCACAAACATTTTGTTATATTTTTGGTTTCCTATTTACAGTCCTTATCTTAGTCTATGAGAGCCTTCACTGATCCATGAAATAAAAACCGAAATAATTAATATGGATTTCCTTTCCTTTTCTTCTACTTAAATAAATATCTATATGATATCTAAACCCATGTTCACAAGCCTATTAGAGAATCTTGTTATTGACTTGGAAGCTTTAAAGAAGCTATTACATTTCAGACTTTAACCAACTAACTTCGAAATTGAACCTTATTAAAGTTAAATTGTTAGTTGGGTGACATAAGTCGAAATTGACTGATGTGCAGAAGAGCCGTTTCAAATTTGGATCACGTTTAGAAATTTGGTATTTATCTTGTAAGCTTAAAATATAACACAAAATATGTTAATATATTAAATTTGTATTTCCTTTCGATAGTATCTATAGTTTGGTAAAAAATACAATACTTAATACAAAAATACACGAAAATTTAGAAATTCGAAGCGATACTTTTAACAACGTGAAAACTGATTGAGGTAGAATGGTTCCGATTTGACGGACGGACGGACGGACATTGCTAAATAGTCTTAGGATTTGGTCCTGATCATAAATACATCTATTCTTGTGGGTCTATGACGAATATTAAGGGGTGTTACAAACTATGTACTTGCGATACTTTTACAACGTGAAAACTGATTGAGGTAGAATGGTTCCGATTTGACAAGAAAAAAAGTTTATTTTTGTGGCAAAAAACTTTATACTTCCAAATTGTGAAGGAGGTCAGTGTCTACATACTTTGTAAAGGTTATAACTCTATATATCTTTAACTTTGGTTTAAAATTAATTTACTGGCTGTAAACAATGACATGTTGTAATGCCAGTTGCACCATGTAATCTACCAGTTGCACCATATTAGCTCGCTACATTGCAACCATGGGTACTCAATGTTTGACAGCTCGCATGTCTTCAACTATTAATTGTGATTGCAGCACTATTGTGTTCAGTTAGCTAGTAATGTCCGCTCGTCCGTTAATACTCTATATATTCCCTAAATGATTAAGCGTAATCATTTTGAAAATTCCCAATGCTACGTCCGCATTTTAAAAAACACGTTTTATAGCTTATGTTGTCGGCACAAAGATTTAAAACCCTCACAAAATATTTAGACGCTGACCGTACGTATGTACAGAGTTTTTAGTCACGCTCACTTTTTATGGGGTTTTTTAAAAAAATATTTTTATAAATTTCATAGAATGAAATAAAATGGTATCCATCATGTTCGTAATCCTTTTTTTTTGGGGCATATACAATATGGATAGGGTAATTTAATATTTTTTGTGACCGTTTAAAAGGTTGGTCGTAATAAGTGCATTCAGGCGTGTTACAAACTTTGCAGGGTAAAGTACCCAATTACGAGAAAAATTTAGCAAAAATAAACGCTAACATATTTTTTAATTATTAAAATGAAATAAATAAACTAACGTTTAAATCTTATAGATTGTTAAAATGCATTTAAAATTTAAACAGACATTAAGAACTGTACAAAATAATATTTTAAAACATGTGAATAAAACCACCAAGGATCGTAAATGGAAATGCGATTTTATTATCACAATCCTAAAACGAGCCTCCGGGATCAAATTGGGAAAAGATTGATTTCGTTACCCTGTATCATTATTTTCATTAATAACACTGTATTAATCCTCAAAAATATATAAAATCGTTAATATACATATTGAATAATAATAAAATTAATACTTAATACAATAAAACTTATACAGATGTACCTAACAACTAGCTTGTATAATGCAGTTTCGTACGAAATTTACTAAGTAATCACACAACTTTTAACAATCGCAATCGCAACTTCAAAAAAGTAAGTACAGTATTAATTTTAAGAAATACGGATATTTGTCCATAAAATTCATTTTCTTTAAGGCAGCACAGGAGCGTAGCTATTAACCAAAATATAACTAGGTGGCTTGTTACTGGGTACTTTACAAAAGAAATATTTTCTTATAACAGGGTATATAAATAAGTCAAAGCTTCCATACACATACTATATTCTTCAACAATACAAGAACGCGTCACTATGTAAAATAATAAAAAAATTAGTTTGCAATGGTAAAAACATATTTATAAATCTACTGCACATGCTTCTTTTAAAAATGGACCCTATATATAGTATACAATTTGGTCTGTCCAAATCACCCAAGTTAATTATGTATCTCAGTTCAATACCCGATATAGCATTCCTATTAGACTGAAATCTCAAATAAACGTATCCCCTTGACAAAACATTTGACTGTCCTTACAATAAATGGCTATCTGTCCGGAATTTCACCCACAAAAATAATTGTCTATATTTAGAGACCACTCTGTCTGCATCATAAATTCAACAATACCCAAAATACATTTACTCAATCTACATGACAAAACCTTAAATATGATTCTGAATAAAGCTGAGTAAAATTTAATAAGGCCATATGCCCCAGCCTGACATCAAGAAGTCAAAGTATCCATCACAAAGCACATGGTAATTAATCTTTCCTCAAGCATATCAAAAATGTCCTCAATGTCTTTAGTTTCAGATGGAAATGTTTTGGATTTCGGATTTTGGGAATTTATATCGTTGTCAAAAGTATTGTACCGGAATACAACGGTACTGGGTACTCGGCAAAGTGCTCGCTCGACGCTGACACTGGAACTGGTAGGATAAAAGAGCAAATCCCTAAATCATACCACACTACTGGGAAAAACCACAGAATCCACAAAGGCAGAAACATAGCAGCTAACCGCACCAAACGACCGCCACTGACGTTTCCTGCTCTCCAATCCGAGATTCACCCAACTGGCTTATTGTTAATGCGGATCCTTTTCCTAAATAGGAGGTCATATTAGGCCGTTGGCTGGTGCGAGTGTTGGTCTTGGGAGACATGAATACAGGGAGGAAGACGAAACATAAACATCATGCTTTGGAAAACTTTGACGTGTTGTAAATGTGCTAAATCCTGGAAAATTTGTTGAATAGTTTAACAACTTGTGCATGATATGTTTGAGCGTTAGGATATGACCAGCTTGCTCTTCGTGAAAACAAATCAACTTAGCGTCGGTATTTTTAAAAGTTTTTCCTTACTGTGTTGCTTAACTTGAATGCAAATTCGAAACTAAATAGGAGGTGAACACTTAATTGCCCGAAAATCCATCGCGTATTAAGCTAAAGGTAATACAAATATATTTTCATCTGCAAGCAAATTTAATGCATGGTTTTCGTAGAAACTAAGGATTTTTCTCGTATTTCAATACAGATATATAGGTACGAACATATGTATATAACTTTTGCCATATTCAGTTGTTAAAACAGTTTCATTTTCACTTAAGTAAGACTTTAAATTTGAGTTCAAATCCATTAAACTAGAAAATACGGATACTCTTGTCCGACTAAAGTGAATATTTGTTTTGAACTTCATATATTTAATATGTACCTAGCTTTGTTACGGAAATATTTATTCTATTGAAAAATAAAACCGAAAACTTTATGCGGTCTTTGGGACTTGCAATCACAATGTGTTCTACATCCTACTTTATATGAATGCATTATTTTGAACGTAAGTATACTAAAGTCAAAAGAAGTTAACCTTTTCAGCAAGATAATTCGATTCTAGAATTCGCTTTAAAGTTTGAGAGTTGGACACACATACAAAAACAGATCTAAAGCGTCTAAAATTTTTTATATAAACTTTTTTTTTTTGAAATTTAAAATTTTTTTTTTCACATTTTAGCAGTGCATTAATCCCATATTTCAAAAATTGATCTTAGTTCTCTTTTAAAAAGTAAAGAACGACGTATTTGTCCATGTGCAAATATTTTTTAAAGGTCTAATGGATGAAAGCACTTGGGTGAACCGATAAGCGGAAGCTTTAAAAAAAACGTCGGGGGTTAGTAAACGCTATAAAAACCATTTCAATACCACCTATGTAAGCCGCTCTTTGTTATAAAGGGTGTTTATACCCTATCCTAACGGTATATTAATTTTGACACATAGTTTGCAACACCCCTTAATATTCGCCGTAGACCCATAAAAGTAGATATATTTATGATCAGGACCAAATCCTAAGACTATCAAGCAATGTCCGTCCGTCCGTCCGTATGCAATTTTTAGGGCTTTAAAATTAAGATAGGAAGCTGAAATTTGGACCACTTATTCCCTAGGGCTCTGAAATGGTTAAGTGTAAACATTTTTTGAATACGCCAACTGCCACGCCCACAATTCAGAAAAAACCGTTTTAAAGCTAAAGTTAGAAAGATAGAGTATTACAACCTTCACAAGATATGTAGGCACTGCCCTCCTTTATAAGTTTCTCATATAAAGTTTTTTGCCACGCCTCCTTTTTGTGGGCGTTTTTTACTAAAATGCTGTTTTCTTGGAAAATTTTCATATCATATGGGTATCATACTGTTCGCCCCCAGCGGACTGTAGCCTTTCCTTATGTTTTTATTAGAGATTGGTTTTTTGAATAGAGATAAAACTGACATTTTGTGGTCAAATCTACTCTAATGTCATATATGTTCAGTTTGGTTTGCCATTTCTTCATGAACGTGCAAATTTATTTCGAAAATAATGGTTCAAACATTTTTTTTAAATTTCCAAGATTTTGTTCAGTGATGAGGCCCATTTTCGGTTGAATGGCTACGTCAACAAGCAAAATTGCCGCATTTGGAGTGAAGAGAATCCACATGAGACCCTTGAAATGCCATTCCATCCACAAAAACTGACTGCTTGGTGTGCCCATAGACTGGTTGACTCATGAGAGTCAGTTACCTTTAATGACTATAACCGACTATTTTGTTCCCGAATTGAATGGCATGAATGTGGATGAGATGAGGTTCCAACAAGACTGCGCTACATGCCACACAGCGCACTTCACAATCGATTTATTGAAGGAAACATTCGATGAGCGCATAATTTTGCGGAATGGACCTGTCAATTGGCCACCAAGATCGTGTGATTTGACACCATTGGATTATTTTCTTTGGGGATATGTGAAGTCGCTCGCCTACGCCAACAAACCAGAAACGTTAGGGGACTTGGAAGCCAACATAACGCTACGTTATTGCCGACATACAGCCCCAAATGCTTGAAAAAGTGGTTGAAAATTGGACTTTTTTCGTACCAGCCGCGGCGGCCATATGCCCGAAATCATATTTATACATTAATGGCAAATTATCCTTCAAATAAAGCCAAATTGATGGACATTAAAACGATTTTCTTGTGTTTTATTTCAATTCTAAATAAAACACCCTTCATATATGTGGGTGCAGTGGCTTGGACTAATAAGCGAGGGATCCCCGATTCAAATCCAACCCATAGGTACTACCTAAAAGTTTTTTATTGCTGCGAAAGTCTGATAAATTTCCAAAAGTAAGAACTGTCATGAGAGACTTCTTTGCTGTTCGGAATGGGCATTAAACTGAATTCTTGTCAAAAAAAATGTTCACGCTGTCTTTGGAGAAGCTAGGCTTAAGGTCCTGCAAGGGCCGTTTACGCCTAATATTTATTTTTATTATTATTATTATTATTGTTATTATGAGCTGCATGTGCGCAAAGTTGCTCTTCGGTCTCAGCCTCTCTCTGAGACGCAACATGCCTATCAGCTCGGAAAATCCTGCGAGACTGCGCTTCAAAACCTTTTTGGTAGGATTGATAGTGCTCTTGACCGGAAGGAGTACGCGTTGGGCATTTTCGTCGATACTGATGGTGCTTTTGTTAATGTGTAACTCTGCCAGACAGCATGTTGTAGATGAAACTGTGGTGTTGTGGATTAAAGCAATGCAATGCATCGGTTGGTAGCCGATGCGGATTGTGGCAAGTACGTCATAACAGGGGTAAATAGGGGCTGCCCTCAAGGTGGTGTTCTTTCTCGCCTCTTATGGTGTATGTTAGTAGACTCTTGGCTTACGGCTCTTAATTTTTCTGCAAACTACACTCAAGCTTATGATTTGATCGACGTCTGGTGCACTAGTAATGGGCTTTCAGTGAATCCTCATAAAACCACGGTTGTTCTCTTTACGAGAACGAGAATCGCTACTAGTCTGTCCCATCACGTGCTTAAAAGTCTCACCATCCCTATTACCGATGAAGTCAAATATCTGGGTGTAATCCTCGATAAAAAACTTCTATGGTCCAAACATGTCGAATCGAAAACCGATAAAGCACTGTCGCCTTTTTTGCAGTGTAAAGGCGCTTTTGGTAAGACATGGGGCTTGTCTGCGAAACAGGTATTTTGGATCTATACGGCCATGATTAGATCGCTACTCTCATACAAATCAGTTGTTTGGTGGAACAGGCTTTCGCGAAAACGTGTTACTGCTTCTTTTGCCAAACTCCAAAGAACGGCATGTCTCGGCTGCAAAGGGGCCTTCCCTAGCACCCCGGGCTCTGCTCTAGATGCTTTGATGAATCTTCCCCCCTCCCCTCGATTTATATATCACGGGGTGTACGCTAAAAACCATGTTTCGCTTAAAGAGAGGTGGATGTTGGTACCATGTGCACTGGAATTTTGAAGAACTTACTCGATTTTCTGGGCTGACGTGGTGAGTGCCGAACATCTAAGCTCTTTATCACTGAAGCTCCTTCTTGTTTTTCTTCGAAAGACGGAATGTAAGGTGTCTGAATGGTAGTACAATGGACCTGTAGTTGTTTCTGAGCGCTACAATCAGATAGTAGCAACCTCCGACCAAAAAACAATTATTATTATTATCATTATTATTTATTAACTGAACATATATGTAACAGATTAATCTTGAAACTACAACTCTAGCGTACAGAGCTTATGGTTGGGATATTAACATAATACTTCGGGGGGGTTTCTGAAATTGGCCCCTGAGGTGAGACCCTCGAGCACGCCTCTATAATGGGAAAAAAGCGGTTATATAAGTTTATCCAGTTTTAGAATTCTTAATAGGTTAAACAGTTTTAATATTTTTTGAAGATTGGGTTGATAGAAGATTGATAACATTGTCTTTGTATAAATTCTCGCATTTCTTTTTAATTGTTTTACATTCTGTTGATAGTTTGAAAATTATTTGTTTGGCAAAGATGGCATATTGGTTGATATTCGTTCCTAAGTAAGTAGCTGTGTGTTAACCAAGTGTGTCCAAGTCAAAGTCGCAGGAAGCATCTGTTCATGATGGCCGTGGTATGTGTCGGATATGTTTTTGGAGTACCTTTTAAGTTGATTGTGGCATAGTGATGCATATATCTGCTCCAACATACATTCTTGTTATGAAGCCAAGTTGCATTATTTAATTTCTCCAAGTCCTTTTTTTGGGGTGGTAATGGGTTACGTTTGTGTTGGGACATATGGAGATGGCTTTCTCTTCTTTATCTGCTGATTCGTTGCCTTGAATATTTGTGTGTCCTGGGATCCGGATCAGAAATTGTACGTATATGTGCCAACAATATGGTGATCAGTCTAGCCAAATATAAGTTGATCTGCTGCAGCGGCATCCAGAGGCTGCGGACCCCATTAAGAAAAAGTTTTATGACCTGATGGTCAATGTAAAATTCGGAAGGGAAAGGAAGGAAATTTTTACAACAAATAGTGGCTACTGACCAATGATACAAAAATACAAAACGGTGATAATTAACAGCACTAGATTTCAGGGTTAAGAATCGACATAGCAACCGGCGGTCGAACCGCCAAACCAAATGGATAATGTCCTAATCTATGCAAAGCACGCATCCATTATCTTCAAAGTTCACACTTTTCTATCGGCAAATGTCGATAAATTCTTGTTGTAGCTAGGTGCAAAACTCATTTGGCCAGTGAGAAGAAGCTGTTTACTTGATAGAAATTTTTACTTAGCATACCTGCAGTGGTCAATATGCATAAAAAACGCGCTTCAGTGGAAAACTCTCCAGTTAGTAAATGCACACCTATCACAGACTTCAGCATCTAGTGGTCCCGGTATCATACTAGGTTACCAGCTACTTGAGAGGATGCGCCCATTGTATATACATGTATGTGTAGAAACTACAAAGCCTTTTAGCTAAAGGACATCGAACAAGTCAATCAACTGGCTGCTGTGTTAGGACCGGTATACTTCGAAACTGCAAAAGGAAACTTAGTCACCAACGCTCAATTAAAATAAAAGAATAGAAGGTGTAGGCTAAACTAATACATGCTTTCAAAAAAAGATCTGCCTGCTGACAAGGACAAGCAGTTTCCTAACTTCAGAAATATTGTAAATTGCTACAAATCATATGTTGACAACGTCGTGTGATTTCATAAGTACAGAAAAAATGTATGACGTTTATCAGCTTCTCATTTCAAATGCATTTTCTCTCTTGAAACGTTAATTAAATTAACATCAATAAAAGAACTACAACCATTGTCCAATGACAATAATCCATTTGAAGAAAATAATCTTTTATTACGCAAATGTGATTGGGTGTTGTAGAGTAGGGAAGCCACTAATCGTTATCGACTTTTGACTTGTCCAATGATGTAACATTATCTACATATCATTCCGCGATAGCCACCAGTATCTGGTCTTGCTAAACTTATAGGCGCGAGGTTGAACGAAAGGAAAATAGCTACACTATAATGCTCTGTCTAAGATGACTGGCTGATTGAGTCTCAGTATCCGGAGGACCTCAGAAAGAGGACTTACGGTTGATGAATTAGATCAACGCTAGTGTCGCTAACGAACTTTTGGCAGATAAGATACCTTACGTGAGGTACCTTGGAGTAGGTCAGTTAGGAAATTTTCGGACTAGTCAGGGTTCTGGAATAGAGTTAGTAGGCTATGAGTCCTTGTAAATTAATAATTGCCATTGTCATGCTACTTTTAGTTTAACACAATTATGTTCATCGACGAGCCTTAGGAAACCATTCCATACTTAATTTTATTATCGCATAAATGTATACATATGTTTGTACAAATTATAATTGGGTCCTGATCCGTGTATAGTCTTTCCTTCACATATAGCATCCTTCTACCCTTGTACCAGAGAAAGCTATCTAAAGGTCATTTTGGAAGAATATTGGTCACTTTAATAATGAATATTGTTGCAGAAGCAACAAGTATTTCTCGAGTCGGATACAGAGATGCTCTAAAATGCAATAACTCTTTTAACGCGAATTTGGGTACATACCACCATTATATCACCGTATCTCTGTACCTTTCAATTTTATCCTAATACGGACAAAAATTTAATGTGAAACAATTCAAGAGAATTTCCGACCAATGCCATGGGATCAATATGTATCCAGACAACAATTCAATTTCCACAATTGCATTTTTTCATTTACCAGACGCGGTGAGGTAGCTACTACATACAATTTCAATGAAGTCCTTATACAATGTCCAACATAGGGTGCAAACAATCCCAAGGACTCATAAAATGATAAATTTATACCAAATACCATTTTCCCTATTTGCACCGACTTCTTGGGTAAGCACGTTAAGAAAACTATCTAAAATGTTCCCGTCCACTAAAACTTTGTCCAATTTTACGAAAAATTGAAGTCGTGGTCAAACTACCAATGCGTTGCGTTTTTGCGAACAACTGAGACTGGATTTCGTAACAAATAACCCAGTTGTTGGTGGTGTGCACACATTTATGACAAAATTACATCTAAGAAGTGTATTTACCGCTACCTCACACTCAAGTGGGGTACTGCCTGTAAAGTTAGGGAAAACCTGGTGATGCAAAATTTTTCTCCTAAAATGCAAAACGTTTAGCGGATTTACAGAGACATGCCAAGTGAGAAAATGTCATCTGGCCATAGTTAGATTTGCTAAAAGTTTCAGACTCTGTCGACACAGCAGGACATGGAAATTTGCATTTTTTATGCTTAATATTATTTCGAGAGAGATGTGTAGGTAGATAATTTTAATCGACTCATAGACTCAGAATTAAGATTGGACTTGGAATAGACTAAAATATAAAAACGAAGAAAATTATTTTTATAAATAAAATTGTTTTATTTGTACAGGGTGAGTTTTATGTTGCAGTTCGATGTTTTTATTGAAAAACCTTTAACCTTTAAAGTAATTTTTTTAATTTATATTTTATGGATTCATGTATGAAATAGATTTATATTACTATTTTCATAACTACCTGTAGATCAAACTCTAATGTATGAAAGAAAATGTTAACATGCATAACGCGAGACTAGTGCACTCTGACCCCATATAAAAAACATAAGGAAAGGCTACAGTCCGCTTGGAGCGAACAGTATGATACCCTATCCCTATCCCTATATGCCCCAAAAAAAACCTTAAGAAGATGATGGATAGCATTTTATTTCATTCTATAAAATTTAGAAAAAAAAAAAACATTTTTTGAAAAAACGCCCCCAAAAAGTGGGCGTGGCCAAAAACTTTGTATGGGCGATATATTGGAAAAAATATTGGCTAAATATCTTGTTAAACACTTTTTTTCGGTTTCTATGAAAATTATCGAAGAAAACAGCATTTTAGTGAAAAACGCCCACAAAAAGTAGGCGTGGCAAAAAACTTTATATGACAAACTTATAAAGGAGGGCAGTGCCTACATATCTTGTGAATGTTATAACCCTCTATCTGTCCATCTGTAGCTTTAAATCGGTTTTTTCTAAATTGTGGGCGTGGCAGTGGGCGTATTCCAAAAAATTTTACACTTAACCATTTCGGAGCCCTAGGGAGTATGTGGTCCAAATTTCAGCTTTCTAGCTTGAATTTAAAGGCCTAAAAATTGCGTACGGACGGACGGACGGACGGACATTGCTAGATAGTCTTAGGATTTGGTCCTGATCATAAATATATATACTTTTATGGGTCTACGACGAATATTAAGGGGTGTTACAAACTATGTGTCAAAATTAATATACCCTTAGGATAGGGTATAATTACACTTATCACGTGCATTTCTAAAATCAACTATGTAAATGTATTTAAATTCTATATCGATAATAACACCCATTTCCAAGTACCTATTAGCTTTCGGCCATAACGACTCTTCATAACTCAATTATGTGTAAAAAAAATTGTCCCAGCATATATTGATGGCGGTTCACGCATCACGGGATTTATCAAACTGTGGCAGGAAACATTGAAAACTATTGGAGCATCTCCAATAAACTGAAAATTGATGGTAGCTGTATGTCGTTTTTTTTTGCTAATAAATTTTAATAAAATATATTTTTATTCGTTCTGATACATCGTGCTACGTAGCCAACTATGGTATCTTCTGCGATATGGAACAAGGAAACGGTATGTTAAATAGGATGCTTCTGCCTAGTACCGTAACAGATGTGTATGAAACTATTGGAAATATTCGATTTATGGGAGCTTTTGTCGAAGGATACGACCGGCTCCGGCTTCCGGTTTCCTTTAGAAGAAAGTAATTTTTCAAGTGAATTACAAATTCAAGGATCATAAAACTTAATTACATATAATGAACTTGAGACTATAATAATATGACTTGGTTTATAGATGTGTTCCAAAATATAACTGGCCAGTATGTCACATGAATATATGAAATAATATGTTGCTTAAAATAATATGTATAAATATAAACGTGACCATTGAGATTTTGAGATTAATTTTTTTGGTGATGGTATAACATTTGCATTGCAGGACCTTGAAGACTTAAATTTTGCATTTTTCTTTCTTTGTATTATATACAAAGATAAATATTAGGAAGGTACACACTTTTGCACCAACTCTTTTGTCGAAAATATGTACCTACTTGTAAATATCGATATATATAGTTGGAGTTATTATAATTGACAAGGCTGAGAGGAGCTACATGTAGAAAAATATATTGTTGTGGAAGCAGTAAGAAGGATTATGCAAACTCCTTAAATTAAATCAAGTCAAATGTTTTTTTGTGTGGAATTCGTAAAACCATCTCCACGAGTTTTGATCAAACAAAAAAATTTCCTCGAATAGCAAGCGTTAATATTTTCAATCCAGATTTTTTCCTCTATAGCTTTGCTTTCATTTCAAATTCCGACAGTAAATCCACGATTAGGATGTCTGCCAGAGTAAACACAAATTATTCCTATCGCAAAGCACTTTCGTGGCACTAAGCCGGTATCGAAAAATAAAAAGTGAAAACGGCAAATACCTAAGTAAAGCAATCGGCAATACAACAAAAAGGGACTTCGCATTCATCCTTACATTTCTATTTCTATCTGGGACGGACGATAGATAGATAACAAAAAAAAAAGAATAAACACCCCATTATGGTATGCAGATTTACACAGTTTATCCATGTAATTGATGTGAATTTACGATTCATTTAGCTTGCGGAATGAGTTCATCAGTTTTTCCTTCGGTCGTTCGCATATCATTCCCTCTGCTGATTCGACTTGTTCTTTGGATGTCCAGTGCTTTAGATTGACGAAAAAGTTTTTACAGTAAGAAAATCTGATATTAGTTACGCTTAACTGATACAAATAGAATAAGACCAAAACTGTGCCGTGATATCGATTATATAATACCGTGCCGTCCAAAAAATAGAACCTAAATTTTTAGTAAAAAATGAGTTTACATTCAGCTATAAAACTTAGTTAACCCTTTCGAACCGAAAATGCCCCATAAGAAATCTTAATTCGCTGTCGAGAAAATATTAAATGTAAGGGGAAAATGCAAATTTTCATCGTTCGTTTTTTTTTTTTTATATATATATATCTTTGGACTGCTTTTTCCCACGTAAACATGTTTTTTTCCCTCTCCGTTCGACCGAAATTCCCATAATTTTCCCACAATGATATCTATATTTAAATAATTGTAAATTAAAACCGAATCATAAAAAGTGTTTTTAATACTCGCCATTAACTATAACTAGTTGATACATTATGTATTATTTGAAACAACAGTTGCTGTATATCAATAAATGATTTTTGCGACCCAGATGTAGTTTTTTGGGATCATCCGTGGATTATACACATCTAATCCATACGCACTTTTCTTATCGATTTTTTGCCGAGTATGTGCTTGTTTTCAAGTGTGAATTATGACCGCTACACAAAATCTTCACTTCGAAGACAATGACCGAATTTTTTAAAAAAGTTTTATTAAAACGGAACAAACAGCAAACAAACAAATATTAAAAAATATTTTATAATTCAGTAATAGGAAATCACAGCGGTACAACTCGTGAATAAATGTACTAAAATGTAAAACTACATAACTTCAAAATTACTAAAGAAACAGAAAAAGCAAATAAAAGAACACTATATATTATATAGGCTCATATTTTTTGTAGCGAATGAATTTTATTTCTTCTTTTAGTTTTCACATCCGTAACTATAGAAAAATTGCTAGGATTCTGCGTTGAAATGAGGTATCGATAAGGAATATTTGACAACTTTCATTAAATTTGAAAAACATTTGGACCCATCATGTTTTTTAATTTTTTAAATCTTCCTCCAAAAACCTTCTACTTTTCAGTTTTTCAATAAAAATTTTTCATCACTTGTAATTGATGCAATTAGTCAACCACCACTCGCCACTCATTGTCGACTTCAAACTTGTCACAATCTTTTACCTTTTCTGCCAAATCATACATGGTATTGCAGTCCTTTCTTTTTGAAATATCGGTGGCTATAACCGAATTAAGATGGCCTCAGTTCCTTAAAATAGGACAACGTAGTAGAAATTTGATTAAATACACATATAAGATTAAAAGTTAAAAAAAAAGGTTGGGAAAATGGAATTTCCCACTTAAATGCATTTTAGAACTACTTTTTCCCTTTTCCCACGAGACGGTTTTTAACCAGCAAAATGCCCACAAAAAGGTAAATTTCCCACGACTTAGAACACTGCTCCACACTGTACAGTGCTACGCTTTTGATATCGCCCAGTTTTCTTCTTTTTCGGTGTTTTAGTTTTTGGTAGACGTTTATCATCGTTAATCATTTGCTCTGCCAACGTTGAAACATAATCAATATATGGTAAGTTCGGTAATTTCGGTTTCTTTATAAATAATCCATGCGTTTACGCAAGTTTATTGAACTAATTTATAAAAAAACTTTCTTCCACCATTTGCCACCATGTTCCAAACTGGTTTGTATAAATAAAACTGTCTCCTCTCGTCAACTTGGTTGGGCAGGATGGTACTTGTTTCCGGTTCGATATAATGGTGCCAACAGCAGGAAGTGGTAAAGTATTAAGAAGATGAACTAAAGAAAAGAAGCGGTCAAAGCAAAGACAAACATTTGAACTTTTGATAGTTTTTGCCAACAATACAACCCGTTCTCCCAATGTACCTTCCAGCATTTGTGACTCTTTTCCACAGTAAATATTAAAATCGTAAATTTATCCTGTATTTGAATCCGATTGTTCCCAAATCTTTATCCCCTTTTAATAGGTTTCAATGGCAGATATTGTTTCAGGGCGGATCTGTCCTTGAACTACGCTCTTGGGAGCTTTTGAGGATTGCAATTCATTCATTTGTACATTGACTTATCAATACAAGGAGGTTGCGTGGAAATAATTTTAAAAACGTGTCCAATTCACTCCAACCCCTATCCACATTACAAAGCACAGATGGAATAGTTTCAAGTGAAACAATCATTCTTGGAACTGTGGTATCGACAGACCAAATATTTGGTATTTCCGTAGTGGACGTCCTCTTTCGCTTTCCTTCAAACCTCGGTTGGAAGACATGCAAAAAATAAGAACATTGCATACTGCAGGGACATATAACCCCAAAAGATGAAACTACTGGGATATATTTTCCCAAAAAACTAAAATGCACAAAAAAACAATTCATATTAATATTAACATGTTTACTAGTTGAAAACAGTGCATGGGTAACATGATATTAAAGTTTCATTCATTTATCCCAGTAGGATTTTTTTCAATTTTCTTGGGATGTATTTTCCCAATCGGTTCGAAAGGGTTAACGGGCTTCCGACTCGTGATGAGTATTCCAACCTCTACGATCCCGCACCGCTGTAGATTCTGTCTTCGAAGATCCTCGAACCATTGGGGTTGGGATTCGAAGATCCTCTAAGCTGGAGAAATACGTGTTTTGGCCTTTTGACTATATATGCATCTATTTATATATTACCTATTTAACCGCCTTTCCCAGCACTCGGCGCGTATAAATAACTGGCAGGGTAAGGGTTCTGTAGAGCATGCGCTTTGTCCTGTGAGTAAGGACCTTTGAATCCATTTGCTTCGCAAAACCGAAGTAGCACCGGTTTTTTAAAAAGACCAACAATAGTTCGATGATGTCTATAAACCTAAAGCATAGGTTCTCCAACAATTGTGTGTGCGAAGTTATATCCTTTTTAACGGATTTTTTAAATCAAAACAATTTTTTGTTAAAAAAACCCAGATTATGCATGACAAACTTGTTTAGGCAGGCATATTGATATCTACATATTTAATAGCTTCTCATGACAGTTCACACTTTGATTGCTTAAATTCTACTGGTAAATCATAAGTTCAATGGACACAGGAGCTCTTTTAAGATTTCAACCAACACTCTAGTTTTTCTATTCGAAAAAAAAGGAAAGAACCTTTTTTTGCCTTGGGTTATGAAAGAATTTTCGAAGACATTGTGCAATCCTCTTGAATTCTTGTGGGTTAGTTTACAAAACAAAAACAGAAGTACTTTCCGGAAATATGCTGCGGTAGTGCAAATCATCAAAACACAAAAGTTAGCTACAGTATTCAGTATCCTCTGCAATAGAACGACCGACAAAAGCACGTGCCTCGCCCCGAGCATGCAAGCCATATGATACAATGCAGCTAAGGAAACACTTCACACCGTGCAAGTGAATTTACAAAATTAAGACGAAGTTCATAGGGTTGACAGGAATTAAATATGTATGTACCACCTTCCAATAGATGTGACTACACAATTGCTTGTGATGCAACATAATACCCATACTATATGAACCCTTATTACTGTTGCTGTACAGTACCGGTGTTGGACAGACATAAATATGTGTATGTTGCTGCGTCGTTTTTCAACTATGTTTCATCAACGAAGCAGAACCTATTTGCCTTGCGGGTGCACCTAAGTTAGCCAAGGATAGAAAATATTTCATGTTCACAGAGTCCTTGCATGGATTTTCCAAATTTTTCTTAACAAAATAAATAAAAGAATAGCATTTCTAAAGGAATTCATAGTCTGTTCGAAATTAAAGGCAACCGCTGGAACATACTTTCTTGCCTTGGGCATGTACTTCTTAATAAGAGCGACCGAGTGAATTGGTAAGTACGACTTGCCTAATAGGTATTTCATTAATTAAACAAAATTAACGACCTGTGTAAGAATTAAAAAGACAAGAATTATTTAAATTGTTCTTGCTTTCGTTAAATCACGGTAGTGCCCAGTCAAGTTTTCCAGCAACTTTAGAACTACAATATGACGTGTCACATTTCTGTTTGTTTTTATATTCCATCTTACTCTCTAACATTTTTAGCTGAAAAAATTATGTAAAGTCACATAAGTGGCCAACACCACTTAATTTTAAAAAAAGTATATTATTGGAACAATAACTACACAAAACAAGACGTAATAAAAAGCATTTTAAGGCACCAGCATTACATTTCAAGATCTCTTAGCAGAATATCATGCTATGTATGGTCATTTCGTAGTGAAAAGAAACATCGCTATTTTCTCGTTCAGTCATTCTATATAAGTTCGTTGCTGAAATAACAGACTTTGAATGAAAGATGAGTGTTTCTTTTTTATCTCTGATATCTAAACAAACAATGATTGCATTGTCTTTCTAAGGATAGTTTTTATAGAATTCTTACACAGCGCTTTCTCTGTCTATATGGGGCGTAAATGCAGGACGCATTTATAAAGGCTGATTTTTATCCAAGCATCCAAACGTCATCTGTCATAGTAAAAAGTTTTTAGTATACTCAGCCATTCAATCATGGAAAGTCTTACAAACGAGAAACGGTTGCAAATTATTGAAATATATTATCAAAATTCGTACTCTCTGAAAAATGTGAAAATCTGCTATTTTATCAAAAACTTGTGATCAGCGATGAGGCTCATTTCTGGCTCAACGGATACGTAAATAATCAAAACGATCGCATCTGGAGTGATGAACAGACAAACGCCATACAAGAATGTGGTGTGGTTTATGGGCTGGTGGCATCATCGGTTCATTTTTCTTCAAAGACGGTGCCACACAGCTCGTGAAACAATGGAAATGTTAAAGGATGAATTCGGTGAGCAGCTTATCTCTAAACATAAGGAAAGGCTACAGTCCGCTTGGGGCGAACAGTATGATACCCTATCCTTATCCCTATGTACCCCAAAGAAAAAATTCATAAGGAAGATGATAGATAGCATTTTATTTCATTCTATGAAATTTATCGAAAAAAAAAAATATTTTTTGAAAAAACGCCCCCAAAAAAGGGGCGTGGTCAAAAACTTTGTATGGGCGATATATTGGAAAAAATATTGGCTAAATATATTGTTAAACATTTTTTTTCGATTTCTATGAAAATTTTCAAAGAAAACAACATTTTAGTGAAAAACTCCCACAAAAAGTAGGCGTGGCAAAAAATTTTATATGACAAATTTATAAAGGTAGGCAGTACCTACATATCTTGTGAAGGTTTTACAACTTTATCTCTCTAACTTAAGCCTTAAAACGGTTTTTTCTAAATTGTGGGCGTGGCAGTGGGCGGATTTAAAAAATTTCAACACTTTACCATTTCGGGACCCTAGGGAGTATATTCTCTAAATTTCAGCTTCCTAGCATACATTTAAAGGCCTCAAAAGTTGATACGGACGGACATTGCTAAATAGTCTTAGGATTTGGTCCTGATCATAAATATATATACTTTTATGGGTCTACGACGAATATTAAAGGGTGTTACAAACTATGTGTCAAAATTAATATACCCTTAGGATAGGGTATAAAAAGGGCCCTGTGAGTTGGCTGTCAAGATCATGCGATTTAATGCCTCTTGATTATTTCTTGTGGGGTTATGTAAAGTCGTAAGTCTATGTGGACAAACCGAACACAGGATAACATAACACTTGTAATTCGTGGAATATAGGCCGAAACGCTCGAAAAAGTTACGCAAAATTGGGCCTTCCGAATGGACCATTTGAAAGGGAGCTACCGACAAACTTTACTGAAGTTGTCTTTAAAACGTAAATGGCCAATACCTATTTATCGATTACAATACAAAAATATTTGATGCAAATTTGAGTGTTTTATGCGATTTTTAAAAAAACTACGCTTAAAAAATCACCTGTTAATAGTGTGTGTCTATGTACAGTGATGTGCAAAATAATAGGGACAGCCATGTGAATATATAAGAGGACAACCAACTTAAAACTTAAGATATTAGTTAAGTTATTATTTTTTACCTGTTGGTTTGTATGTTAAATATATAAAAATAAAATTTATGGACTAAAAACATAAACTTAAAGAAAATTTTAAAAACTTTCAGATACAATGAAAAAGCTGTAAGCCGTGCAAAAGCATTATTATACCCTCTCCTAAGGGTATATTAATTTAGACACATAGTTTGCAACACCCCTTAATATTCGTCGTAGACCCATAAAAGTATGTATATTTATGATCAGGACCAAATTCTAAGACTATTTAGCAATGTCTGTCCGTCCGTAAGCAATTTTTAGGCCTTTAAAATTAAGCTAGGAAGCTGAAATTTGGACCACATACTCCCTAGGGCTCCGAAATGGTTATGTGTACAAATTTAAGGCACTGCCCTTTGTTTATAAGTTTGTCATATAAAGTCTTTTTGTCGTTTTTCACTAAAATGCTGTTTTCTTCAAAAATTTCATAGAAAGCGGAAAAAAATGTTTAACAAGTTATTTAGCCAATATTTTTTCAAACATATCGTCCAGACAAAGTTTTTGGCCACGCCCACTTTTTGGGGGCGTTTTTTCAAAAAAAATTTTTTTTTGTAAATTTAATAGAATGAAATAAAATGCTATCCATCATATTCTTAATGCTTTTTTCTTTGGGGCATATAGGGATATGGATAGTTATCATACTGTTCGCCCCATGCGGACTGTAGCCTTTTCTTTTATTATAATATACGGGCACTAAAGTTTTGAAAAGGGAGATACCAATGCACGTTGGTTTTAAATGTTTGTAAACTGTAATGTGAGAGAAAAACAGAGCGTAGGAGGAGCATTCCACATTCGCGTTGTACGGTTAAGAAACGATTCCTTGTATTTCACTGTACGCCCGAACACAGGCTTAAGGGTGTACTGATATGCAATCCTAGCATGGCGAGTATTACTGTGGGAGTGGAACCTTTCGGACCTTTATCAACGCATCTTTCTTTAGGTGTAGTGTTCCGCCTGTGTTGCCATTCTGCCTGTAGCGCCTAGATTATTGGTCTTCTGTCTTTTGGCTGGTTTCCAATAAGCACCACGAATTTTTTAATGTTAAGTTCGATTTGCATTCGCCCTGAAGTTACACTGCTCGCTTCCGCTGACACCGTTCTGAAGCTCGGCATACTCGATATATTTAGCAGTTTCGCATACATGTACCTACTGTGGGATTCAGTGAATTGATTCAAAATAAGTCAATAGCTTTTCAAGAACACACAACTCGTAACATAATCAACCAAAAAAATACGGAATTGTTAAGCAAGAAAAAACTTCCTCTATTTTATTTTATTTCTTGGGACTTAGGGATTTTTTGCTTAACAAGTGGCTTTTAGGACTTTCTTACTGAAGCATGAAATTTTCGGATGTGTGTCTAATTTCATTAAAACAATGATATATATCTATCTATCCATCGATGTAAGTTACGAATCAATATTTTGTTGAATCCGTGTCAATTTTAAGCGACTCTTTTTAACTTGCCTATTCCCACTTGTAAGGTTTGTAACTTGTGCTTGTTTCAGCGACTTTATTTAAACGTTCACACACCCAAACTGAAATGCTTGTCCGTGACTAATGTTGGCGACAAATCTAATGCAATGATCTTCTTTCGTTATACTTTTCACCTTATTCTTTAAAAGAATTCGATTTTCCAAATGGCCTGACCAAACTTAAGGATATGTTATTCCTCTTGTCGATTTTATTAAGAGCACCTGCAAGCGGCTGTCATTTAGATTCACAATATAGGATAAAATGGAATAAGCCAATCCCAATGCAATATACTAATACCAAGCAATTAAATTAGTTGTTGTAGTTGCCAATAGAAACAAATGAAAACCGAAAAGAAAAAGTCAAGTGATTTATCGATTGCGCCAATAGAAACATGTCAAAACCTTAGCCAGATTCCAACGGATACGCAGCTGGTAGAGAGGCAGAATAGCAGATGGTAATTCTCTCAAAGTTCGTAAACATCAAAAGCATTCTGATTGAATGAACGCGAATCGTGAGATTGCTCATTTACGAGGCAGAGCTTGTTAAAAAGATCAAACAGATTTTTTGCGTAAACTTTTACTTTATTTGGCTGCTATTTAACGAGTATCTTTTAGATTCACAGCAAATTATTGTTTAGTGTCTATATTATTGGATATGGTGGGAAAAGGCTCCGTTCATTAACTGTGCTGACATCAATCATACCAGCTAGGTTAACATTATTAGTGTTAGTGTAAAATGCACGCTCAGTGATCAAAGTTCGTATTTTTTTAGGAATGAATTTATACATTTCTTTATTATTTGCTAGCTGAATACCCGTGCTTCGCTAAATAATTTTTCTGTTGAAAAGCGAAAACTTGCGATTATCTTTGAGATTTCCAATCGTCGCGTCGTCCAAATGTTTATAAATATTTGAACATCATAATTTCTAAATTGATGTCGATCTACCACCGTCGAGTGCAAACGCATTTTTATTTCGCTCCGCGAACAAAAAAAAAACTTCTGGAAGCTGGTCCTAGATTGCATCTGCATCTGAAATGGTATTGACATAAGGTCCTTTCTTAGTTTTTAGCTTTAGGAGTAACACTACTGCTAGAACCGAAAATGCTACTGCAGAGAGAGAGAAGTTTATGATTTTCAATGATTCCTTTTCACCTTTTATTAGCTAAATCTGTTTCGTGTTGTTTATATGGAGTTCCTTCATTAGTTCCAAGGACAAGACTTCTTCGAGTTAGGATGTCTCGGATAAGACGTTTAGAAGCGGAGGCGCAGCTTTGATATTTGCTATCTTTTCCTATATGTATTTTTGGTGGTTAATTGTAATGGTACTGTTTCTTAATTTGACTGTGTATGTTCCTTGAAGTTCTTTTGTCGTTCCGTTTGTTTCCAATTGAGCCTTAAAGTTGTTTAAAAGTAAGACTCCTTGTGCAATCTCCTCCACGGTGGTGACATGGTGATCGTATATAAGGTTTTTGGGGTTACATCTCGGGGAATCTTTTTATTTTTTGATATATCGTTTGAAATATCGGTATCTGCCACACAATTTTTTTTGGTGAAAATCACTATTTTTAGAAAATATTTTCAGGGATTTTATTATTTTTAACTAAGGTTACTTGGGATGGGTCCCAAAATACTGCATACTCAGTTTTTGGAAAAAAAAAATTATTAACGGTAATTTATAAAACCGTCAATATCTCGAAAAATAATAGAGGGAACTTAAAACAAATTTAGTGTTTTTTTCTACTATAAAGCTGAACAAATTTGCATACTTCGATTTTTGAAATATTCTTTTTTTTTTCATATAAGGATTTTCTGAAATATTAATTAAATTGATTTTTTCGAAAATGGCTTTAACGATTTTGATAAGTTTTTGTATTTTGAACAATTATGTTAAAAGTGTCCAATGTGCAAAATTACAAAAAAATCATAGTGGCCGTTTTCGAAAAAATCTAATTTTTCATATCCTAAAAGTTATTTAAATTAATTTTTCACCAATCATTTTCGATATTAAATTTCTCAAAAATGTATATAAGTTTATTTAAACTTAATGCTATTTTAACATCTGGGAACTTTAACGCTTCTTCGGTATTTTCTGAATCAATAAGTAATGTGTGTTTCATTAATTCTACTTATTATTGAGTTTAATTCTTTTCTTGAGAGGATATGGGAGCTTAACATATTTGATTTTGCCAGTTCTATGGCGTAAATGACATTTGTTAGATCCTCTTTTAACAGTTTAGTTTTATATTGAAGGCTTAAGGATTATTTTAACTCGAATGATTTGTCGGTTTTTACAACACCCATTATTTCATTGGTTATATTTGTAATTTGATTAATTCTATCGTTATATGCTTTGTTTATGATGACCTGTCCGTTATTATTTTCAATTATACAATTAATTTAACTCTCAATCATGATTAAATTAGAATGATTGGGGTTACCGGCTATCCACTTCAAAGTGGACCCGATGAAGTCAAGTGATCTTTTTGCTCTATGAATTTTGATATTGCCAATTAAATTTTCTACGGTTTTTTTTTCAACTAGTGCTTATTTCGCGAATGGTAACACTTAGCTCATGTCTGATTTGACAGATAATTAGTTTTATCCTTTCGCTGAACGAATATGGTTGTGCATACGCTTGAACAACGCTGGGAAATATTGCGACATTACTTTGAAAATCATGACAATGTTGCAGAATGTGCGCGAAAATTGCGTACGGATTTTGGAAGAAGAGAAGCACCGTCAGCTCCGTATGTTCGTTATCTTGTGAAAAAAGTGAAAAAAAACTGGCATCTTCAACGATAAACCAAAGCGTGAAATGCCAAAAATAGTGCGTACACCCGAGAAAATTGCTGCTGTGGCAGAAAGTGTGCGTGAAGCGCCATCAACATCAATTCACCGTCGTTCTCAACAATTGAATATTTCGGAGACATCATTGAGACGAATTTTGCATAAAGACCTTGGTATGACGCCATACAAAGTCCAATTGGTTCAGGAGTTGAAGCCAACTGACCATCCAATGCGTTTTCGCTTCGCTAAGTGGGCCTGCGATCGACTTAGAGCAGATGCCGATTTTGCCAAAAAAATCATCTTTTCAGATGAAGCTCATTTTGATCTTGGCGGGTATGTAAACAAACAAAATTGTCGCATTTGGGGCACAGAAAACCCGCACGCATACATTGAAAAGCCGATATACCCAAAACGAGTCACAGTTTGGTGCGGATTTTGGTCCAGAGGCATAATTGTACCGAATGTTTTTCGAATGCGGATAGAATTTCGGATACGAATATTTCGTATTGTTCAATTTCAAGGGTGTGAACTAGTTTGAAGTCTCCGTTCTGAATCCTGGCTTCGGCATAGTTTAAAGCTATTATCTGGACAAAGGCGATGACGGCGCAGAATAACCTGTAGGGAAAGGAAAGAAAAGAGAAGTTTTCGATTTCGAATCGTCCTTCCGGATATTGTTATAACCACGGAAGGTTTGGTTTCTTGTATAATTTCCTTTTTATACCCTATCCTAAGGGTATATTAATTTTGACACATAGTTTATAACACCCCTTAATATTCGTCGTAGACCCATAAAAGTATATATATTTACGATCAGGACCAAATCCTAATTCTATTTAGCAATGTCCGTCCGTCCGTACGCAATTTTTAGGCCTTTAAAATTAAACTTGCAACATATACTCCCTAGGGCTCCGAAATAGTTAAGTGTGAATATTTTTGGAATACGTCCACTGCCACGCCCATAATTTCGAAAAAAACGGTTTTAAAGCTATAGTTAGAGAGATAGAGTGTAACAACATTCAGGCACTGCCCTCCTTTATAAGCTTGTCATATAAAGTTTTTTGTCACGACTACTTTTTGTGGGCGTTTTTCACTTAAACGGTGTTTTCGTCGAAAATTTTCATAGAAACCGAAAAATAATATAAATAAATAAATAAATAATTTAACAAGATATTTAGCCAAAATTTTGTCCAATTTATCGTCCATAAAAAGTTACATATACTACCTAGGGCTCCGAAATGGTTAAGTGTAAACATTTTTTGAATACGCCCACTGCCACACCCATAATTTCGAAAAAAACGGTTTTACAGCTTTTCTTTGGGGCATATAGGGATAAGGATAGGTAAGGTATCATACTGTTCGCCCCAAGCGGACTATAGCCTTTCCTTATGTTTATACCTAATTTTTTATTGGGAACCATGACGTTTGTTGTGGTTCACATAAATTTCTTGGCCTACTTCATAGTCTTTTTCTGGTTGTCTCTTCTTGTTATGATAAGCTATTTTTTTTTCCTTTTTTGCTCGTAGACGTTCGATTGTCTCATCAGTAGATACATTTCTGCCATAGAAAATTGCGATAGGTTTCCTATTGATAGTGGAGTGAATACTTGAATTGTACTCATAGACGGATCGTTCTAGTAATTCGTCAAAAGATCGGTGAATGCCATCTGTTTTCAGACATCTCATGATTTCCGAGAGGGTTGAATGAAATATTTCAACCTGACCATTAACCTCACTTTTGTGCCCTCCTGTTGGGAAGATGTTGATGTTTAAGACCAATGTATATCATAAAGGTGATGGAGGCGGGATTGAGAGATTTCTTGTTGTCTATTACTACAAATTTCGGTAGAAAAATAAAATTTCTCGAAAAGGTTTTCGTATATCTTCGATTGCGCTTGATTTGAATGGTTTTGCCTATGCGAATTTTTAAAATTTATCTAGTGCAGTTAGAATAAGGTTTCGTTCGGTGGAATAGATATCTATGTGCAGTATGTGTCCGGGATATTGTGGCATTGCCGTTGTTTTTAAAATTGGATTGATGGGATGCCTCTCATATTTATTTTACTTCCATACTGTGCATTGACTAACAAGGCTTTTCATTTTAGCACTCATCCTTGGAAAATAATTCTTCCAGAATTTGAGTTCTATTTTCACTTGCATTGCGATGAGCTCCTTTATGGACTCCTAAAATTACATTTTCTTGTTCGGATTGATCAGTTATGTCTTCAACTTTTACTCGGGTAAATGTGATTCTGTAACTGTTGAAATAAAGGGGGTAAATTTCTTGAATCAAGCCCATTACCTCTTCCGTGGTCAGTATTCCATTAAGGGCAGCTGGATTGAGGAGGAATCTCTTGAAAATTCATATTAAATTTTTTTTGGTGTAATATGGTTCGGTTATATTATGTCTACTAAACTTGGGGAAAGGTGTCTGAAATTCATGTGACTTGACATCCTACCTGTTTCTAAAATAAGTTGGTTTCTGAAAACGTTTATTGGTGTTTCAACAGAAGGGATTAGGTTATGTGACGAACTCTCGTCACTATGTTGTGTTCCGGTTAGTGAATTTATTGCTGTATCGCGCGGAGGTCTAGATAAAGCATCTGGTACAACGTTAGTTCTTCCGGGTTTATAAATGATTTCATGGTTGTATTCCTCCAAGATGGCTTTCCATCTCTTCATTTTCGAATTGTTGTTTTTGTTACTAAGTGCGTAGGTTAATGGTTGGTGGTCTGTAAAGATTTTTACTTTGCGTGATCCGTAAAGGAAGTTGCGAAGAGAATGCAGAGCCCAAATGATAGCAAGCATCTCTTTTTCGTTGATAGCGTAAGATTCTTCTGTTTTATTTAACATTCGGGAAATGAGTATAATTGGACTATTGTCTTGCTCCAGGACTGCTCTGATGGCATAGTCGAAAGCGTCTGTTGTAAGTTGAAACTCTTTATTAAAGTCGGGATAGGCTAAAAGAAGATCACTTGATATTAGATAATATTTGACTTGGTTAAAAGATTCTATAGCTTCATATTGCTTTTTTGCTCGAAAGATTTTTGGAGATACGACCTCCTTCACCTCTTAAAAGAGTTGTTAGGGATTTTGCGAGGTTGGCGTATCCTTTAATAAATTGGCGGTAATAGCCTGAAAGTCCTAAGACAGATCGTAAAACTTTAAGTGTATTTGGACGTGGAAAATTCATTATTGCTTCTACTTTTGTTGGGTTGGTTCTGATACCGATTGAAAAGATAACAAATCCTAACAATTCAACTTCATTCTTAATAAATGTGCATTAAACTTTCATTGCCCGTTCTAAGGTTTACCTAATTGAGATAACACTTCCGTTATCTCGGAAATAGGGTATTTATCCGAAATGGTTATGGAATTTAGTTTGCGATAGTCAATAACTATACTGTACTTTTTCTCGTTACATAGGTCGGCTTTCATTCTATCATTAATGCTGTTCCTCTGTAGAGTATTTAGATGGTCTAATTTTATGTCTATATTGGTTAAGGCGGTGAAGTCGTGATTTCTGATTTTTATACCCTATCCTAAGGGTATATTAACTTTGACACATAGTTTGTAACACCCCTTAATATTCGTCGTAGACCCATAAAAGTATATATATTTATGATCAGAACCAAATCCTAGGACTATTTAGCAATGTCCGTCCGTATCAACTTTTGAGGCCTTTAAAGTTACGCTAGAAAGCTGAAATTTGGAGCATATACTCCCTAGGGTCCCGAAATGGTAAAGTGTTAAAAGTTGTTAAATCCGCCCACTGCCACGCCCACAATTTAAAGATAAAGTTTTAAAACCTTCACAAGATATGTAGGTACTGCCTACCTTTATAAATTTGTCATATAAAGTTTTTTGCCACGCCTACTTTTTGTGGGCGTTTTTCACTAAAATGCTGTTTTCTTTGAAAATGTTCATAGAAATCGGAAAAATATGTTTAACAATATATTTTGCCAATATTTTTTCCAATATATCGCCCATACAAAGTTTTTTTCCACGCCCACTTTTTGGGGGCGTTTTTTCAAAATAATATTTTTTTTTCTATAAATTTTATAGAATGAAATAAAATGCTATCTATCATCTTCCTTATGAATTTTTTCTTTGGGGTACATAGGGATAAGGATAGGGTATCATACTGTTCGCACCAAGCGGACTGTAGCCTTTCCTTATGTTTACTTTGTCTTTTATGACCATATAACTATCTCTTGTGAAAATTATAGCAGAGAGCTCTTTAAAGCTATCATTTCCCAGAAAAGCATTAAACGATTTAAGAGTCGGAAGGATAAAAAATGTTATATTTGTGTCTTTGAGACCGAATAGATTCACATTCGTATAGTGGCTGACTTCAACGTTTCCACGAATAGAATTTGCATAGAAGGGTTTTGCATTTGGTAAGGGGTTTAAAACAAGATTTGCCTGAATATAATTCTTGTTTGATCCCGTGTCTATGAAGATTTTTAATATTTGTCCGTTTTTCGTTCTACACTCAAAGTAGGGCAGCGAAGAACAATTTAGTCTAAAAAATGGATATCCGTGAAATCAAAAATTTCGTTTTCTGATGTGTTTCCGGATTCCGCGTTTTCCTCGGATCCTGCGAATGGTTGTTTGTGCGGATCGTATTCGGCAGCACATAGCTGTTCGTAACTATGTACATCTACATATTCTGGCGGAGGTCTTTTTCCATACATCTGATTTGGCTTTGGTCTATTCATGTAATTTACTCCTTTTGACGGCATGCTCTGATCTACTTCCAATGGTTTTGGCCTTGGTTGTAGTTTAGGCATATTAGGACCAGGGGGCATTGGTGCATAATGCTGAGCCTGATTTTGTGGGTAATTTTGAATAAGCTGTTGTTGTCTGCAAGCGTTTTGGTTTGGGGGAAGATTACCGTTAAAAATTGGTTGCCTATGTGTGTTTTGGTTCATAGGGTGATTAAAATGGAATGGTGGTTGCGGTAAGTATGCTAGTTGAGAAAAAAAAATCTTGTCTATTTCCCTGAGGATTGGGGGAAACAGTATTTACTACATATCTACGAGGTGGAATTGGGAGTACAACTTGATTATGGGTAACACGAGAAGGTGCGTTGTGAGCGATTGCATATTGAGTGCGATAGTTTTGATTTCTTAATTTGATAAATTGAGCTTAAAGCAGAGATGCAAAGCTTGTGCCAGATCGGTAGGTTCTCTAGTACCAAAAAGTTTCGGAAAATCACCTTTTAAGCCTCACATAAAAGTGTCGAGGGCCTTGTCTCCATAAGTCTGTGTGAGTAAGGTAATGGACTCGTTACTGATATCCATACAACCTATTTTGTTAAGTATGAGAGACAGATGCGAATAAACTTGGTGATAAAATTCTTGGACAGGGTAGTTTCCTTGAAGTTTCAAGTGTGCTCAGATCTTGTTTGTCTGCATAGTGCATGGTTAAACAGCGAGATATGCATTTCCAATCCAATGGGGTATTGTATGATTCCAATACCACATCAGCTTGGCCTACTATTTTGTTTCTTATTACACTAAAAATTCCGAAATATTTTGGTGTTATTTTGGTAGATTTATACAGGTGTAAAATTCTGTCGGCGCTCTTTTTTCAGCAATTGTATTCTCCTGGTTGTCCGTTTGGACAACGTCTGGTATTTTGTCTAACCCTCAGATGATGGCGGTGTTCTGGGTCAATAATTTGGTCTGTACCACTAAAGCCATCAGCGTTGGGGTTTATTATTCTATAACCCATCGGCGATCTTCATTTTGAAGAAGTCGGCCAACTATTTCCGTTACTAGGGTATTGAGAGCTTCGTTAGTTACTACCCCGACTGCATTTGGGAGATTTGGAGGATTCAGAGGAAGCTCAGGATTAAGGATCGGTTGTCGAATGCGGACTGGGTTTGACATGATTGAATTAACACAATTCAATAAATTGAAAGGAAAACTATTTCTGAATTTTAACTAATTAAGACAGATTCTGAGAGATAATGAATATTCTTTCACGAAATTCGAGCACTTATAACTTAATGAGAATAGGTTAAACAAGGAATATTAAAAAGAATTGCAAAATTAATATTGATTCACGTGATTCGAGGACTATAAACTTAATGAGAAAATGTTTTACAAAGGGAAATTAAAAAAAATTGTAGGGTAAACACTAATTCACTTCTTTGAATAATTAATTCTTACTTTAACTATTCTTACTTTAAGCACTGTTTCTTACACTACTGTGGCTCGTTGCATCCTGGGGCGGCTGTCAAAATAGCTTGACTCCTTTTCCTCTGGTTATGTTTTTTCCAGCTACTGGGGGGCCCTCGTTTTTCCAAGTCGATTTGTTTCACAGCAATGTCTTTAATACACAGGTTTAAACACACTGTTTATTAAACCCACGTACACGAATTACTGTCGGTTTTCAACGCGGGTCCCTGTTTGGGCGCCAGTTAAATTCGCACAAAAAAAATATATATTTATTTCCGAATTTACTTAAAGTAACTAACAAACAAGCATAACGCTAAGTAACTGAACAACTAAAATTACCTAAGCACATGTATTTATAGCCCAACGTTGACTTCACCTCAGACGCAACGTCAGCATTCCCTGGAACGGCAGCTGCCGTTTGGTGTATGCAATTAGAGAGTGCTATTCTAAAACGAGAAAATAGGTTTGACAGCTTGAATTTAGGGTGCTTATCGGTAAGTACGGCCTAAAATGCTGTGTTCCAACATCACTCTAACGTCTTTAAAAACGGAAGAGAAATCGAACTCTGCTGTTTAGCTAACGTCGGAGTTGTTTCTTTCGTGTTTGTTTTCTGTTATGTGCAGTAATTTTATAGGCTGTTTAGCTAACGTCGGAGTTGTTTCTTTTATGTTTGTTTTCTGTTATGTGAAGTAATTTTAGAGTTGATGTGAGCAATATTCGTGGTTTGAGGGCCAATCTGTTTTCTTTGTACGCCCACGTAAACCACAAGAAACTAACTGTTTTGGCACTTAGTGAAACACAAGTCAGTATTGTTTTGTCCGAATTTTTTTTGAAAGACTCTTCCAATGAGTTTTTGTATGGGGACCCGGAAAGCAATGTAGATTTTCCAGCTGGTCTAATACGATTAGTGTTTGCCCTTTTCTTAACATAACTATCTCGAAAGACATTCCGATCGAAGGGTATTATTCTAGTGGTGGGAACCCATTTACGCCGATTTCTCCAGTTTAGACTCGTCGCTACAAGGTGAGTCAACGGACTTGAATTCGATCTCACCCAATTATGTAACTTCTCAGCTAAATACTAATTTATTGGACCCATAAATGTCTTGTCGAGCGGCGTGATTTTCCCCCGCCATGTCGGTAGATTTTATGTTTCGCGTGTGACTTAAATGTCAATCCAAAATTAAAAGCAATGGGAATTCAGTTGACGTGCTAAATAAAGTGTTCTAACTAAATTGTGAAAATATCGGAAATATCATTCTAACATATCTCAATAATTTTGTCAGACTAAGAAAAAAAAACAATATTTGGAAGCCAGGATCTTTCAGGCGTCCAAGCGGCAATCAACTTTAGCCTCATAACGTGAAATGGGTAATTTCTGGATTGCCTCTTGGCACATAGGTCAACATTCGGTTCTACTATGTTGGGTTGCCGGACACGTTGGATTTAAAGGGAACGAAATAGCGGGTAAACTGGCCAAATACGGTTCTGATATTAACCCAATTCTACCAGACGAGCAGGTGTTACCGCTTTCCAACAACGCCAAGGGTTTTATCGACTGTGAACATTTGGCTGAGGAACAATGGATAATCTCTACTGGTTGCGCTACAACCTGAAGTCTGTGGCTCAGTATTAACATTGAAAATCACATTATATCCCAAACCAGACCACCTTGTATATAAAAATGATATGATGATATAATTTAAGCTTAACGATGCCTGGTAAGACACTCATCCACAAGCCAGGGTTTTGTAAATCAAGGTAAAAGCATTCAACCCCTTAAGAATAATATCATTTTAAATATTATTTATCATTTATTTTCTTTGCTTTGCTTTAGCGAAAGATTCAAATTAAACACCTATATTTTTAACGCTTTTACCATACTAAAAATCAGAGGATGCATTTAGCTTTCAGCATATTATTAAACTTAAGTGCCATATTTTATGCTACAAGAAAGTTTATAAAGAAGAAGAAATACGTACATATGTACGTGTGTTTTCGAAGACAAACATATTAACCGTGACCCAGTTGTCATAAAGTCGTTAAGTCCTTTAGGGCTGCGATCAACAGAAAAAATATCAATATAGCATTAATGGTTTCCATATGAATTTGCGATCTGTTGCTATAGCATATATCTGGTCATATTTTTTTTTTTGCTGAATGCTTAAGATTTTCTATTAGCCTACCCACATTTGACTATGAAATTTAAAACAAAAATCCCGCCACAAGAATCTTCCCTTAAATGTGGCCTATTTAGTATGTGCTTCAGGTGCACGCTCGCCGGCATTAATATTATTTTAACTTGGGGCCATAAAACACCGAACTGTGAGAAAAGTAAATGTGAGTTTTTCTTTTTAATTGGATGGTCTGAAACGTGCCCACTGCACCATAAGTACTATACAATCTGGTGCTCTTCACAACTGGGTTACAAAAACACAGCACATACCGCTATAACATCAAAATGAATATTGTTTGAGGGGCCACAATATTAAATCCTTCGAAATAAAATCAACACAACAATCCGACAACTTTTCTTCATAAAAAAGCGAACAAAACCCGTAATAATACGAATTCGGAAATATAAGGAACAGTCGTCCACTTTTCCCTCTTCGCGTATGGGAAGGGTAAGCTTCAACCATGAATTTCCTTTTATTATTATTATTGTTATTGTTGTTTTTTTTTCTCTCTCTTAATCAAGAACCTCGACCAACTGCAAACTGATATTCAGAAAGGAACACACTACGATTTGCATCGATGTGCTCCACTACGGTCATATTATAGATGATTTGCTAAAAAAAAATTTCCATACATGTTGGTACCCACAGATTCAGATTCAGATTCGTAGGTATGTAGAAATAAAACATACATATGTACTTATGTACATTTACCATTACAATATGATGATATTGAATGAAGGAACGGCATGCGTTTATTTCACAACTCGGACCATCTGGGTCGTTAAAACTGAAAACTTTTGCGGAAAAAATTATATTCATTCATGGACGATGTGCAATTACATTTTCTGCTGATGGTTTTCTTTCCTCAATATGCAACGAAGGATCAATTGTTTTGCACACATTCATTGTAGCTGTGTGAAAAAACATACCTGTGTAGTATAATTGTGTTATTTTAACATGCTTGTATACATTACACCATAGAGAAAGTTTTCAATTTAACATCATTTTTAACAGATATTACATTATCTTTGTTCTATAAACAAAAATAATAAGAAAACATTTTTGATCACGGATTTGGTTCGTTTTGGTACCAGCGATAAAAGGTTTTTAAATTGTCGTGCCCACCACTTGGATTAAAAATGGCTCTTGCGCCCTCGAAGTCGAAAAGAAATGCCCACGATGTTGCTCATGACTGAAGGCAGGTTAAACTAATATTAACCTTACTTGGGAGTAAGGTAATAGACCCAGTGAACTACATACATTATATAGACCTATAAGTCTGACATCAGTTGTTCTAAAAACAATGGAACGACTCATTGATGTCCATATTAGAGGAAGATTAGACATATCTACACTTTTGCACTCATGTCAGTTTGCGTATAGAAAGGACGAATCCACGGAAGGTGCCCTTTACTATCTCGTTAAAAAGATTGAAGCACCACTATCTTCCAAAGAAATAGCCCTGTGTACGTGTCTAGACGTGGGCGCCTTCCACTGGATAATATTGGATCTGACTCGATTGCGAGAGCCATCAGTAATAGAGGTATCGAAGATTCGACCAACCACTGGATTCGTGGCATTTGGAGGAGTTCTATCTGTCCTTTTGTTGATCGCTGGTAATCGACAGTCTCTTAGTCATCCTACACAGATTAGGCTACATTGTCATTGGTTACGCCGATGACCTGGCAATTATCATGCAGACTGCTTTACTTCAAGTTGTAGAATGGTGCGACACCGAAGGACTATTCATCAACCCTTCCAAAACCGTTCTAGTACCTTTTACAAGGAAAATGATTCTCAATCTAAGTCTTATTTCTATTAAAGGTATTTCCCTAGTGTTTTCTAAAAGTGCACTTAAACTGCAATTGGAATATAAGTTTGAGCAAGAAGACCACGTGGGACATCTAAATATACTCAATTCTCAGTATATATTCAGTACAAACCCGGACACTATGGTTAGGGAATATTGTTTTGATAGTCTGTTCAAGGTGGAAATATCGAACCATGAAAACTGTCTCAATGGTGTTCCGAACGTGGACACGAAATGTCTAATTTGGTACACCGATGGATCAAAAATGGTTTCTGGAGTTGGAGCTGTTTCAAGCTGAATTTCATGCCATTGAGATTTGCGCGAGACTAAACCTTTCTAAAAGTATCAAAGGCGCTGAAATATATATCTTTTCAGATAGTCAAGCGGCTCTCCAAACACTGTCTGCTAAGACACCGTTCTTTGAACTAGAACCTTAAAAATTTCAAAAGAGGAGTAGATGTGTTTTGCTTAGGAAAACTAGCAAAATTGACAGTACCATTGAAATCCTATATGTTCGTTTGATAATCCACATTTTTAACTTTTTCGTATACATTAGTATACTCCAGAGGAAGTTATTGCGATCGTGCGGAAATTTCGAACTCAAACTGAGTATGAGGGATGATATTACGACTATAGAGAAGTCAGTCATTCCTGGAGTTGATGTTCACACCGTGGTGGATAGACTACCTCTACCTCAAAGTTGCTGCTATCAACAGTGACATTTTGTGCAAGTCGGTGGACAGATGTTTGTTTGTTTGTTTGTTAATAGCATGTATTTCGTCTTGTCCTCATTTACTTCAAGAGCAACTAACTTCGCCTGTTCTTCAATATACTTGAAAGCCTCTACCACGGCACGTTTGGAGCTTCCTCTAATGTCATCCGCATATCCCAGTAGCTAGACGGATCTGCTGAAATTAAGTGTCTTCCGTTTTGACACCTGCCGTGCGCAGTATCTGCTCAAGAACAATATTGAACAAATCACATGACAGCGCATCACCTTGCCGAAATCCGGTGCATGTCTCCAACGTGCTCTCCAACGTCACGCGACACAATTGGATAAGTCTTCCCGGGATTCCGAATTCGTCCAGCGCCATGTAGAGCTCCTGATGATGAATACTATAACATGCGGTCGATAAGGAAGTAGTGTGTCTCGACTTGAAATTCGCTGGCCTTTTCCAGGATTTGCTTTAGTGCGAACATCTGATCTATTGCCGATCTTCCGGCCGGAAGCCTTACCGTATTGCAGAAAGGTTTAAGATGTTAAAATAGTACGTTGGATAGGATATAGTATATATTCATAATTTAGCAGTGATATGCTTTTATAATTCTTGTAATATCGGCTTTCTTGTAGATGGGGCATATGATGGGCCAGTCATCGGACATGCTGACCTCCACCCAAACTTGATTAATGATTTGATGCATGCGCCCTACCATAACATCACCGCCGAGAAGAGATCTTCTTTATTGACTAGACGTTGGTTCTTTTCGTGTCCAATCGCTCTCTCTGCATGATGCTGCTTAAATACATATGTCTACTAATCACGTCGCGTTGGTGACTAAGTTTCCTTGGCTGTTTTGAAGAGCCTGCAGCAAGTTGCTTGGCTTTCTTATAAAATATCCAGATTTTGTTTCGATCGCGAGACTCTTCGATCTCCTTGAGCTGGGAGACTGGGTACTCTCTTTTTCTCCTCTCTTCTCTTACCCCGGTACTCTTGTTGCTCTTGATTTCCGCTGCACCGATCTAATCTGTGCATCTTCTGTCACATTTTTCCGGTATACGCATACGTCATCATGCCACGGCCTTTTTGAGATGGTTGTTAGCCCAGAGTGGTTTCGGCTACCTCTTGGATGATGTCGCGATACTGGGACCACCGGCTATTAGCGTCTGTGGTAGGTTAATGCACACTGGAGAGTCTCTCACTGAGGCGGTCCTTGTAGACTTCGAGCTCTGAATCTAGCTGCAACAGGAAAATGGTCAGAGTCGACTTTTGCCCCTCGGTTCTTCAGTCTCGTCGGTAGGGGCATGTACACATATTAGGTTAATAATTTGAAATGTAGCTGTGATGCGGATTATGGCCAGGCGATCACTTATCGGCTTGAAGTCAATAACTTTTAACCTAAGCCGATTTCCTATAACCTAACCGATTTCTGTCTCTTAATTATTCCTTATCTCCTGAATCGCGGTAATGTTGGCCTTGTACCGCGAGAGGACAGACTTAAGTTTTTAAATAGCACCTGCAGTGTAGAGTACCCGTACATTCCAGGCACATACTCGCATGTCCGTTAACGTTCCGGGTCTGGTTTCTGTTTTCTCGTCTTTCTCATAATTACATTTGTTGACATGGTTCGGAAGTTACCCCGACGGCACAACCCCTTATCTGGAGAGCCAGTGCCTGATTTTGCACCCTAGGACATCAGGCTGGTAATTCCAGAGCCAGTAACTCAATTTGTGACTGACGTTGGCCTATTATGGCGTCATCCGCCACAAACTCTTTTCCAACACCCTAGCTTAGTACTTTATATAAATATTTTCATAGTATGTACGATCAGATTCAAAAACGCATCTCACGTATCGTGAGAATTTTGTATGACGCAGCCGTGCACTTTATTGTAAATCACTTACCCCCATTTTCTAATTTTTCCGTTTTCCTCTTGTTTACCGTAAGGACACCACCGAAAATTAATATTAAGGATTACATTTAAACAACTATTGCAGAGCTGACGTGCAGTCTTTTTCGAGAGATCAAACACTTAGGGCGCTTCAAGTTGTGCCAACTCACCTAAGTTAGTTAGTCTTCTAGTTTTCTCAAAAGCTTACAATTTCAGCATTAGTCTGCATGTGGCAATTGGAATGTCTAAGGTACCTTTATAAGGTGATTAAATATCGAGCAGTGCGGTTCCGTGCTTTGCGAGTTCGTCGGCCATGCAGTTCCCTAGAATATCTCTCTGCCCCGCCACCCAACAAAGGTGAATGTTGAACTGCTTCGACATCTCCTTAGTAGAGGATCGGCAATAAAAATAAAACAAAAGTATAAACAATAAAATATCATATTCAAAAAATATAAATAAAAGTTTATTAATTTGTATTAAAAGCAGTAATTCATTTATCATGACAGATAATTTAATTTGACCATCGAATATCGATAATCGAATCTAGTTAGCGGATTATGTTCATTTAATTCTTCAAATTAACAACCGCGATCATCAGTTTGAAAACTACGATTTATACAATGAAAACCGAATTCTCTAATTTGATTACTGCTTTCATCATATTAACAATTTCATTATGAAAATTGTAATCTTCAAATTAACGATGGTATGGACGATATATTTGAAAAAATATTAGCTAAATATATTGTTTAACATTTTTTTCGATTTCTATGCAAATTTTCGAAGAAAACAGCATTTTAGTGGTATGTAGGCAGTACCTACATATCTTGTAAAGGATGTACAACTTATCTCTCAAACTTAAGATTTAAAACGGTCTTTTCTAAATTGTGGGCGTGGCAGTGGGCGTATTTTGAAAATTTTAACACTTTACCATTTCGGAACCCTAGGGAGTATATGTTCCAAATTTCAGGTTCCTAGCATAGCTTGAAAGGCCTCAAAAGTTGATACGGACGGACGGACATTGCTAAATAGTCTTAGATTTTGGTCCTGATCATAAATATATATATACTTTTAGGGCTCTGCGAGGAATATTAAGGGGTGTTACAAACTATGTGTCAAAATTAATATACCCTTAGGATAGGATATAGAAATCTATTTGAGGAGTTTCTTTAGTTTATGGTGATTTTTGAAATGTGGGTATGTGTTTTTTTTAGGGTTTGTGGAAAAGCTTCCATGAGACATGAGGATATTTATATTTCTGTAAGTAAAACGAGGTTGCATGTGGGTGCAGTGCTTAGTGGTTAACTGCGTTGGACAACTAAGCGAGAGGTCGCTGGTTCAAATCCCGGCCTGTACCACCTGAAAGTTTTTAATCGCTGCCCCACTTCTTGCGAACGTCTGACAAAATCCAAGAGTAGGATATGTCATGAGAAGCTTCTCAAAAATAATTGCCGTTCGGAATCGGGATTAAACTGTAGGTCCCTCTATTCGTGTCAAAAATATAACTTCGCACACACGATGGTTGGAGAAGCCAGGGTTTTTGGTCCTTTATGGGCCGTTTATGCCTAATATTTATTTATTTATTTTATTTTGAAACTACGTGCGTATATTTGGTTTCATTGAGGACAATACGACAAGTCTTTGGGCACTCAAAATTACTGTCGATAGCACTTGGAGCTTATTCGTTGCTGATTTAACTCATGGCTAAAATAACTGTGTCATCCTCAAACGCAGCTACTTTCGTACCTTCTTCCCGCGGAATATCTCGACCATAGATTACAAATAGAATTGGACCCAGAACGCTGTCTTTTGGAACATTTGCCGCGATTTCTTTGAATTTGAAATAAATAAAAGTAAGTGTATTTTTTTATTTTTATGGTAGAATAAAATCAAAAACAAAAACTAAAAAGTTATTAACAAGTCAACAATATCATCGTCCGACAAGCGGAAGTTCAGCTTGAGAAATTCGAAATTCTAAAACGTGCAGTCATAATGACTAGTAAGCAGTTGTAAACTTTTCCTTAATTCTCTGATAACTACAATGAGCAGAGAACTACATCGCAATTTTAATTTTAAACCTAATTGTCAAAATAATGTTATAAAAAACCGATAGCTGAAAACGGCCATCTTCGATGGTTGCCCGTAGCAGACAGAAAATTAAAAAAAAAATTGTACAATTTTATATCGCAAAGAGTGTGTCTGACAGCTCTGTTAAGGTTAAGGAAAGCTTCGATCCAAGAGCGATTAAGAAAACAGTATGAATAATGCACTAAAAATAGTTACATGGAATGTTCGATATTGCAGCACATTAAAGAGTTATTATGTTTTTATAAATACGGAAAAAATATATACTTGTTTAAATTAAACATATCTGGATACTGTTGCTATCACGCCCGTAGTGGACAGAATAAAAAAGATAATAGGCATTATACATTTTTATATTGCAAAGGGTGTGTCTTACAGCTCTGTTAAAGTTGAAGAAAGCTTCGATCTGGCCACTCCTAGACTAACTAGTTTGACAACTTACTGGGTCTCTTTAAAAAAAAGACCGCGCAAATAAAATCGATCTTGAGGTTTCTCTTCAAACTCCATATGAACTTGAAGACGGATTCGATCAATTAATCGGAGTCACTCAAAGCTCTGCCTGGTATAATACTCCTAACTAAAGGATGACAAAAGCAGAAGCTATAATTAAATATTCTCGGGAAACAACCGAATTAGTGAAAGAGAAAGAAAAGCTCGTACCTATACATTTCGGGCTCCGCAGCGTAATTTTTAAAATGATACCAAATAATCTATTTAGCGCTCTTAAAAAAATAGATTCAGGACTTTAAAAATCGCAGTTTCTTTATATCTTGAAGCCAGCGTTAACCAATAGAGCCTTTCGACTCTTTATGCTGACATTTGATAGCAAAGTGAAATCTGAAAATATTTATAAAGTATGCTCTATTCTGAACATGAGAGTTAAAATTGAACCGCTACGAAAAACTACTAATGCAATACTACAGTGCAAGAAATGTCATGATTTTAATCACACCCAGAAATACTGCTCTCAGGCACCAATTTGTGTCATATGTACCGGAAAACACCTCCAATAAGGACCGCAATTCGATGCAAAACTTACTTTTGATTTGCATATTAATAGCGTATTATTAAAAGCTAATTCGATGCCCAAAAAAGCTGTAAGACACAACTATCACGTTACTCATTCAGCGGATAGAGCAAGAGGGGGATCTGTGTTACTCGTTAAAGACTCAATCAAAAATTACGAAGATTTAAAAATCTTGGAGGAAAAAATCCAAGTTACAACTACAACAGTATGAAAATTAAAGTATCTGCACTATGCTGCCCACCAAAACACAATTGAAAAAAATTTCTATATTAGGTTTTTTAAAACATTGGGAAGTTACTTTATAGTCGTAGGCGAATTTTATGCAAAACATAAGGAAAGGCTACAGTCCGCTTGGGGCGAACAGTATGATACGCTATCCATGTCCCTATATGCCCCAAAGAAAAAAGCATTAAGAAGATGATGGCTAGCATTTTATTTCATTCTATTAATTGAAAAAAAAATTTTTTTTTAAAAAATGTCCCCAAAAGGTGGGCGTGGCCAAAAACTTTGTATGGGCGATATGTTGGAAAAAATATTTGGTAAATATCTTGTTAAACATTTTTTTTTCGCTTTCTATGAACATTTTCGAAGAATACAGCATATTAGTAAAAAACGCCCACAAAAAGTAGGCGTGGCAAAAAACTTTATATGACAAACTTATAAAGCAGAGTAGTGCCTACATATCTTGTGAAGGTTGTAACACTCTATCCCTGTAACTATAGCTTTAAAATGATTTTTTCTAAATTGTGGGCGTGACAGTAGGCGTATTCAAAAAATGGTTACACTTAACCATTTCGGAGCCCTAGGGAATATGTGGTCCAAATTTCAGCTTCCTAGCTTAATTTTAAAGGCCTAAAAATTGCGTACGGACGGACATTGCTAAATAGACTTAGGATTTGGTCCTGATCATAAATATATATACTTTTATGGATCTACGACGAATATTAAGGGGTGTTACAAACTATGTATCAAAATTAATATACCTTTAGGATAGGGTATATAAATACTTTTTGTGGTTCAAGACTTACGTACACTAAGGGTAGAGAGCTATATTCAGTAGGTAAAACATTAAATTTTGACTTTCAATCAAGTGCTAGGCCAACACTGGCCGACCGACCTGAATAAGATCCCAGACCTAATAAACTTCTATGTTGAAAAGGGAATATCGGATATCTACATCTATGTAAAGAAGATTCTTATGAAGATTAGTGTCAGCATACTGAAAACCAAGACCTATAAACCATAAAATAAACTGGCTCCTATTCAGACAAACAATAGAAGAAGCATTAATCTACAAGTCCCGATAAAAACTTCATTCCAACTAGAAGAATGAGGTCAGCTGCTTGCTGCATGAATAAGAACCCCTACTTTCCAAAAAAGAGGATTGTAGACATAAACTTGGCGAAGAATTCGAACACCTGAAAATAAAATGGTGCCTAACGCACTATGCACTGAACTCAAGAGGTTGCCTTAGATGGTTAAAAACGAACCAGTTGGATACTTGGTTAATCCCATAAGGATACAGACTTTTCTCTTTGGAAATCTGCCAAATTCTTAAAAAAAACTGTCAAGAAATGCAAAAGAAATGGCTAACCTCTTCTCCGATCACCTGCAGGAAACTTTCCAACCATTTCCTAGACAAACTGAACACAAAAATCCCTTTCTGATGCCCAGAAATGATCACAGGAACATAACAGGAGAATATAACATTATAAGAACTTAAATCTGAAATCAAAAGTAACGTAAATGCAAAAAAGCACCAGGCTATGATTTGATAACAAGACATATACTTCAGGATCTCCCGGATGAAGCTTTACGTAAACTTCTACATATAATTAATGCATTATTCAGACTAAAGTATATTCCAATGCAATGGAAAGTGGCAGAAGTAATCATGGTTCTGAAACCAGATACGTCGATACGTGAAAAGAAATCGTACAGGCCAATTTCGCTCCTTCCTTTAATAGCTAAGCTATTTGAAAAACTGCTTGAAAAGACTCGAGCCAATAATAGAAGAAAGAAATCTTATTCCCTGCCACCAATTTGGGTTTAGAGAGAAACACTCTACTGTACAACAAGTGCATAGAATTGTGAGCATACCATAAAAAGCACTTGAGCATAAAAGAGTCTTCTCATCCATGTTTTTAGACATAGCTTTCGACAAGCGTTTGATAGAGTCTGGCATCAAGGCCAAGAATTTAAACCTACTTAAACCCTACTTAATTCTTAAATATTACATCACGGATCGTCCCTTTAGAGTGAGTTATGAAGACGAATATTCTAAATTAAATAAAATATCCGCGGGAGTTCCTCAAGGAAGTGTTTTGGGACCAAGCCTCTATCTCCTACCGGGTCATATTTTAAGAGGTTTAGATCTTTTTTAAAAAAAAAAAAACAAAAAATTCGAAAAAATGAATGAAATATTTATTTGAATCGATAGTTTGAACCTTGCAATTTAATGTTTAAAGATAATTTCATGCAAATGTTGACCGCGGCTGCGTCTCAGGTAGCCCATCCGCTGAGTCCAATTTTGGCATACTCTTTCACACATATCGGCCGGTATCTCACGAATGAATGCATGGATGTTGGCTTCCAGTGCGTCAATCGAAGCGGGCTTGTCCCTATACACATTAGCCTTGGCATACCCCCACAAAAAATAATCTAATGGTGTCAAATCGCACGATCTAGGCGGCCAATTGACCGGCCCGAAACGTGAAATTAACTGTTCACCAAACTCGCCTCGCAATTGCGCCATTGTTTCGCGTGCTGTGTGGCATGTGGCACCGTCTTGTTGAAACCACATATCATGCAAGTCAAGAAATTCCATTTCGGGCAAAAAAAAGTTTGTTATCATCGCTCGGTAGCGTTCACCATTGACAGTAACGCTGCGATTCGCATCATCTTTGAAGAAATATGGCCCAATAATGCCGCCGGCCCATAAACCGCACCAAACAGTGGCTTTTTCGGGATGCATTGGTAGCTGTTGCAATGCTTCTGGCTGATCTTCACTCCAAATGCGGCAATTTTGCTTATTTACGTACCCATTCAACCAAAAATGAGCCTCATCGCTGAACACATTTTTCGATAAAAAAGCGGATCCTCGGCCAGCTTTCCAAGAGCCCATTCACCAAAAATTCGGCGTTGTGGTAGGTCGGCTGGCTTTAGTTCTTGCACCAGCTGTATCTTAAAAGGCTTTACGCCCAAATCCGTCCGCAAAATTTTCCACGTAGTGCTGTAACAAAGGCCTAACTGCTGGGAACGGCGCCGAATCGACATTTCGCGGTCTTCTGTCACACTAGCTGATACGGCCGCAATATTTTCTTCAATACGCACAGTACGTAAACGTGTTGGTGGTTTAATGTCCAACAAAGTAAATTTGGTGCGAAATTTGGTCACAATCTTCCGAATAGACTGCTCAGAAGGTCGAGAATGCCGATCATAAAATGGAAGCAGCGCGCGATGAACATTTCGAACCGAGCACGAATTTTGATAGTAAAATTCAATAATTTGCAAGCATTGTTCATCACTACTTGCGACAGTGCGAAAACAACTCCATGACCATGTCAATCCATAAATTCAAAACATGGTTCGAAGAAAACAATAATACCATTAGGCGATTTAAAAGAATAAGACCGCTTGACCTAATTTCTTGACGAAAAATAAAATTTAAATATAAAACTTTACCAAGGCATACCCATATTGTATTTACAAAGGTATATATATAACCTTATTATAAAATTTAAAACCAAATGAATTATTTCGGAACAAGCTCCACCCCGTCAAAACGTCAAGCAAATAACTAGAGAACAATTATTAGAAGAGATGATGTCTCAGTTGTAATGTAAGGAGGTGTTTTTTTCTGTCGGGGAGATATTTCCGTTACTAAGCAATCGACGGCTGAATCCCCCCCCCCTTGCTGGTTTAAATCTTTTAATAGCACAGAAGTCTATCTTTTTAGTTAAAGTCTTTCAATTTATTTTAAACCTTTTATCAAGAAATTACATTGGCCGATATCTGGCATAATCATTGGGAATAAATCCTAAAAAATATACATATGAAAGCACGGTTGACGTTACACGAAAACCCCAAATCCATATCATATTAACTTCAGAGGCTAAGCTGTCTACATTTTACTGTTAGCAACGGTCTTCGTTAAACGACTTTAAGCGTCACATTCTTTTATCAAGATTAGGACTATTAAGACGCCAGGCAGCACTTCCAACTGCCCTAATTTGTGCTGTGCCAACCTGAGCAACCCATCGTTTATCAATACTATGAAATTTAAGAGCTTACAAAAAATCCTTTTGAAATGTTCATGGTTCCTTAACATATCCTTTCGAAAAAAATAAATAAAGCAAGAAAACATATGCTTCGTGTGCAAATATCAATTCGACGCCGAACACAAATTAAACATACCAAAGGATGGCCTAGAGCTATAAAACATATATTTTTTGGTATAGTTCCGTGCCATACGAACACGTACTGTTATGTACTTACATACAAATGTTTACATGTTATCATCTCGGAATGCTATCCTTGGCGGCAGTCACGGTATTTTAGCAAACACCTGACTGACGATGACAGCACAATGAAAAAAAAGGTGAGGTAGTTTACCTACGTACACTGTGTCTCAGTCGTTTAAAGCCACTGGTTTTTTAATATTACAGAAAAGATTTTTACTTTATAGTATTGGGCAAGGATCTCATTATTAAAAATAGCCTTTAATTGTCTGATAAGGACGAGATGGGGTAAATATTAATTCAAATAGTCAAAGTTATCTCGCTCATAGTACATTTAATAGAACATAAAGGGTGTTGTTTTTAGAGGTTGATTTTTCCAATAGAGATATAGATGACATTTTGTATTCAAATCTAGCAACTCTAATGTCATTTATATTCAGTTTGGTTTGCCATTTCATCATGAACAGGTTGACAAATGAACAACGCTTGCAAATCGTGCAAATTTATTTCGAAAATAATGGTTCAGTTCGCGAAGTTTACCGCAAGCTCCGTTCATTTTATTAAAAAAAAAAAAATTGTATGGTCTACATAATTGTCCATCAGAGCAATTAATTCGGTTAACCATGGATCGTTTTCGCACTACGTTTACTCTATGTGATAATACGCAGGAATTCCGCAGAGACGTCGAACAGTGCGCACCGAAGAAACAATTGCCGCCGTTAAGCAAAGTGCTGAAGAGGACCCGAATAAATCGATTCGCCACGGTGCACAACAAATGGAGCTTTATCCATTAACTTTATGGACGATTTTGCGCAAAGATCTCTTTTTAAGACCTTACAACATTTAGCTTGTGCAAGAATTAAAGCCGCGAGACCATGCAATGCGTCGTGATTTTGGTGTATGGGCCGAAAATTATCAATCTCATTTTGATTGATGTTGATTTTTATAGCAAATTTTTTTTCAGTGATGAGGCTCATTTTGGGTTGATTGGCTACGTCAGCAAGCAAAACTGCTGCATTTGGAGTGAAAAGAATCCACATGAGACCCTTGAAACGCGATTACATCCACAAAAACTAACTGTTTGGTGTGCTCTATGGGCTGGTGGAGTCATTGGGCGATACTTCTTCCGAAATGATGCTGGAGAGTCAGTTACCGTTAATGGAGACCGGTATAGAGACATGATAACCAACTATTTTGTTCCCGAATTAGATGGCATGAATGTGGATGAGATTTGGTTCCAACAAGACAGCGCTACATGCCACACAGCGCACGTCACAATCGATTTATTGAAGGAAACAGTCGATGAGCGCATAATTTCGCGGAATGGACCCGTCAATTGGCCACCAAGATCGTGTAGTTTGACACCATTGGATTATTTTCTTTGGGGATATGTGAAGTCGCTCGCTTACGCCAACAAACCAGAAATGTTAGGGGACTGAAAGCCAACATTCGTGGCGTTATTGCCGACATACAGCCCCAAATTCTTGAAAAAGTGGTTAAAAATTGGACTTCTAGACTTGTCTTTATTCGAACCAGCCCGAAATAGTATTTAAACATTAATGCATAAAATAACCATAAAGCCAAATTGATGGCCATTATTTTTCTTGTCTTGTATTTCTCAAAGTTTTATTTTCGAAGTTCTATACCTCTAAAAAAAAACACTCTGTATAATATTTATAAACAAGACATTTGTCAATTGCTAAATAAATTATACCAACGGTAAGCTCCCCGAACGACTAGCGGAAAGATAAAGATACAGATAAAAGATACTTACAAAATTAGTAATAGACTTTGAAAGGTCTAAACCCTAAAGGGAACAGATTTTTGAGACAAATTTGAAGGTCCCTAAAACGTGTGAGTTTAAGTGTCTGAGATGCACTGTATATTAAGACTTGAAACACTCGGGTCTATTATAGCTGAGCTTCGTTGGCTTTTCGGTTTTATTCCTTGAAAGCCACTCAAAACAACACAGCAGAAATGCTCACCAGCATCACCACGCCATTACCAACACCATCACCAGCTACACTCTATTGCATTAGCGTGTGAAGAAGACTAACAGCTTCAGGCAAATGAAAGACAAATATTCGTTTTAACGGAGCTGGTAGAATGAACGCAGCGGTGTCGGAGTGGCAAATATTTGAGAAAAGCCACTAACAACATTCCCAAATTTAACCTCCTGAAAGTACAATGTGTATATTTGTAGGAAACAGGAAAAAATGGATTCCGAACCCAAGCAAAAAAGTTAAGGATGAAGGTTGGGAGTAAAATAGGTACCTCTTCAAAACATCAAATATGGGGGCATTCTTCGGGAAATCAGTGTTCGCTCTCTAAGCCATCAGAGCACATGCGACATGTGATTTGTAGGTCTCCATAATAAAAAGAAAAGGCAAACGATTTTTCCGCTCACAGGATTTGGCATCTCAGGGTGTCGTCATGACGCGACGTACGGCTCTCAATTCAATAACACACAGGATGTGACTTCTTCAAGTCGCTACGTGGGGAAAAGTGAATACAAGTTTTGTGCTTTATGTTTGAGTTTAGAATTCGGTAACCGATTGTTCAAATTGGAAGGGGATATGTTCAATATTCAATGCGTGGTGGGCGGCATGCATGTACCTATGTAGGTAAATCTTTTGTCACGCCCTGGATGACGGCAACGGATTGGAGCTATTTGTAATAATAATATTAGTATTTGGTATGCCTACTCTCTTTACTTTTACTCTACTAACAAACATCTTTGGTATGTATTTTCAGGAGGAAATTAACTAAATTAATAAACTAAATTGAGAACAAAGAGTGCACGCATTTGATGCAACTATAGAGCGTAGTGCAGTATATTTGCCATTTATGATGAATGGTAAACTTTAAACGATAAAACGATAAGAAGTGGATAATATGCTACGTTTACATTGATAAAACTATTAAACCTCATACATATGCTGTACTAACTTCTTTTATATTAACATTTTAACGCCCAAATGATGCAATTTCGAAAGCTAAGTTTGAATTGTTACCATCTGATTAATTAGAGGAAAAATAATTCGGGATCCACTGTTTACTATAAGGATGCAGTTTTCCATTGTATTGTGTTGCATATATTTGTGTTTTATCCTCGTTTGCTTCAAAACCAACTTAACTCGCCTGTGCTTCAATTGACGTAAAAGCTTCTATCACGGCATGTTGGATGCGGCCGATGATGTCGATTTTGTCTGCATACACATGTATGTAGCTGTACGGATCTGTTTAAGTTAATGTATTTCGAGTTTTTCGCCAAACTAAAACATTTCCTAAGACCCTTATATGGGTTTCTCCCCCTAGTTTAGATCCTGGGCTTATCCTGAGTGGCTATTGTTTATATTTTATCTGCATTGGATGATACAAAAGATGAATAAAAAACAAATTCAAATCTGCACTTAAATAAAATTTAGGCTTTACTTAGTTCGATTTAAGTATTAAAATCATGGTCGGAATGAGACGCTCTCTAAATATTTCTTTACCAGTATTAAATATATTTTCAATGACATGTGCCTATCCTTTAATCTTTGCGTGCATTATTCTACAAGCACAGACACTCTGATGGTAAATAAAGGAATACCAAATTATTTTGTTTTAATATTTTGAGCAATACGCAGGTACATGTACCTGATAATATATGTGGTAATATTGCATCCATATTGGCAGATTTTAAGAGCTTCAATAGTGAAATTTCGATATGGTGTATGATTACCGTCCCCTGTATGTGTATACAAAGTCCTTGGATATAGGTTATCATTTTAATGGCAATACTGGTTGGTTGTCAGCGCTGGTGTCATAGAGTAGAGCTTTATGAATTTTAATTGCAAAAGTAATGAACACCAAAGAGATTCCATGTGAACATGATTAAATTAAATTCTCGGGAACATATATTTTGTTTTAAATTAGGAATTCTTTTACCTTGCGACCGAACAGTACCCTGTCAATCGAGTTGATTATTTCGTATTAAAATACAGTTCGATAGGTCTGAGAATTGAAAAATTATTAATTAAACTTTTAAATGACAATTTTCCAAATGAAAAATAAATTGCTGTAAGACAGCGTTTAATATTACATAAAATTAGCGGGCTTATAGTCATTCTGGCGAAAAATATTACATTGTGATACATTAAAACGTTTTCATAGTTTGTTAAAAAAATATAGTATAATAAAAATAATTATATTTAAATCAAAAAGGCGGCCAAAATATTTAGCATTCTTGTTAATTTTGGGAGGATTATGGTTTTCTTAGGCGTTTATGGAAATTTTTTATATGAGTTAAAATGCTTTATTTTAAAATTTATAGTAAGTGATAAACAGAAGAAGGAGAACAGAAGGTAGCTGGAATGCATTGCATGTATATATTGTGGGTGCATTTTTCTTTCGAAAATGCTTGGCAGTTGAGTACAATTCTTAAATAAGCACATTATGTTACATATAATATATTGAATTAGCCACTATTTTTAACAGACAACTTTATTAGTCAAGTAATAATTTTTTGTAATTTTTTTTGAAAATAAACAGAATAATTTACTAGTTCTACTAAATTCGATTAGTACTGATTGCAAATATTGTTAAAAAAGTGATTTTATGTACCAAAAATAGTATTTGTAAGAATTTGGATTACGTTACATTAAAAACCTTTTAAATCAGTGTTCAATTGCGTAGAAATACTTAACTGATTCAATATAATCATCCATAACCTAAGAAATCCGTGTTTGTATAGTTATACTTAAATTTATTGTCAACCGAATATGTAGGATCAACTTACTTACTATATATTAGTCACATTAATCAATATTTTTTTATTAAATTGGTTAAAACATAGCTTTATTCTCTATAGTATAATATTTTAAGCGGTTCGGCCGGATGAGATACCCTGTGAGTTCTGAAAAAAGATTGGAGACATCGGGCTCAGATGGCTCATGATTATTATCCCCAAACTCATGAGAGGTGATCCAATGCCCAACCAGTGGAAGGAATACGCGAAACTGTAATAATTACCGTTCAATCAAGTTGATGTCACACACCATGAAGATCGTAGAGCGGGTCGCTTTAGACAAATAATGCGGCTGTCTGACGACCAGTACGGGTTTGAGGCGGGTAAATCAACCACAGATGGAATGAAGAGTATAAGGATCATAATGGAAAAGCATCGTGATTCCTTAAAGGATCTGAATATGATTCTGGTTGATTTTGGAAAAGCATTCCATAGACAACCAAGAGATCTGATATGGGTAGCGCCAAGACAACGAAACCTCCTGAAACCTACGTACAGATGATCATGGACATGTAAGCGGGAGCGAAGACAAAAGTCAAATGTGTCGCAGGGGTAACCGATGAATTCCCAATTAAAGACGGTGTTCACCGGGAAGTGCCTTAAGTCCTTTGCTCTTTATTACAGTCCTAGATTATCTGCTTGGGGGAAAAGTGACGGACTCTAAAGTGCATCAGTTCCAGAAGTTCCAGAATCCGAGGAAGCCTTCACGTCAAAGAACCCATCTCGAATAAATTGGAGCACGACCGACTCAGTTGGTATTGTCATATTCAAAGGAGTGATTCTACGAACCCCGTCAAAAAGAAAATGGCAATCAACGTTCCCTTACAATTGCTTAAGAGAGGCCTAAAAAATCCCGGATCACACAAATGCAGAAACATCAGGCGAACCAGTAGGAATGTGAAGTGGGAGGGTTATGATCCCTATAATCCTGATCATAATCTCGTCGTTAAATGGAGAGAAGATTATAATATTTTATTATGTTATTAGTTGTTTGTAAGTAAATTTTTATAAATGCATATTCACCGCATTTTTTTAAATGTTTATTTTACACGCCGCCCCCTCATTAAAACCTATATAATTCGCTACATGAGGCACCACCATACAAAATCGTTTCAAATAAGTACTCATTCGAAGAACAAATACACAATGTTTTGAAACAGAATCGGATGGGCTTACCATTTACCAAATATTATAGGTATCATTTGTTCATCAGTCGACATACATAAATATTGTGAGCAAATACACCGAACAGCATTTACTTATTTGCAGCATCGATAAGCGGTCTAAATTTGGCACAGTTATCAAAAATATCGAACTTCGTGTTGTCTAATATTAAATGAATAAATAGTTTGATTGATTCAAATCTTGCCCTTAGAATAGCTTGCTTAACAATTGGAACGTCTAAGGTTGATGTGAGCAATATAATTTCCATTGAAGAAGTGTGTGGTATCTACTAAGAAAAAGGAGTTCATGCAATTTGAGTTGAAGCTGAGCATTATTTGACCCGCGTTTTGGTAATTGAATGCCATTATCATATGGGTTATTTCATCAGTGAGGAAAAGAGAAAACAGCTGATATGGCGATCTCCCTCCTATAACAAACATAACGATGGGCGATATTAGCAATATACCGATGAATATAGTAATTTTCAAATACCTAAGAGCGGTGATATAATTTCAGTCCTGGATATCTCATACTCACATTTCGCCAATGATTGAAATTTTTTTCATATTTCAAATTGTATCAACGTTTTTCCATGCCAACTTTTCTAATATAATATTTATTTGCATTGGCCCGTTCTTTGGGGTGAAAACTAGCCACCGTTTTTTAAGAGCCTATCTGCCAGGCCTGCTATACGTCACGTGTAAAGTAATGATGCAAATGTGTGGGTCAATGTATCGAGAAAATGGTAATAGCATTATTTTATATAACTTGAAGTGGAAAAGAATGGGAGAGGGAGGCTGAAAAAAAAATTCTTAAAAACTAACATTATATAATTCATATTTAAATTAAAACATAAGGAAAGGCTACAGTCCGCTTGGGGCGAACAGTATGATACCCTATCCTTATCCCTATGTACCCCAAAGAAAAAAAAGCATTAGGAAGATGATGGATAGCATTTTATTTCATTCTATGAAATTTATAGAAAAAAAAAATGTTTTCTTTCAAAAAACGCCCCAAAAAGTGGGCGTCGCAAAAACCTTTATATAGGCGATATATTGAGAAACATATTGGCATAATATATTTGTTAAACATTTTTTTTCGATTTCTATGAAAATTTTCGAAGAAAACAGCATTTTAGTGAAAAACGCCCACAAAAAGTAGGCGTGGGAAAAAACTTCATATGACAGACTTATAAAGGAAAGCAGTGCCTACATATCTTGTAAAGGTTCCAATACTCTATCTCTCTAACTTAAGCCTAAAATTGTTTTTTCTAAATTGTGGGCGTGGCAGTGGGCGTATTTTGAAAATTTTAATACTTTACCATTTCGGAACCCTAGGGAGTATATGTTCCAAATTTCAGCTTCCTAGCATAATTTTAAAAGCCTCAAAAGTTGATACGGACGGACGGACATTGCTAAATAGTCTTAGATTTTGGTCCTGATCATAAATATATATACTTTTAGGGGTCTGCGACGAATATTAAGGGGTGTTACAAACTATGTGTCAAAATTAATATACCCTTAGGATAGGGTATAAATATTCAAACCGTCATTATTTGCCATTATTAAAGATGTAGGTAGAAAGCTAGCCACTCTGGCCGAAATATATTAATACAGATGAAAGCAAATTTAATGTCTGGTGTGAGCCGAATACGGACTTTCACTTCAAAATCACTCAAACAACTGTTGCTCTGTGAAGGTTTTATTGTCTTTTATATATAGGTAGTAAAATGGATATATTTGTCAATCACAACATATGTTGCATATTTTAGTCAATTTTACTTTCTAACAAGACAACATCCCAAGCACTGTATCGTAGATTTAAAAACTTCGGTTGCCCCAAACTATTGCAGATACCTTCTCAGTCACCGTACTTAAAGGTGATTGAGCATTTGCGGGAAGAACTTGCAAGAAAAGTATAAACAAAGAGTTTTAGCACGCCTAATCAGCTTAGAGCTTTATTCCAACCATGGAACTCTATCGAACCCTAGGTCTACGAAAAATTGGTCCAACCAATGTCCAAATGACTTCAGGCAGTACTGCAAGCTATATGGCACTTCGTAGTAGTTTCTGGTATATGACATTTCAAATATGATTGCTGAGTATCGTTGGGATCTGGTGACTTTGGCAGTGTGCCACCATCTGCAGTATTCCTGTTTGCTCTATCTTTCTATATTCTGGACTTCGCCTCCATTTTCGCCCCAGGCCATAGGTTATAGTAAGTGGGTATTGTACATACATATTATATAAAAAGTAAAAGGTAATTCATCGTGGGGTTTAATTTATAATGTAACACATAAATTTCAAAATAAACGAATAAATAAATTTCAAGGCGTCAATCGTAGCTGGCTTATTCTTGAAGACCTGAGACTTTACATTTCCAAAGATAAAATAGTCCAAAGTTGCGATATAGCATGATCTAGGCGGCCAATTTACCATAGCAACGTTAAAATTAAGTGTTCACCCAAATGATTTCTCAACAATTCCACTGTTTCATGCGCTTTATGGCTCGTAGCGTCGTCTTGTTGAAACCAAAGTTCACCGAGACCATGGGTTTGAATTTCAGAATGTTAACATGGCGCGATAATGGTTACCATTGACGGTAACATTGTGATTTGCCTCATTTTTGAAGAAATATGGAATAATGATTACATAGACAATTTTACCCATAAAGTGCATAACCATGCACTGTTGGTATCAAGACACTTATTTTCGACTATAGCTATTCTTTCCTCAATTAACTGCCGAAAGAATATCTGAAAATAGAAAATAAATCATAAAATTGATTAAAGGAAATACTTCCATATTCCCTGAGCCCCGTGCAGGTATGGGAAATAAGAATATCCCTGCAGCGCCCGCCAGTGCTTGTCGTAAAAGGCGACTAAGCTGGAGGAAATCACTTCTAGGCAATTTAAACATCCAGGTGAGCCTAGCAACATATTTAACACCATAAAGCTGCCCCAAAAGTGTGCATGCAAATCCGTGGGTTGACACGACTGGAGATAACCGGTGTCAAAAAATTAAGATCAATCAAGAATATCAGGAGCATGCACTTTGTTGAACAAACAAACTCGCTTAACCTAGCATTATGGAAATCATCTTCAAAGAAACACTACCCCACCAGGCACCTCTAATGCTACGCATGGTTGTGATCCTGGGACGAGCGAGTCAGAGCTATTTATGCAAAGAAAATTATGCAAAGACTTAGGCGAAACCTAAGGGTCGCGAGGAGGAACGTTGGAAGTATGAGTGGTAGCAGCTGCGAGCTGGAAGAGATGATGGTAAGAAGCCGATTGGACATCTTGTGTGCCCAAGAAACGAAATGGCGAAACACCGGAAATCGGCCGCGTTTCTTCGACGTTAAGACAAAAGAATACAAGATGTTCTACTACTGTAGAGAACAGGTTAAGAATGGTATCGGTATCATCCTTGCGGCCTTGTGAGTGAGTGCAGTGGCTTAGTGGTTAAGTGCATTGGACCACTAAGCGGGAGGTCGCTGGTTCGAATCCCGACCTGTATCACCTGGAAGATTTTATTCACTACCCCACCTCTTGCGAACGTCTGACAAACATCCACGAGTAAGAAATGTCATGAGAAGCTTCTCAAAAATAAATTGCCGTTCGGAATCGGCATTAAACTGTAGGTCTCTCCATTCGTGTCACAAATATAAGTTCGCACACACAATGGTTGGAGAAGCTAGGCTTTAGGTCCTGTATGGGCCGTTTACGCCTTATATTTATTTATTTATTTTTTATCATCCTTGCGGCAGAGTTACTTACTTACTCAAAGTCCAGTGACCGTTTGATGTCTCTCAAACTAGTGATTCAAGGCGAGGTGTGGAATATTGTCAGTGCATGCTGACAAATCGGGTGCGAGCAGAGGGAAAAAGATGCATTCTGGCTTGATTTTCAGAGCCTCATCAAGAATATCCCAAAGGATGAGCTTTTGTTTGTTGGCGGAGATTTGAATGGACATGTCGGGAAGTCTAACGAAGACTATGAAGACTGCCATGGAGGACTAGGATATGTCACAAGGAATTCTTCTGGTGAAAACATCCTAAGCATCCAAGTCATACGGTCTGATCGTTTTGAAGACTCCGCCACTGCTATAAGTGACCAAGTGCCGGCTAGAACTCAGATTGACTATCATTTGGTGGCAAGTTTCATAAAGCCTACAGTTAAAGATTGCAAAGTGATCTTGGGAGAGGCGACACCGTCTCCTCCTAATAGAAATATTCATGGAGAAGAAGAACAAAAATAAACAAACAAATGTTACTGCGAAAATCAATTGGTACAACCTGGACAAAGAAAAAGGCTAGTCATTTACTCCATGGCATGAAAAATTTCCTCCGTAATAGCGCCAACGAAGTTTAGGATGAAGAGTGCAGCGCATAAGATAGGTGGGATTCCCTACAACGAGACTGCTTAGAGAAAGCTTAAGTACTGCTTGGAATCCCTATAATCTCTAAAATCCTGATCATAATATCGTCGTTAAATGGAGAGAAGAAGACTTCCATATTTTCTGTATACTAAGCTTTGCTTGCTCAATTTAAATTAGACATTTTTATACTCGGAATAAATAAATAATAAATTTTATTTTTTCAGTTAAAAAATAAAAAATTAAAGTCCGCACTTATTTAGACACCAAACACGTTTAGTAAATGGACAGATGAAAAACTAAACAAACTCGTAGAGGTGTTTTTAGGAAATCGTATAAATACGACTGCAAATCTTCAAAATAGTCAATTCCTGCATATTGATAGAGCTATATACATTGTGTTGCATTTTATTTAAGCAAAGAGGACACATATTATTTAAATACTTTTCTTTAGTGCATAGCTATTACATTTTGAACATTTATGCAACAGCACTTCTCTTATGGACACCATACTTTAAGTTCTTTCAAACTAATGACTGGTAAGTTGGAAGGAATCACAGACTGAGTTGCTTCAACATTACTCAATGCACTACATTGTAATGTATGATAAAGAAGCGGGTACGAGTAAGAAAATTACGTTAGTCCTTCGCGAGTAAGTGACCTTTATTAAAGTTTTACTTCTGAGTGAAGAAACACTCACTGGCAAAGATGCTAGGAATATAATTGTGATGCAGACTGGGTTAAAATTATATCAAAAGTTTCATACTCACATTCTAAAATCAACTTCGTTGAAGCAGAGAAGGAATACAATGAAACGCATACAGTCGGGTTCGAGGAGATCGGAGCAAGATATGGTGGAAAAGTTTTCCATTTTAAAGAGCCATAGATTTAAAGGGATGAATAATTTATAGTTTACGAACAATCAAAGGTTATTGACATATTAGAAGAATTATATCTATGTATAGATTCATAGTTATGGTTTGCATGATACATGACGCGACAGACCTCCTCTCTAAGTTATGCTAGGTTAGGGTCGGCTGAGCAGTTAGGTACGCCACTTTGCAAAAACTTCCCCCTACAAAGCTTAACAGTTTACTGTTGCGTACAGTTGCTAGTTTTTCTATGTTACAAAAAAAGTAATTTCCCAAAAAATACTTCTTTGTGCAACAAGCAAATCCCTCACTTTCGGACAATAAAGGTATGTGTAATATCTTACAAAAAAAGTAATTTCCCAAAAAATACTTCTTTGTGCAACAAGCAAATCCCTCACTTTCGGACAATAAAGGTATGTGTAATATCTTACTTAAGAAACTGAGAAGTAAAGTTCGTATGGATGAGATCACTAATTTTCTCAAAAACAGTTCCAACGATTTTGTTTCTGTGGCCAATGTAAAAAATTTCATGAAAATCTTTAAAGCCGTTATTAAGAAAATTTAATATTTCAAAACTTCAAAAATAATTTAAATTTATATGTTACCATTTATTTGAGGCATGTTGGATTTACCCATTATATTTTATTTATATAGTTTTATCAACCAGAAATAAAGACGTTTTCAACTTGAAAAGCCCGTCAAAATTTAACACCGTTAGCAGCAAAGAAATAGCAAGTGGGATAGGATGATATGAGGGTCAATTCTCATAATAGTGTGAGATTCTTACTCACTAAATAAAACCTCCCATCAAAAAATATTCATACGACAACTAGGCTAATGTCTATCAAGCAGATTTAATTTAAATTATTTAATATAATGTTTAGCAGGAAAAATTGGAAGCACCTGCATATACCGACAGTAACATGCGGTTACATCTTATTGTGCTAATTCAATTATGTTTTATAATTTGTAGTCGGCGCACAAGATTTCTCTGATCTAAAATTTGTAATACAGCGTCCTTGCAATGGCCAAGAATGCGAGTTTGTTACGCGGAATTTCGTATTTCGTAATCCGCGGTAGTAATACCTAGATTTCTGTGGATATGAGCGTTTCGGATATATCACGGAGCATTAGCGATTTGTCTAAGAACTTTATTTTTTTTTTTTATAATGCACGCGCACTAAAGGGCTTTTGGATACCCTTATAATGTAGTGAAGTAACATCGTGCGGGCATTAGGGAAGTGAAGGATTAGAAAAAAGGAGATATCGATGCACGTTGGTTTTAAATGTCTGTAAACTATAATGCGTAGGAAAAACAGAGCGGGGTACAGCATTTCACATTCGTATTGTACGGTAAAGAAACGAATCCTTGTATTTCACTATACGTCCGAATACAAGCTTGAGGGTAAACTGATGTGCATTCCTAGTATGGCGAGTATTGCGGTTGAATTGCTGTAGGGGTGGAATGCAACAGGCTATTTCATTTGAGCACTTGTGGTACCGATAAAACAATGACAGGCAGGAGACATCACGACGATGACTAAGAGAGTCAAATGATTTCGTGATGTCTCGATCGCCAATAAATTTTACCGCACGTTTTTGAATCCTGTCAAGTAGCTCCAAATATGTCATTGGTGCACCAGACCAGATATGAGCGTTGTACTCAAGTTTTGGGCGAATAAACGCCTTGTAGATTCTAGCCAGATCAGAAGGGGTGAAATATTTCTTGCATCGCTTAAGGAAGACTAGACATTTCGCAACGTTCTTGACGACATCAAATATGTGGTCATTCCAACGAAGTTTGTCGTTAACGCACATACCGAGGATGGAAAGTCTTTCGGTTTCGGCGATGCACGTGCCATCCATGGATAATGGCAGAGAATTAGGGATTCGCTTCAATGACAGCAGACATCATTGCGATTTGGAAGCATTAAATTCCGCTCTGTTGGTTTTACCCCATTTAAGTATGCTGTCAAGATCGGAATTCAATGAGCCTAACATACGTTGCCGTTCCAGTTCAACGCTCGAAGATAAGGGGCGTTGCCCAGGAAACGAATATGTAAAGCTGAGGGTACTGTCATCAGCAAAGGAATGGATTGGATTAGAAGTGACAGACAGGAGGTCATTGATGAAAATGAGAAAGAGAGCCGGAGACAAAATGGAGCTTTGGGAACACCAGCATTTATTTGGTAAGTTGCAAACTTGAAACCGAACAAAACAACTTGAATTGAACGTTCCGAAGGGAAATTTCTAATCCATTGAAGAAAGGTATCATCGATCCCAAATGCACGCATTTTCGACAAGAGAGCTTGATGCCAAACTCTGTCATATGCCTTTGAAATATCAAGCGCAATGACCTTACTTTCACCACCACGGTGAATAGATTGGTTCCACTTTCCGGTTAGATATGTTATTAAATCACCAGTGGATCTGTTGCTGCGAAAACCGTACTGCCGGTCATTAAGAAGTTTTCGGGATTCAAGATATTTCATAAGCTGATGATTTATCAGCGTTTCCATGACCTTGGAAAGAAGGGACGTTAGTGAAATTGGTCGGTAGGATGAGACAGAGGAAGATTCGCCTTTTTTGGGACGGGCTGGACAAATGCTGTTTTTCATCTTCTCGGAAAGAGCCCTGAAGAATAGGTCAGATAGAAAAGCTTACGCATTGGTTTTGCCAGCGTGGAAGAACACCTCTTCAGAACGATAGGGGAAATAGTTTCTGGACCAGCGGATTTATGTATGTTGAGATCTCGAAGAGCTCTTGCCACTGTACGAGTGCGAAAATGGATCGGTCCCATAGAAGATTCTACGCGCTCGAGTACAGGGGGAGACAAAGTACAATCTGGCAGCATTGAGCTAGCTGCAAAATGAGCAGATTGGCTTTATCCGAAGAGCTGACAGCTGGGGTGTCATTGCAAATAAGTGTCAGGATAGATGACGAGGCCGAATTTTTAATATTCTTAACAAACGACCAAAAGTTCTTACTACCGGTGGGACTATGTAGTATTTTCTGCCTCAACTTTTTTTCGTAGTAGAATTTGACACGATTAATGTGCGCATTGCAGTCATTTCTGGCGCGTTTGAACTTTTTTCGGTTTTCCTCAGTTGGGTTGGTCTTAAATGACCGAAAACTTACCTCTTTAGCCCTGGTGGCTTCTTTAAAGCTCAAGTCACACCACGCGTTTTCCTTAGGTCTGATACACTTTATCCAGTTAGGGATAAAGCGTTTTATACCCAGGTGAATTAAATTTGTAATCATATCGGCAGCGGCATCCACGTCGCTGTTCAGGAAGCACAACGACCAGTTAAAACTCCTAAATAAACTTGTATTGCCATACGGTTCTTTTAGGAGCTTGTTCTTTAACTGTGTGGCTGGAGTACGAGAAATTCATAAATTCATATACATAAATTTATATCCAGGCAGACTAAACTCCGTTAAATCGGAATCAATGCTGACCTGTGTTTCACTTAGTGCCAAAACAGCTAGTTTATTGTGAAACGCATGGGCGTACAATGAAAAAAAAATTGGATCTTAACCCACGAATATTACTCACTTTCACTCTAAAATTCCCACGCATAACAAAAAACAAACACAAAAAAACTCAACTCCGACGCTGACTAAGCTGGGCCGTACCGTGTAAATCCTGACGTCAGCTTTCCAAAACAAATAACTACAGGTGTTATGCCCATACATGAATTGCTTTAGTCTGCCAACAAAATATACACAACGCGACCCGCTATTCGCCAAATTATACCCTACCCAGCCATAGCAAGTGCACGCAAAAACATACGGCACTTGCTATAGCCATGCAAGGCAGCAGCAAACGAATGCAATGGGAGTGGGGCGAGAGGGATTGCCCTAACACAGTGCACTTTTTTGTTTTTCTTTTTTTTTGGATTATTTATCCACACTACACAGCACAGCACTCTTTATACCCTATCCTAAGGGTATATTAATTTTGACACATAGTTTGTAACACCCCTTAATATTCGTCGTAGACCCATAAAAGTATATATATTTATGATCAGGACCAAATCCTAAGACTATTTAGCAATGTCCGTCCGTCCGTACGCAATTTTTAGGGCTTTAAAATTAAGCTAGGAAGCTGAAATTTGGACCACATACTCCCTAGGGCTCCGAAATGGTTAAGTGTAACTTAGATAGTTAGAGCGTTATAACCTTCAGAAGATATGTAGGCACTGGCCTCCTTTATAAGTTTGTCATATAAAGTTTCTTGCCACGCCTACTTTTTGTGGGCGTTTTCACTAAAATGCTGTTTACTTCGAAAATTTCCATAGAAAGCGAAAAGAAATGTTTAACAAGATATTTAGCCAATATTTTTTCCAACATATCGTCCATACAAAGTTTTTGGCAACACCCACTTTTTGGGGGCGTTTTTTCAAAAAATATTTTTTTTTTTGTAAATTTAATAGAATGAAATAAAATGCTATCCATCATCTTCTTAATGCTTTTTTCTTTAGGGCATATAGGGATATGGATAGGGTATCATACTGTTCGCCCGGACTGTAGCCTTTTCTTATGTTTTTTTGTAGCTATCAGCGCGCGCGCGATTAGCGTTTTTTTTTGTTTGTTTTATTTTGGAAAGTTTGTAAAATTTTACATTAATTGGTTTGGTACAAACCCAAAGTTGTTTACCATACGTCTATCCAGGCTTTAGCACTTGCTTGTATAAAAGCAGTTTGTTTTGCATGCAGAGCTTGCAGAATTTTCCAATCAGCCAATGCATTTGATTAAATCTTATAACGAGCTCCAGGTGTCTCTTCTTAACATGCGATTTCCATTTTAATTTTGCATCTCATGTCATTCCCAAGTATTTAGCCTCGTTTGCGTACGGAATTTGTACGGAATTTGTATTTTACGTTTTTTAATTGTTTTTTCTTTCTTCGATGGGTAAATACGTTTTCTTTGTTATTTCCCGCCTTTTTATGGGCTTTTTAGCTACTTCACAGTCGCGATAACTTGCGAGTGGTTACCCTTGCAATAAGTGCTTAAGTGCTTACAGATCTAATATTATATATTTTGTCCAAAATTCCCGATTTTTCAAAGCTAAACATGAACAAGGCCCGCGCATAACTTCATCGTCTCGTTCAGTTTTTCGCTTTTCTTTCTTAATCAAGTAAACGGCATCGATAATCTTGAATCCTTTAGTTTGGAGGTCTTGCACGACGTCGTCCTTGCGGCACGAAGAATTAAGTCCTCGGTGTGGCCTTTCTGACTTATTTTCATAAGTGTACCATTGAATTTTCTCTGAATTAAATTTGTATAAAACTGCGCGATAGCTGTCCGGATGGCTAACATTAATTTTCCACATATTGCTATTTAAGGACTTTACTTAAAATGATTAATAATCTTTTCCGATATTACCCATATCGTTTAGAGTTTCCCTCTTTTGGGACCTCAAGTACTGGTGAGGAACCATAGGCTGTTTGAACATTGCTATATGTGAAGGCTTTCGCAAGCTATGAGATGTGAAATTATTCTTTAAAATAAAATAAATATGAATATGCTTGGTATTTTTAAAAGAAACAAAAAAAATTAAAAAAATACCAAAGTTCTTTTATATAAAAATTGCATATCAATTGCAGTCAGCCATAAAATGCAGGTATTCGTAGTCAATTTCTTATACGTAGCACCTGTGTGGAGGGACATAGTCTTTAGACACTTTTGATACTACATACATATAAATACTATTCAATAGTATATACCTTCTATTATACCTTCAACTGCACGCCAAAATACATGCTAATCTTGCAAACTAGGTTATCGCCTCTGTTAACAAAGTCTCTGAAGCTGTAAGTGACTACAAGGCGTTGCATATGAAAGGTAGAATACTGCAAATAAAATACAGACCCGGGTGATCTTAGGTAAATTTATGGCTTGTTGACACATTGTTCTAATGAACATCTAAGCTCATAAGGACATGTCCCTTAAATAGATACAGGCATTTTTTTTGCAACGATGGGGGTTATCTTGCCCCATTAAGGTGGGAGGGGCAATTTAAAACAAAATCACATTTTCAGTAAATAGAAACATATTTAACTTTCTTGTATAGATTAGTATACAAAAGAGAAAGTTATTACGATTGTGAAGAAATTTCGAACCAAAACTGAGTATGAGGGATGACATTAAGACTATAGAGAAGTCTAAAAAACTGGGTCCGCCAATGCCGTCCGTCGGTCTGTCTGTCTGTTTGTCTGTATGTCCGGACGCCGTATGGAGGATTTGCTTCTAAGTTCTTTTATAAGGTTTTTCGAGTTCCATCTCGCGTTGTCTATTTATTGTTTTGCTTGATCGTCTGAAATAACGATACTTCGCATACAATTTCTTTTTTGCGAAAATCACTTATCTCTAATTTTCTCGAAAATCTTTCTAAGAATTTTGGTTTTTTTATACTAGAAGGGACTAAAAATACTACATACTGAGTTTTAAGAAATAAAAACGAATAACGGTAATTTATAGAACCGCCAATAGCTCAAATACTGGAAAAGGGAATTCCGAAAAATTTTACGATTTAATAATGCATCTCATGTAAAGTAAACGAATTAGACACATTTGGCTTTGAAACAAGTGAACGGATGTGATTCAGATGAGCTCCCGCCGCAGCCAATCCGCCGATTTCAATAATTAGGATGATTGCTGGTGATTACTCTCACCCTTATATTGTGCTAGATTTTGTAATAAAAAGTACATAAAAAATTGCTATTTTCGTAATAAGTTTTTCAACATCTTAATTACAATTTTATTCATTATTAATAGATGTACATTTATTTAATTTGCTTACGTCCACGTTATCCTGTACACATTTTTGAGTTCATATATTAAAATATTTATCTACCAGAAACAACATAGACATATAACATACCTTTTAATAGCTATGTAATTTAAATGACTTTAGCAAACAACGATTTATACATGTATAGTAATTCAATGTTTGAAAACTGTGAAGTCGCATAGTAAAGTTAAGGCCATCTACCAAGTAGCTAGTTACACAAAAGGTCCTGTTGTGAGTAATGAGATGAAATCCTCAGAACGAATACCAATTTGTTATAAATAGATCCTTTAGTATGTATATATTTTTTTTCCATTGAGAGGTGAGACTGGGACTGGTATGGGACATGGAACTATATTTACCTCATTATCTCTACTTTATATTCACACAAAGTACTTCGCATGTTGAACTTGTTCAGAACTATAAAGTACCGCTGTATACATCTAGGTATACCTGTAGTTGTACATCAAAATTGTTATGCAGGAACACAGGATGTTCTTTTCATTTTAACATGGTACTCCATTAACTTTTCTGAGTCTCTATGTTTTGTAGTTATTGCACAGATTTTGCATATCAAAGCTACCTTCAAGTTAACAAAGAATTTAATTGAAAAGATCTGGTAAGCGATTTTGTATGAATTTATGAAGGTGCGTACGTATGTATTTTTCTTTATTTCACAATTCATAAAGCACCTAAGAACATTCTTCTCAGACTTGCATTAAATTTTGTGGTTTAAAATGGAATCGTTAGTACACTACATATAATCGGAACAAGTGGAGGTAAGGCGTTCATCAGTTCTTCCATGCTGTTACCTTTAACACATAAAAAAAAATGTGATTATTATAAGTTACCCTTCGATTTCAGCATTACAGTAAAAAATATAGAGGGTCGTGAATTATGAACGAACATAAAAATCGTAAAGTAGTTCCATCAGCGCAGGAACGTATTGGAATATATTGGATATCTCTTTTACCAATTGATACACATGCATTAGATGTTGGCCATTTAGTATTGTTTATTTCGGGCCTCTCTTTCAAATTTTAGGCAATTGAAACTCTATTTAAATAATAATTATTAAATTTTAAAAATATTACAAACATATATGGACTGCAAAGACTAGATAGATCCAGGATATCTAATATCACACGCAAAAGCCACTTGGTCAGGGACAAAAAGATCTTCTATTTTGTCCTAAATTCTCTTTTTATTTTTTGGTAGGAGCTTAGCTTTACGAATTTTTTTAAGAAATAATTTCATCTTAAATTATTAATTCAATAAGCTTGTATTTATAACTGGGGCAACTTTAAATTTTTGGTTTACGTTACATTTTCATACAGATTCTTAAAATTTGGGCTTAATTTTCCATAATAGAATTTCATCCTAAACTAAAAACTAAAAATATGAAAAAATTGGTGAATTGGTACTCACGACAATTTTGGTGTTGTTGGAATTCGTATGAATTTTTGTGGCTGTTTTTCAGCCTGCTCGTTATAAATTACATTACGACAGAGAAATATTTTATTAAATAAGGGCTTGACTTCATTTCCTTAGAACAATTAGGTCTAGAAAAGTAGTTATTATATAAGGCGGAATTAAATTTTTAATTTTTTTCCAAATCAAATAACTAAAATAATGTTTATAAATTTGTTACATTTATAATATAATATATATATAAATATATTATAATATAATATAATACAATAACTTTGTAAATGTAACAAGGGGATTCATTAAATGACTAACTCAAATATTCGGCTAAAAAATTACTTGCTGCTAGAAAAAAATTTAAGTACTAAACAAAATGTTCGTATAAAGACTGTACGATGAATTGTACGCCTTGATAATATATAAATATTTGTCTTAATCTTTAATTTTGTATGGATGAATGCTAAATATATTGATGTCGAATGGAAATCGACTTACATTACTCAAGCTAAGAACGATCCGCAATCAAGACTTACCTCCTTCTAGTGATTTTAGGTCATTAGTATGCCGTTCGTTTGTATATAAATAACGGGTGATCCAAGTAGAGATACTTTTTTCAATAGCCTTTTTGACAGATCACGTGTGAGTCGTATCATGCTGTCATGTTATTTTTGTTTAGTATTGTTTGGCATTTCATAATGGAAAGACTTACGCGTGAACAACGTTTACAAATTGTTCAACTTTATTATGAAAATTCACGTTCTGTGAGGAATGTGTTTCGTGCACTTCGCTCAACTTATGGTCAACATAATCGGCCTACTGAGCGTACTATTCGCTACACCATCACCCAATTTGAGACCCAGCATTCATTATTGGATAATATTCGACCGAATAGACCACGTCCAGCATGCTGTGAAGAAAATATAGCGGCCGTAGCTGAGAGTGTACACGAAGACCGTAGAGAGTCGATTCGGCGCCGTTCGCAGCAACTCGGACTGACGTATGGAACGACTTGGCGCATTTTACGTTAAGATCTTTAATTGAAAGCGTACAAAATACAGCTTGTGCAACAACTGAAGCCGCTCGACCTTCCCAAGCGACATCGCTTCGCTCTATGGGCTCTTGAAGAGTTCCAAGAAGATCCGACCTTTTCGAGACAAATTTTGTTTAGCGATGAGGCCAGAAATGCTCAATGGATATGTAAACAAACAAAATTGCCGCATTTGGGACGAAGAGCAACCTGAAGAGATTGAAGAACTGCCACTTCATCCAGAAAAAACAACGGTTTGGTGTGGTTTGTGGGCCGGTGGAATCATCGGTCCATATTTCTTTAAAAATTATGCCGGTGCGAACGTAACCGTCAATGGCGACCGTTATCATGCCATGATAACCGACTATTTGATGCCTGAAATTGAAGCTCGTGATCTCGGCGACATTTGGTTTCAGCAAGACGGCGCCACTTCCCACACGTCGCATCAATCAATGGACTTATTGAGAGAACATTTCGGTGAGCACATAATTTCACGTTTTGGGCCGGTTGATTGGCCACCAAGATCGTGTGATATCACACCGTTAGACTTTTTCCTGTGGGGATATGTAAAAAGCTTATGCCGACAAACCCGCTTCGATTCAGGCCTTGGAGGAAAACATCACGCGTGTCATTCGCCAGTTACCAGTCGAAATGCTCGAACGAGTGATCGAAAATTGGACTCAACGGATGGACCATCTGCGACGTAGCAACGGCCAACATTTGATAGATATAATCTTCAAAAAATTAATGCCAAAGAATGTTCTTTCAAATGATAATAAACATTCTCCTTTAAATTTGAATTTTCTGTGTTTTTTTCTTTAAAAAAGTAGGGAACCTCGAAATGGTTTACATACCTACTAAGCACTATGAATTGTAAATTGCCATTTAGTTTCAGCGAAATAGATGATATCATGTGAAAGCAATTGGAAAGACTTAAATTAGAGTTCGGAGGTGTTTGAGCGGGTACATTTACTTACATTTCGGTAGTACGAAAACGTAATATTCGATGGGATTAAAAGAGCACGTCCACGTGTATGGGGAAATGCACAGGATAATATTTTACCTGATTTTACAACAACGCAATAAAAATATGTTCATTCTACAGCTTTAAAAATAAAACGTAAATAAACTAAGAATAAGGTAAAACTTTTTTTTTTATGCGTGGGTAGGTTAAGTTAGGTTAGGTGGGTTTACAAGGAAGAAAGTTTCCTTCCTGCCACACTCAGGTCCTTGTGGACTCATTGTGTGTTGTGGCCTACTCAATTCGATCAATCCATCCTGATGTCTCCAGAAACATGCAAAGATTAGAGAGTGAAACATCTGACAGTTCGTTAATGTCTTGGAAGAAGAAACTTTAAAGTGTTCTGTTAATCAAGTGACAGAGACGCGGGCAATGACAAAGATAGTGAAAGGTGTTGGAGCTCCTCATTGCTACAGCCTATACAAAAGTCCTCATCCTTGAGATTTAGTTTCATCATGTGGTTTCTTAGAAAATGATGACAAATTTAAGCACCAACCAGCTTGGACATCGATGTTCTTTCGTACTGTAAAAGCTTTCTGGCTCGATTTTTAATTTATTCTGGTCAGTGGTAGTTTCCGTGATACCTCATGGGTGGTTAAAGATGTCCACCTATTATTGCCTGTCATACTGATCCTGTATTTAACTTATTTTCTGAGCTTGCAGAGTGACGATTTGATCGACCCATCAGAGATATACATTTTGCTGTGAGCCAAGACCCTGTGCGACAGCTTTGAACGAGCTTCGATTTTATTTGAATAGCATTACCTCTCTTAATGACACCTTATTGCCGATATTTAGACAGGACGGCCGCTTCCACGATTGCCAGAACCTCAGACTCGAAAACACTACTATGACCAGGGAGTCTGTTGGAGTTGTGTATTTTAATTCCTGTGAGAATAGACTTGCACCTGTCCCACAATCCATCTTCGATCCATCTGTGTATATGGATATAGATTTTATTTGCGTGAGTTCATCGTATTCCATTCTTCCCTGCTCAGAAAGAAGCAGGAGAGTGGTTTGTCAAAGTCAATGTAGGGTAACATGTAGTCGGAGCATTTTCAGAATCTGTGCGTACTCTACGAGACCTGGGTTCATTGATTCAGCGTCACCTTGTTTTTCATATATGTATATTCCTTCTGTTGAGTAGGTTGATGATCATGTTAGTGAGACTACAATCAACGTTAGAATCTTGCAAACATCTCTTTACTGCGCACATTCAGTATATATGTATAGAAACGCTGCTATTGTATATTCTTTGCCTTTAAATGCTTTTTTACAGTGCTGACAAAGTGCTGACACTTCTGCCTTTTATGTATGCATGCTGAGATGTCTAAAGTGCGCTGTTATCAAGTCTGTCACGAATGAAGATGATAACTTTTTTCTGTAATAGCACCTTTCGGGATTGGCAAAGCAGCTAAGTCGTAGTTAGGTCTTTTTCTGGCTTTCCTTCTATCACAAAAATACTTTTGGTCCACTAGTGGCGACTTCCTATGTTTCATTGTCCGTTAAGGACATGCTTTCTTATATGCATTCAGTAGAATCTTACTGAAGACTTCTGTGGTAGCGTCGTTTTCTTGTGGTATATTTAATTTCTCCTGCTGCAGTTTTTGGTTGTTTGTTCCTACATCTGCTATAAATTTCTTCCCAGTTTGTGATTCTGGGATTCCTGTATTTCCGAGATCGGGTAACGCTCTCATCAATCAGGAATTCTATGGTCTGAAAAGGAAGCATCGGGGAAAACTTTCCATTCCCGCATAGTAAGAATTTGTGAGTTGCTGTAGAGCATTATGGAAATACACCTGACGTCTATTTCGTGTAATGAATGTTGGTTCATTACCGTTTAAAGCACTAAAGGAAATATTAGGAAAAAGGAGAAGTAACGAATGATTTCTGATTTCATGACCACCGAACTGGTTAGCACGGATGGTGGACTAGTAGGAAAGTCGAAGGCATGTAAGCGGTTTAAGCGGGCACTTTCCCTGTCGTTCCATTTTAACCACGGTTTGGTCCATGTTATCTGTTTCCTTGCACCAAAACATGTGTATGTCTCACTATTGTCTGGCGCCATAGTTTTATAAATTTCGTCCTCGCAGCCCCTCCGGAGGCTTGCACTCTATCTGCACTAAGCCTTACCCTATCGATACGCAGAACCATCTTCGAGAAGCATGGTGTCTGCTCAGCTAAGGACAAGCTGCGGCGGTACTTTGCTTTTTTCGATCTTGACTTGTCGAAGGCGCAAGCAAATCAGCATTCCTCCCCTGCACTAGTCATAATGTTATTTCCTTTCTGGTTCTGCTTCCTATATTGTTGGCTGCTGTGCGACGCACTCGGGGGTCTTTAATGACATCTCGTGCAATAGCCGCTTCCTCTCCCGCTAAGGCACTAGGTTCGCTGCTCCTAAACCTGTCCAGAAGTCGGGGCGCATTAATGCGCTGTTTCATCGGGTCGTCGTACACCGATCTTGACTGCTCTGTCCGCCAAGTTTTCCTTAGTAACAGTTACGGCCTTGGTTATTTATAAACATGTCCGAACGTGTCTTTCGGCTCACTTAGCATCGCAACAAACTGTCCAAAGTCAAGTTCGCTTCACGCGGTGATTTATAACAGTCCTTGCTTTCGGCTTCATTCTTAGGGTCTGATACAACGGACCCGTATGCCGATAGGTAGCGGTATAACACAGGCATTGGTGGTTGCATCAGTGCACCCTCACTCGAGACCAGTGGCACCAACATTTCTACGGTGGACATAATGATTTGCCTGTGCCTCTCACTCTTAGGTTGCTTGATCAGCCGTGCCTTCTAAATCCAAATCCCGCAATAATTCTGTGTAATTATTAAATACTTCAAGATGTTCGCTGTCAGCAATAATAAAACTCTAGCTATATTTGTAATCCTAATAGCTTACACGACCTTCAAAACATTTTTGAAAAGCGGTTTTTATTTTGTTTAACATTTTTTTCGCTTTCTATGAAAATTTTCGAAGAAAAGAGCATTTTAGTGAAAAACGCCCACAAAAAGTAGACGTGGCAAAAAACTTCATATGACAAACGTATATATGAGGACAGTGCCAACATATCTTGTGAAGGTTGTAACACCCTATCTCTCTTACTTTAGTTTAAAAACGGTTTTTTCTAAATTGTTGGCGTGGCAGTGGGCGTATTAAAAAAAATTGTACACTTTACCATTTCGGACCCTTAGGGAGTATGTGGTCCAAATTTCAGCATCTTAGCTTAATTTTAAAGGCCTAAAAATTGCGTACGGACGGACGGACATTGCTAAATAGTCTTAGGATTTGGTCCTGATCATAACTATATATGCTCTTTTGGGTCTACGACGATTATTAAGAGGTGTTACATGTTACTAAATATGTTACCACGCCCACAATTTAGAACAAACCGTTTAAAGTTAGAGAGATTATAACCTTCACAAGATATATAGGCACTGCTCTCCTTTATAAGTTTGTGATATAAAGATTTTGCCACGCCCATTAAAAAAAATTTGTACACTTTACCATTTCGGACCCTTAGGGAGTATGTGGTCCAAATTTCAGCATCTTAGCTTAATTTTAAAGGCCTAAAAATTGCGTACGGACGGACGGACATTGCTAAATAGTCTTAGGATTTGGTCCTGATCATAAATATATATGCTCTTTTGGGTCTACGACGATTATTAAGAGGTTTTACATGTTACTAAATATGTTACCACGCCCACAATTTAGAACAAACCGTTTAAAGTTAGAGAGATTATAACCTTCACAAGATATATAGGCACTGCTCTCCTTTATAAGTTTGTGATATAAAGATTTTGCCACGCCTACTTTAATAGCGTTTTTAACTAAAATTCTGTTTTCTTCGAAAATTTTTATAGAAACCGAAAAAATTGTTTAAGAAGATATTTAGACAATATTATATATATTATATTATATATCGCCCAAACAAGGTTTTCGACACACACCCACTTTTTGGGGGCGTTTTTTCAAAAAAAATTTTTTTTTTAAAGAGATTTAAGAAACCGCCTTTGGTAGAAACCTAAAATAGTGCTCGTCTCTGTCCAAAAACTAACTTTACAAAAAGTCAATAGCATTTTGTAGTCGTTGTTTGTCATCATCATCGAGAAATGGTTTCTGATCGCTGAAATGGCTTATTGCTTCTATCAACTACACTTTCTTTTGAAAAAAGTTTATCTTTAGTTTAAATCGATTAACGGTAATTTATAAAACCTCCAATATCTAGAAAACTAATAAAAGAAACCCCAAAATTTACTGCTATTTTTATATTATAAAGTCGTACAAATTTGCATACTTAGATTTTTGAAATATTTTTTTTTTCTTATAACGATTTTCTTAAATTTAAATTAAATTAGATTTTTCAAAAACGGCTCAAACGATTTTAATATTTTTTTTTATTTTGAACAGTTAAATGTGTCCAATGTGCGAAATTACATTAAAATCGTAGGTACCGTTTTTGAGAAAATCAAATTTCTTAAAACCAAAAAGTGATTTAAATAAATTTGGTATTCTTCTTAAGGCTATTCCAGAACGCATCTCATGTACCGAGAAAGTTTTGTATGACGCAGCCGTGTACTTTATTTAGTTTGATACAATGGTATATTGCGCTTTAAGCATTTCAATTCTCGCAAAAAAGATGGGATCTGAAAAAATTTGTCGTTTAATTCATTTATTAATAATACATTCTTGCAAAGTGATCTTGGGAGAGGCAAACACCCAGCAACACCGTCTCCTCCTGAAGAAATATTCATGTCGCGAAGAAAAAGTGTGCCAAAATTCAAGCTAAGTGTATGGAGAGCCTGTATCTGGAGTTGGAGAAGGTATCTTCTTTGCCTGCTGATAGAAACCAGGTAACCCACGAGCTTGGACAAAACGCGAGCAAGGGAACAACAATTTTCAGAGAAGAAGCAATGCTCAGGAAATTCGTTCGCCGAAGTTCATTAACAATGCTCAAGGCCAACTACTTGTGGATGACGCCACATAGGTGGCGAGAGTATTGCGAGTAACTGACAAAAGTCAGATGTCCCTCAGGAGTCACCGATGAATTTTTAATAAAATTCGGTGTTCACCAGGGAAGTGTCTTAAGTCCTTTGCTCTTTATTACGGTCCTAGATTATCTGCTTGAGGGAATAGTGACGGACCCTAAAGGGCATCAGTTATTCTTTGCTGACGATGGACACATCATAAGTGATGATCAGACTTCCCTGCAACGAGCACTTAATGTTTGGGTAGATGTTTTAGAAGGGAATGGGTATCGTATTTGCCAAAAAAAAGACATCGTATCTGTACTACCCATTCTCTGACCCAAGCCAACCCATTCCAGACATTTAAGGCAGTTGTGCGTCCGGCGCTCACATACGGTTCACAATGCTGGACAATGTACAAAAAGTATGAGGGCAAGTTAACAGCAGCTGAGATGAAGATGCTTTGCATGACAGCAGAAGTAACAAAGCTTGATCGAATTAGAAGTTCCTGAATCCGAGGAAGCCTTCGCGTCAAAGAACCCATCTCGAAAAAAATTGGAGCACGACCGACTCAGTTGGTATGGTCATGTTATGTCAAAATCAATGATGAAGTGATCCAAATCGGGAGGCCTGCAGGTATTTTTTGAGGTCGAACCTGCGAACCCCACAGGCGGACCAGTAGGAATGCAGTGAGGTGGGAGGGTTATGATACCTATAATCCTGATCATAATCTCGTCGTTAAATGGAGAGAAGAGAAAATATTCTTGCGGAAAGGTATCGATAAGTAAAGTATTCTAACTAAGACATTACACGACGAAATAATGGGGTAGAAATATAAAAAAAATCGTATTGCGTTCGTCTTTTTCAGCACCCAGATTTCAACGCGTTCATCTTTTCAAACACTTGAATGGTGAAAAATAAGCATTCATCTTTCCGAACCGTTAATGTTTTCTAGATACTTTTGAATAATAGTACCCATAACTTTTAATTTATATCACAAGCATATCTAAATTAATTGCATAATATTAAACGACTTTTATTTCCGAAAAATAGCAATTTTACAATAGTTCATTTATCACAAGTTTAATAAATGTTTTAAACTTTACTAAAAATCGGTATTTATGTAATCTACTATTTTTATTTAAGATTATTCAATTAATTTGCTAGAACGGGAATATCCTTTTTGTTCCACCCAACTCATGGCACATATGCTGACACATTTTATCTATAGACTAGCTTGGGCAAACATTACTCGGAACTAAAATTGAACAAACTAATCCTTGTCGTTCGTAAAATTTAATGCAAAAAGTATTGATTTTCAGTAACAATCCGTCAGAAACAAAACATGCCTACCTATTTGAACATGACTGCGTTGCCCATTTGATGCACAATTTTAAAGTTCAGGGTCATATGATGTTACCAATAAATTTGCGACCACATAAATGCCGTAGAAGGACACCAACGATAATTACCGATTCGAGATGCATGCCTCAGTTTAATGAATTAATCGCCATTCACAGTAATGTGCTGCTGGTGTCGTTATTCTTTAGTAGATACTATGTGTATGCAACCGATGACGACATACGAGTGCTGTAGTAGTCGACATCTGAATTTTAATATGATGTTTTTGTTTTTAGGTCATCCTTGCGCTTATATAAGTAGGGTAAAAACACACTCTCTATATCCTTTGGTCAATGGCAGCACAATTTAAAATTAATGAACTATGTACCAGGAACTTTATTTCTCCCAATATCAAATTCATCCATCTCACGGGCTCATTTCCCACAGGCCGTACTTCCGTTGACATACTGCCATTAAGTGCTCGTGTCAACACGTATTTAATTTAACGAAGGTACGTGCGTCAGCTTCACCGGCATTTACAATCACAGCACACTTTGTTAGATGAATGCATTTTATTCTGCGCGTGGTTTTATAAAGTTATAAAATTATTGTGACGACCAGTCTAGGTCCTGCACTGACTGTACATTACAATCTACATCCATTTACAGGTCTCCTTTTAGCTGCACACATTCACAACTCAAAAGTAAGCCGCTTTTGGTACCCAGCATCAGAGGTTAATCGATGTGTTCATTGACTATGTTGCAAGGGTTAAAACAAGCGGGCTTCAGTGTGACCACATGAAGAGGGACACAAATGCAGTCTAACATGACCGCTGGCAACCACCACCGATGCTTTGCTACGATGGAATCTATCGAACAGGTTGTTTGTACATTTTCTTTTATTTTCACTCAAAGTACCTACCCTACATGTATTCCATAGACGCGATATCCACTCACAGTCGAGCCTCTAACGACAGCCTTTATGTACGTGCAGCGCAACTGTGATCAGCACGCATACAAATAGACGTAGCTGGCTCTGTTCATTGTCCCCGTCAGTGAAAAACAAGGACCTAAAGGAATAACATTGGTTAACCCTTGACTATGTTCTCTGAAGCTGATTTGGTAGACAATAGATGCAATAGAGAAAAGGAGACTGTAATTTCACCGGACTCTTGTACAGAATAAAAGAAGTACATTTGTTGATTGTTAGGAACTGTAACCTATGTATGTATCGGTAAGTACATATTTGAATAGAAATATAATGAACTACATAAAATATTGGATCTTTGATTAATTTCAACTCACCAATTGGCCTGTAGCTGATTGCGTTTTGGATAAAATTGAAAACTGAGACAACAGTTTTCAGTTTCATCGATGCTGCAGAGTGGTTTGGGTTGAGATTATTAATGAGAATAATACGATCATCCTTAGAAATTGCAATAACAGTGACAAGTTTACATTATATGAAAGTATGTTAACAATTGGTGTCTCATCGTGGAGTAGAAATAATAGAAGTGCATTGCAAACAATGCTGTAAAAGAGAGTCGTCCTAAAACCACCAACAAGCTGCTTCCGCGGAACTCTATAATATAATATTCGACTCGAAACAAAATAAAATCTTCAATCGGTTAAATGACTCGGTCTTACATATTTAAAATGCATATCCATATGACTTAGAACATAAGCTACACGCATTACATATTCTTAGCTATACCAGTGAACCGGTGAACCTGGGAACGTTAGTATAGTTTACAAAAACGATAGGTTATCAACTATCAGAATGATAAATGCATTAGAAAAACTGAAATAGCGTCGAATTCCACAAATGAAAATAAACGCTTTTTGGATCAACCAGGTTTTAAGGAACATAAGAACGCGATTATTTATACGATATATCGGACTAAGGATTTCGGGCGCGAATGACGGACGCGAAACGGTGAGAGGTTTACTTCGGCAGTGGGTTTTAAGTTACGTTTGATTCTTGTTAGCAGTCTAGCAGTAAAAGGTATCATTCCACTAATTTTTCTAGACCGGCTATATCCAAGACATTTGTAACACGAAATCTCTCTCTGTCCAAAGTTTTTATCCTCAATGATCCACGAACGGATTAAATATATTAAGAAACGTAAAAAACGAAATTAATGGAATCACATAGCGTAATCTTATGTAGGTCACGAAGTTGCAAGTATTGAAGAAAGAGCCACAGTACGCTTTATGTGTCTCGCAAAAACAATTGCTCTCGTCAAAACTAACTCAATCAGTTAGCATTAGCAACAACCCTGCTGTGCAATGCATATTGTAAGGGAGGATGACTCCAGTCATTTACTGCAACTAGAACACTCTTTACTATTTCTCGAGTTCATATATTTTTGTCTACGTTCATTCAGCTCTGCCGCCGAAAAAAAAAACCTTTCCACTTTTTTCAGTGGAGCGTGCCCTTTGCGTGCCCCAAGGAAAAAAATCAAGATCTTTTCAAAGCCAAATAAATAAAATTTATTTTGTTTATGTTTAATAATAATTTAAATAATGATAAAAATAACACATTTATTTTGCATACAACAAATATATATAGTATGTACATAAAAATTAAATAATTGAATTATTTGGAGGTATAAACGTTTGACAATTATTTGGCTTAATTATTTCATCAAATGACATTGCATATAATGTTTTATAAGAAAATATCTTCTTATTATGTGTTTTAATATTGTTTAGTCTCAAAAAAAACTCGCTCTGCAGATGCGCTTCCATGGTGTGTTTACCTTGATTATTTCAGTACGGTAAGAGAAATGAATAAAGCGTGCAGTTTTGAATTTTTGCGTGCCACCGTGTCCCAGCCATTAATATAGTTTAAAATATCCACGGATTGGCATAAGGCTCATCGTCCTTTATTGTACTCTGTTTCGAAATCGAATGTTACAACAAAATATGTAACTTACCGCAAAATTAAAATTACCAACCAACGACTGCACTTTCTGGATACCAAGGATCGGTGAAAATCACAATTTATTTCTAAGAAATCTTTAAACTTTAATAATCTTTAATATGTAGTAACATATATAATTCCTATAACTTATTATAGACGTATAACAATGCAGAACCATTCTTCAATTATGCCAAAAAAGAGCTTTTTCTGGCGTAATTTCCATTTTCCTTTTTCCTGAAATGCTAGCGTAATTTCCTAACTTTCTGGCGTTTTTTCTTAAAATATTACGCCCAAATTATTTTAGACCTTTTTCCAAAACACTTTTCGGTGTAATTTTCTATGGCGTAATATCAGGGAGCCAAAACAAATGGCGTTTTTCTGGCGTACTGTCTTCGAATAATTTGTAGAAGTTCCTATCGTTTATATTATGTAATGCAGAACTGGACTAGTTGTGCTCGTTCTAGTTAAACACATTCAATCTAAATATGTTCTTTTGAATTTGACTTGTTAAATTAAAACGCGGAAAATTTATATGTCGATACCCTTAATATCGAGTTTCTGGGCGGAATCCGATTCTACTCCCATCAAATAAAAGATTTGAGTAACTAGCCCCGACCCATAGAATCCGTCGCTGCAACATATCGGCAGTCCCATGGAATCCGGCGGAACTTTGACGGTTTTGTTTGGATTTTTCTGATCTGATATTAGTTTTTTTTAGGCGTTGAGTTTTAAAAATTTATGTTAAATTAGAACAAATCTTTATATAACGTAAAATCAAAAAACATATACCCATAATAATAAAAAAATTCTAATATGGTTCTGCATTAGTTGGAAAATAAATTTTAGTTTGAAGAAAAATAATAGTAAGCCCACATATATGTATATACGATAAATCTGCTCTTAATTTTTCAAGCAATCAGATGCTTTTACGCCTAGCTGTCATGGAATAAAAATGTAAAATGTTGGGCTATATTGGCCACCGTCAATTTGTTGTTTATAAATTGCCTTTCATAACCATACCCTATGGGTTGAGGCCTTTACTTGCGTCGATCTGATTGGAGTTTTGGCCTCTCAAGGGCTCTCCTTCGATCGTAAGAACGACTACTCAAATACGACTCATATAAGGCAGAACAGGTGCAAAGAGGTGTCAAAATATCAAAGGCCTCTATTGGACTATTAATGTTCCTACCAACAAACGACATACATCTTGAGGTCGTGACTGAGCTTGCGACATCGGCATTTCTTGCTGCCCTCTAGCAGATTCATTACCTGGTGCGGTCGTAGCGCCTGATTGGATTTACAACACTAATGCCAGCAATTTCGTTGGGGCTAGATGCGAATTAATATTACACGTAACTCGACTGGAGCCATGAAATAGTTTATAGAAAGGTTTTAAATCAACAAAGCATCATTTGCGGTACCCTCGAACAACTTTACGCACTTCTTGTATAAATCGATGCTTCGTATACTATGTAGGAATACTATATATATTCCTCGGGAACCTTAATTCCGTGTTCGGACCCAAACGGTCTTCAGCTCCTGACTCCAACAGACTTTTGGATTCGGAAATCCCTGATGGCTATTCTGCATCCAGAGTATTATGGACACCAAGCTATCAAGATGCCAAATAAAACACTCTATCTTGATTGTGAACGATTTGAGTAGCGTGTTCTTACAAGGATAACAATTTGTTGACTATACTCTGTCCAAAATAGATGGGCAGTACACGTCTTATGGGGAAGCTCTTTCAAAATCAGTAGCGTGTCATATTTTAACACGATACCAATTAAAAGAAACACTTTTTTTGAAATGTCCACTGCCACGCCCACAATTAAGAAAAAACTGTTTAATATATTGTAAGAAATGGCTTTTACAAGGCTACAATTGTAGTATGTTTCAGTTTAGTTGCTGTTATCATGGTTTTAGCATTGATTTTTGAGAAAAAAAATTAAATTGCAGACAACTTAATCTGTAATAGTCAAATAAATTATTGTTGTATACTGCATGTAACTATTTACAAATTATACTCTATTGATCACTGGAACCTGTATTAATCCTTAGTCGATCAATCCTTCTGATAAATTCTAATAGTATACATACATATATAGTAATGCTATTAAGGTTATTTATATGTGGCACTATATAGTGGCGAAAATGGTTACTGAATTTATTGGGCAAAGACATTCTACTCATAAAATACAAATAATATAAACTGCAACATTTGTGGAAAATACTTTATTTATTGAGCTTGTCAACAGATAGTTTGTAATTAGAATTTCCATGTGCATTATAAGTAAACAATATGATAGATTATATGATTTTTCTGTATATTGATCCAGGAAAAACTTGATAGGTGTCCTTTAAACAATATTCATCTCTTTGATAATGATAATCAAATAAATGATAATCAAATCTTAAACTCCTTTTTGTGCGATGTTAAGATAAAGATGAATATTGAATATGTCGTTTAGGTACTTCTCAACTGACCGCAACAGTTACTTGCACATGGCACATTTCAGTTTTCATTAATGATTGCCAATTTTAATTGTTCACCTGATAGTTAAGCCTGATTGACTGACTGACTCAGCATCGCCCAGTCCAAACCGCTAATGTTAGAGTTGTGAAACTTGGCGGGATATTCCACAAACTCTTCGGACATAAATGAAGGGTCTTACCAATAATAAACTAAATGTGAAGACTAAATTCGTGGTTCCGTTCTTTGTTTGCATAAGTGGACGACAAATTTAAGCTCTTCATCAAATTCGTTATTGGTACAGGGCATTGTGCTTAAGAAATGTTTTTTCAGTTGCAGCCTTAAGAACATGTTTATTTCTTAAGGTCTTCTAACTCTAAGATTTCTGATCAAAATAGTTTCAAATTTGACAATTGAATAAGTGTTTCTGAATTTTTTGATTTTGTACCAGCAGGGCTCTGCAAATAAGGAGGTGATGTTTTTTTTTTTTATTAATCAAGTATGGGTGAAGGAAATAATGCCCGAGGAATGGACCATCAGCTCCATATGGTCGACCGACAAGAAAGGCGATCCAATGTCTTCCAAGAACTATCGAGGCATATCCCTGATAAATATCGCATATCTTTGAGATCCTATCCCTTTAATGTCTCGAACTCTTCGGCAACACTGTTATCGGCATGTTGTTTGATCGTATACCAAAATATTCACGCCCTGTATAAGACCATCGAATTCGAAATCGGATACCATCATTACATCAACTTCAGGAGTGCTACATGGCGGAATCCTAATTATAAGTCCCGCAATACGGAACCAGTTGCTTCACATGACGCTAGAGCACACGGAAAGCAATGTGCAGTTTGGCAGAAGCTCGTTTTAACTTTTCTAAACATTCGGATATCGGCATTGAACTTATAACGGGATTCGCAGAGGCCAACATTTGAACATGGCAATACCAAATGAGCCATTCGTGCTTTAATATTCTCGAAATAGATGAAGGATTTCTCATTATAAAAAGATAAGGAGATTAACTTCTTGCTTCTTGTTAAAGAATTTACTTTACTTTCGATCAAAACCAAAATAGTTCGATTTAAATTCAATGCTATATGCAATTTTAAATTCCAGTTATCGATCCTCCTTCTGTTAACGTCGACTTTAGAAGTCTCCTTCAACGTGTATGAAAAACGCTGTAGATTCGATAATAATGACAAATTCCCATTTAAACTCAACATCAACACTTTATTAATATCAAAATTTAATATCTTTTTATACCCTATCCTAAGGGTATATTAATTTTGACACATAGTTTGTAACACCTCTAAATATTCGTTGTAGACCCCTAAAAGTATATACATTAATGATCAGCATCAAAATCTAAGACTGTTTAGATATGTCCGTCCGTCCGTTCTTTCGTCTGTCCGCCACCAATTTTTAGGCCTTAAAATTTAAGCTGAAATTTGTAACATATACTCTCCAGGGTCTCGAAATTGAAGAGTGTACATTTTGTTTATTTGTTTATTTCTCTTACCCAGTTCTACATCGAATTAGATTTGCATGGTACCTACTTATTTGGGTCGCCTATTCATTTTACCTTTTTTTCTTTTGACTTCGTAATTGACTTACATCAGCTGTAGCACTTGATTTCAAATAGAATAGTGTGTCCCAGTTCTCTTCAAACGGGGCGAAGATGTTTTTCAACATTTTATTTGATAAATCTAGTAAAAGGCAACTTTACATTTATATTACAATCTGTGTCAAGTGCGAACATTTTGAAATTAATTTACATGTCATTAGTTGCATGTCGTAAGTTCACAATCAAATAAAATAAAATAAAAAAAGAAACTTTACCCTTCCTGTGCAATGCATGAATCTTGCATTCCCACTGACATGACAACACTTGAAAGTATTTCAATCGCAGGTCATTAGATATAATTTCCCTTGGAGTGACTTTAGCGTTAGATTTCCTCTTTCTGTGTGCAATTTTAATTACAGTTCATCGTATATGAGTACGAACAAGTGCTCATGAAACTCATGGATACTTATACACATGTATCACGAGTACCACTAGCACCAGAACACTTCTTGATACTTACTTACTTTGGTTCTATTCAAACATTTCTAGGCTTTAGTAACTATACCACAATACTTGCCTTGCCATTGCCAAGCAAGCGGGAACCAATGAAACACTCATTATGAATTCTTCTTTCTGTCGTTCTGTGGGCCTTGAAGCAGAAAGAGAAACCGACTTAGCACACTGATATGTAAATTAATATTTCCAAAGAACTATTCTTACATCGGTTGAAGCGTGAGGGAAAGAGGCGTGCATAACCCAACATATAAAAAGGATGAGGGTTAGAATTAGTTAAGTTTTTACTAACACCCCCTATTGAATGAAGAGAAAATCACACTCGTATAAGTCGTGTAGATACCGCTCCTCAAAAGGATGCTGCTATCCTTCTTATCTGAAGTGCCTTAAGTACACACACTCATACGTAAAGAAATGAAATCCAGCCATTCAACCACCCTCATTTGTGCAGCATCATATCCGTTAGGTCTGGACCAGTCCTAAGCCCACACCGCATCTGATATTAAGAGGCTATTATGGCGTGTGAAGAAGTTTATTTAAGGTTGCATTTACAGACATTTTGTGTAATTCTACCAAAAATCTAACCGGGCTCCAAGAAACGATCCGTTGACGGCACGGCACGGGTGCTCCTGTCTTTCTCGTTCATATACCACGTAACCAAAGTCCCGGACGGAGAGAATAAGTGGTTGAGGTTTGGAATACACTGTCTAAGATGCATGCAAATTTATGGCAAAAGACGACTACTGCGGGCCCGATGGTTAGGGGTAGGTCCTTGTGGTTGATGAAGACGGGAAAATAAATGTTGTTTGAAAGTTCATAATTGCATCTATTTGCATACATTATTGAGTGGAAGAAGAAACACATTTCACAACCAAGACTTGAGAAGCACCCGACCAGCCAACGCAAATTGAACGAACGACACGATGACGACGTTTCTAACCCACTGCAGTATATGTACGTACGTAACGTATAGTTGTATCAATGACGACGCCTGTACAAGTGCGAATAGTAAAAGGATGTGGGGAATCACCCGCTCCAAGAGTTTATGCTATCATAAATAGTTGTAACAAGTAGTTAAGAAGTGCCATTCATGTGCGCCTGATACACACTGTGGCGGCGGTATTCTAGACTGGCCTTGGCCGTTCGTCGCAGCGAGGAAGGACATGAATTCAAAAGTGTACGAAAGGGGTTTGTTGAAAATTACTCAATTCCCATTCGTGGGGGTATGGGGATTGTTGGTTTGAAAGTGGTGGTAATACATATTTACAATACATTCTCCGCAATGGATGCGGATTTAGTTGTTAAGGACTATTTATCTTGGATTATCTTGAGGTGGCCTACAAACTGACATAGAACAAACAATGGCGATAATGTGGAAGGTATGAGAAAAACATATAGCCCTATGAGCTGATTTCTTTGATTCTGTCGGAAAGAATGTCCCATTTGTTGTCAAACTGAAGGTTTAATCTTTTCTTTTTGGGTACTTTTCTTATGTCAAGAGGTCAACACGCCATCATTAAGGGTTCTAAATTTTGTGGCACAAGAACATGCAGATTGATTCTTGATAGACCCCATTCTTTAGCCCTTTTGTCGTGTAGTAGAAAGCCTTTTCCTTTTTTGTTGACGTATGGTAGGTTTAATTCTGCACAATTTGGAAGCATTTAAATTATTGAATTCAGCTAAAATGTACTGAAAGTGGATTCAATTATAGTAAAGCTATTTGATTTTAGATAAACATTTCATACGACACGGAAACAATTTGTTTACTCAAAGTTGAATATTTCAGTATTTCTGGTACATATTACAAAAAATTGGGAAAAAAGCTTTCGAATTTTATCATTAACTCAACTCTACAAACGCTCGCAATTTTTGCTAGTGGAGCCAGTTCATCTGAGAGATACTCTCGACAGTTAAAGTTCGTAAAATTTCAACTAACCCCTAGCTTTAGTAATCTTCGATTGCAACTCTCTAGAATAACTTGAAAGCTTACCTAATATAAGTTATCTTAGCTCTTTTGCTCCAAAATTAATTAATTTGTTTTCAAAGGAGTTTTTCAAAAACAAAAAACAAAAAACATTTTTAAAAACGCCCACAAGAACTTCATCTGCCAATACCTGCCATATCCCGCTTATTAAGAGGGCCAGTTTCTGCAAAATATGTAAATATCTTAATCCACAATTCCGTCAGCTTTAGTTTTTAAAAGCTATTTCCTGAATTATGGGCTTATCTAAATAACTATGCATCTGAACAATTCAAGCCGCTAGGAAAAGAACTTATTTATTTATTTTTTGATCTGCTAAACCCACCTCTTTGCAAAAAAATATTTGCCAATACAATGATTTACTTTTAAAACACATAAATCCTAATGTAAAAATATAATGAAGCCTCCTGTTAAAAATTGAAATTGCTTTTGTTGATTAAGACACAATTTCACAATCAAGACCAGTTGTAACTATTATAATATATATATATATAACCTTGGTGCGTATATATATGTCTGACCATTAAGGCCAAACCACTGAGGCTATGTAGTTTATATTCACACCATACGTACGTGAGCTTCTCCGAAATGGTGTGTTCTATTTTAGACGCCTCCTATGGATTGAGGTTTTTTTTAAATTTGTATGGACCGATTTGGCTGAAATTCACACAATATAATTTTAAAATAAAAAGAACGTTCGACAAAATTTTGACCCGATAATGGCGGTGGGGTGGAAATGTTTACGAAAATTTACTTATCCCTGTAATTAACAGTTTGGTACAATCAACAGCAATTTGGTGACATTTGTGTGAGAGTTCGCAATACTTGTTCGTTGAAAATTGTTGTAGGAGTGTAAGCACGTCATTGACGAATGTTCGGTTGTCTTTATGTATTGCGACATTTATCTAGAGCAGCGGTTCCCAATCTTTTTTAGTCGCGGAACACTTTTTAGGTGAAACATTCTTTGCGGAGAACTTAGTTGCACTTATGCTATTTTTCGCAGTTATATATGGGTAGAAAATGCAATAACTGTTCTTTTTTTATATTTTATTTAATTCAAGTAACTTCAACGAAAAAAAAAAACAGGAACAATATTAATTTAAGAACATAAGGAATTCAATAATATTATAAAATTAAATATACATAATAGTATTTCAATGAAAAGCTCCGAAAGTTTCTTCTAGTGAGAATAATGTGCTTGTTTGGTTTTTCATAATGGTTGAATTTGGGACAACTGCAACCGAATATCTGGCTCTGCATCGAGACGGGATCTATATTTTGTTTTGGTTCCAACGTAGGCGATAAATCCTGATTCGCACATGTATGTTGTTGCAAACGGCAGAAGAATTATTTTGGCTTTGTTACGTCCGAGACTCCACCTAAACCCACGCCACCATTATTCTCCACATTCCCCTTCGTCTAACGGTTTCTCATACCATTTTGCTTACAAAGCAAAACCAGTCCTAAACGGATATGCCCCCTTTCCCCGTCCCACTTCAATACAGTACATTTAAACTGCACGCGCAGCCATTTTTGCGCACGTTGCAATAAATCTCGTTTTTTTCCTAATATTCATATTTCATACGGTGCAATATGAAATATGAATATTTCGTAAACAAATGCATTCCTTTACCATGGAATGCATAGCTTCCCGAGGTGTTAACATACTTCTTACTTTTAGAATAAGTTAGTCTCTAAGTTGGTTTCAATATGTTTAAGTCAAAAGAAGAATAAATAAATAAATAAATAAATAGAAGTTTTTTTTAGTCAAAGTAGACAAATAAAATATAACTGGCGCAGTCGGAACGTCTCGAATACGCGTATATTTTAGCGAAAATAAAATTTGTCGCGGTTAATTCTAATTATTTAATTCGAGTGAACCAAATTCCGATTAAGGAATAGTTTGAGTGAACTAAATCCGATTAAAGAATAAAGATAAGTGAACTCCAAGGAAAATAAAATCCGATTAAGGAATAAAACGAATTGAATTTAAACTCAAAATTCCGATCAAGGAATCACTTGTTTCGAAAAACAAACCGTGTGTAAAAGTGTGTGAACGCTTGTTTCGGTTAAGAAACCTAACTCAATAACTTCGTGCAAGAAGAACGTGGAAAAAAAGAGACTCAAAATTAATAGACATCGCAATCGACATTTTGATCAACAAAGAATCGACAGGATGGCACAAAATAACATCGAGCAATGCCTCGTCGCACTGACCCAACTTTTAATGCAAAATAACCAAGCATCCAGCGCGAGATCGAGAATAGAAAAAGGAATCCAATACCTCGCAATGTATAAAGGCGATCCGGGAACACTGCCCTCGTTCGCAAATTCCGTCAGCAAAATACTGGAAAACTACAGAGAAGAAGACAGACCACAGGTTTACGAAATCATCTTTGATACAAAAATCCAAGGACCAGCGAAGAATCTTCTAAACACAAACCCACCCGCAGATTGGAACGCATGCTTAGGGAAATTGAAAAAGCATTTTAGACCCTCCAGAGATGAGATGACGATAACTAAGGACATCGGGGGATTAACTGTAAGTAGTATTAAGGAACTTGATGTCAAAATAAAGAATATTGTAGAAAACATAAATGAATTTGCCGCCTTTAGCGACAACAGTGAAACAGTGTTAAATATTTTTAATGGAATGCTAGTACAAAAAATTAAAGAATTATCATCTGGATCATTAGCATATGCAATAATGTCTAAGTATGATATCACAGAAATTAGAGATACAGTGCATAGTTTCATAGGACAAGATCAAAGTAATTTAAATTATAGAATGTGTAATAAAAATTCTCAAGGACTAAATGACAGATACAGAGACCAGAACAGACGGCAATCTTATGAAAGTAGCACAAATTTTAGACAAAACGAAAACCATAGGCAAAGTAGTAGTAGGACCAATTATGATCCTCAATGGAATAATTATAACAACAGATCAAATCACAGTACACAACAAAATTTTAATAAATGGCAAAATCAAAATCCTCAACGGAATAATCATAACAACCCAAATTTCAATAGATCAAATTATAGTAGTAATAATCGCATTAATAACTCAGGCAACTTTAGAAATAATAACGGAGTAGAACCCATGGATACTTTATCCGGGAGCTACGCAAGACAAATTAACAATATACAAAATAATCAGGATTTTCAACAACCAAGCCTTCAGGGAAATTACCCTATATAATAGTTAAAACTAAAAATAATACAACTCTCCGGATCCTAATCGATCCAGGCTCAGAAACGAGCATTATCAATACAGGGATATGCCACCCTAAATGGCAGATTAAACTTAACAAACCAATAGAAGTGCGAACTACAAGCACTCCTATATACATACACAAGAAAGTAAGAATTCCTCTATTCGAAGAATTTGGGTTGAACAAAACCGCAGAATTTCTCGAATTCAAGTTTCATCAATATTTTGATGGACTCATAGGAAATAATATTTTACTGCCGCTGGAAGCAATTATTGACTTCAAGCGAAGATTATTAATTATAGACGAAAGTGTGATCCCAATATTTTTTAATAAGGAAGAAGAAGACTATGAAAAACAAGTACCAAAATTTGAAATATATTACACGGAAACCAGTAGGGAGCCAATCCTTAATCAAATAAGGATAGCCCACCTCAACAAAGAGGAAAAAACGAGTATAACCAACCTAGTTTCTCGATATTCTAGCATATTTTATCAAGAAGGTAGTGACCTATCATTTACTAATGCAATTAAGCACCGTATAAGGACAGTGAATGATATTCCAATCTACACAAAGTCTTATAGGTACCCAGAGGTACACAAAGACGAAGTCAAAAGACAAATCGATGAAATGTTGGAACAGGGCATTATTCGCCCTAGTAATTCCCCATATTCTGCTCCTATCTGGGTCGTCCCAAAAAAGCAAGACGCTTCCGGAAAACAGAAGTGGAGAATTGTCGTTGATTATCGGAAATTAAATGAAGTTTCGATTGACGACAAATTCCCGATACCAAATATCGAGGACATTTTTGACAAACTAGGTAGAGCTCAATACTTCACAACCCTCGATTTGGCGAAAGGTTTCCACCAGATCGAAATTGCGGAAGAAGACATAAAAAAGACGGCCTTTTCAACGAATCATGGTCATTACGAATTTGTTCGCATGCCATTCGGGTTGAAAAATGCCCCCGCAACCTTTCAGAGGTTAATGAACTCTATACTTAATGAATTCATTGGTAAAATATGCCTAGTATACCTCGATGACATCATTGTCTTCTCTACCAGCTTGGAAGAACATATTGACTCGATCAAAAAAATATTTACGAAACTGAAAGAGGTAAACCTAAAAATTCAGCTTGATAAAAGCGAGTTTCTGAAAAAAGAAACTGAGTTTTTGGGACATATCATAACAACCGAAGGTATTCGACCTAACCCAAAAAAAATTGAAGCTATACTAGAATACAGGCTACCAAGAACGCCCAAACAAATTAAGTCATTCTTAGGCATAACCGGGTACTACCGGAAATTTATAAAAGATTATTCCAAGGTAGCTAAACCAATGACAGCCTATTTGAAAAAGAACACAAAAATTAATTTAAATGACCCCAACTATATTGACAGCTTCGAGCATCTAAAGAAATTGATAACGTCCGAAACGATTCTAAAATACCCAGATTTCAATAAAAAATTTACATTGACAACAGATGCTTCGAATTATGCCTTGGGTGCTGTTCTTTCCCAAGAAGGACACCCAACCTGCTTTGCAAGCAGAACGCTAAATGAGCATGAAACCAACTACTCTACTATAGAAAAGGAGCTTCAGACCTTACCTATACGGACGTAAATTTACAGTTAGAACCGACCATCGACCCCTTGTTTGGCTGAGTTCGCTCAAGGAACAAAACGCCAAACTCCAAAGATGGAAAATAAAACTAGAAGAGTATAATTTTGATATTGAATATGTTAAAGGGAAAGATAACCAAGTGGCAGATGGCTTATCAAGAATGGAAGTCTACTTTAATGAAAACATTGAAACAAATAGCAACGAAAATTTAGATGATGATAGTAATAGTGAAAATATAGTGGATAACCAATCGATACTAGCTACTATTCATAGCGCCGACGAAGACAACAGTGATACAAAACTCAAATAATATTAAATACTACAGAAAAGCCTAATAGCCACAAAATATACAGTCAATTTAGAAAAAAAAGAAAAGTTATCAATCTAAAAACATATGAAGAAAATCTAATTTTGGACGTTATGAAACAATTTATTCCACCGAAGGGAATAGTAGGAGTTTACTGTAGTCAAGATCATCTATTTGCTCAATTTCAAAACACTTATATAAAGTATTTTAGTAAAAATAAATTATTGATAGTCGTCAAGTGTAGTAAATTCTTAGGCGATTTGGAAGATGAGGAAAAATTAGCAATGGTTATCACTAAAACACATAGATTACTAAACCATAGGGGAATAAATGAAACGTTTGCGGAAATTAGAGATGTTTATTATGCACCTAAGTTGAAAGAAAAAATCCAACAATATATAAATAATTGAGAAATTTGCAATAAGTCAAAGTACGAACGACTACCGTATAAAATCCCACTGAAATTAACGGAAACTCCAACAAAACCGAACCAGATAGTTCATATTGACATCTGGTATGCAAACATAAATCTAATGTATGTAACGATGATAGACAAATTCACGAAATATGTATCGGTACATGAAATTAAGCACAGAACGTGGATGTCCTTGCTCAATACATTTAGGCATAGATTTGCAACTCTAGGCATTCCAAATAGAATAGTAACCGATGGAGAGACAGAATTTTCTTCAATTCTGATTAAAGAATTCCTAAAAGAAAATAGTGTCGATCTGCATATAACGACACCCTATCACAAAACTGGAAACTCGGACATCGAGAGGTTCCACTCAACCCTTAATGAACACATAAGAACACTCACAGCTGATGACAACAATAAGGACACCCTAAGAAACAAAGTCCTAAAAGCTGTAACCATCTACAACCAAACGATTCATTCTACAACAAATAGAAGGCCTATAGACTTCACAAATGGATCTATATCAAGCGAAGATTATCCTAATATCATAGAACGGGTAAGGAAAAATACATAGACAAACATAACAAAAACAAAAAGGATGTAGATCTAACAAAAACAAACCACCTTTATCTCAAAAATAGGAACAATAATAAGCTAAAACCGATTCACAAAAAAGAAAATGTAGAGGTCATAGATAAAGACCATATTAAAGATAGAAAAGGAAGCAAGTTCTATAAAAAACAAGTGAAACGAATTTTTAAATACGAAAGTACATGAAATATTTTGGTTTATTAATTTTTCTTTTAGACATTACTGACTCTAATTTTACTTACAACAACAGTAACAAACGGACAGAAACTAGACGTACAAAACCTTAACACAGGACATGGATACATTACGATTAGAGACGAAAAGATTCCAGTCATAATAAGCTATACGAAAATACTTCATAGCATAAACCTAACATCTTGGATTGATAATCTAGACATTATAGAATATAATATTAACAAATTAAATCACAAAAACAAATATCCTACAATAACACATAATTTTAAACTTTGTCAAAAGAAATAGAAAATTTATTAGAAAATCATCGTAAGCAAAGAAGAGGATTAGTTAACATTGCCGGAAAAGGACTTAAATACTTGACAGGAACGATGGACTCTGACGACGAACAAGAAATTAGAAACAGTTTAGAGATTAACAAACATAATAACCGAAACTTGATCGACGGACTTAACGACCAAATTAGGATAAATCAACACTTCAACGAAGCCATTGACAATATTACAAAACACATTAACAAACAACAACTAGAAACAGTTAAGTTCAAAGACTTAAGAATTATAAAATATAATTGTATATCTAACATTTTTAAACTAAGTCCTAAATGTAATTTTAAAGAAAATAAAGATATAGAAATCAAACAAATTCATAATAATATTGTAATAACGAAAAACATTCCGTATACCCAAATTTTGCATAACTGTAATAATTTCACGTTAAATGTTATGGGTAACAACTTATTAAGATTCGAAAATTGTGAACTAAGTATAAGTAATATAAAATATGAAAATATTGTAACATACGATAATTTTATCATACCTAGCCTTAACAATGTAACTATAAATAAGGTCGTAATGAATTATTCTACAGAGGAAATACACCTGAAAAATATCGCAAATCGTAATTTAATAGAAGAAATTAGACAAAAAACTATCGCACATGAATACATAAGTCTTGGAATATTTTCAGTTATCATAATTATCTTAATTATAGTTTTTATCTTCAGATTCATTTCAAAAAATCATAACGTAACAAACATTAAAGTCAATTTTAAAAACGCGGATTCTCCGGAGCCGAATCTTAAGGGGGGAGGTGTTACGTCCGAGACTCCACCTAAACCCACGCCACCATTATTCTCCACATTCCCCTTCGTCTAACGGTTTCTCATACCATTTTGCTTACAAAGCAAAACCAGTCCTAAACGGATATGCCCCCTTTCCCCGTCCCACTTCAATACAGTACATTTAAACTGCACACGCAGCCATTTTTGCGCACGTTGCAAGAAATCTTGTTTTTTTCCTAATATTCATATTTCATACGGTGCAATATGAAATATGAATATTTCGTAAACAAATGCATTCCTTTACCATGGAATGCATAGCTTCCCGAGGTGTTAACATACTTCTTACTTTTAGAATAAGTTAGTCTCTAAGTTGGTTTCAATATGTTTAAGTCAAAAGAAGAATAAATAAATAAATAGAAGTTTTTTTTATTCAAAGTAGACAAATAAAATATAACTGCTTTATCTGACAAAATTTTGAATTCGTCCTTCAACATAAACCAGAATTCTGATAAAGACTTCTTTGTTTCAAAATTTGCGTTTATAGAATAATCTGATGTCAAATCAATCAAGCACTCAAACTGCAACGATGTCATAGAAGCTGGCTTTTCCAACGCGGCAGAGTACAGGTCTGCAACCCACAAATTTTCAATAATATTTGAGTGGTATTCCTCCGGAAAATAGCTGTGGAAGCTTTCGAGCAAACTTAGCAGGTGAACATGAAATTCATTTAAAATGTCATCAGGAATACTCAATTCTATTTCCTCTTTGCATTTGCTGACCATTGGGAAGCTGTCTAGGTTTCGATTTTTTAAAAATTTCGCCCAAAACTTGATTTTTTTTAAATGCTCCTACCTTATCACCGGCATCGAAAACAGTTATTGTGTTTCCTTGAAGTGATACACTCAAATCATTTGTTTTTTTAAAAATATCGGCTAGACACGATCATTTCAAGAGCCAACGCTCAGACTACCCATTTCATCACACAATACTTTAAAAGGCTTTGTATTCTTAGGTCGTGATTTAATAAAGTTAATTTTTTTCACGCTTTCGTCGAAGACCTCTTTTAAGGAGAGTGGAATTTTTTTCATTGCAAGGGCGGTGTAGAACGCAGTGACTACTGCTGCATTCCTTGACATTATGTTTATTATGTTTTAATCTTGGGACGGCACCGGACGTTTTTCCAGTCATGGCCTTGGCACCGCCTGTGCACACATCCACGCAGTTAACCCATGGGATATCATTGACAATGAAGAAATTGTGTATTAATTTAAAAATTTTAGCACCAATTATTGTGATTTTCAACGGCTTGCAGAAAAGCAGATCTTCTTGAAAGGACTGTAGGTATTGCTAGCGCACAAATACTATTAAAATGGCCAATCCTGCAACATTCGTTGATTCATCCATTTGCAGCGCAAATTTTGTGACGTTTATTCGCGAAAGTAAAGTAGCTTTGACATTGTCTGCTAAGTCTTCGATTCTTCGTGATATTGTGTTATTTGACAAAGGAAAGTTGTCAACTAATTTGTGGGCCTTTTCACGCAACATACACTCAACAAGGTCCTTAACGCATGGCTTGATTAAGTTTTCGGCGATTGTATGGGCTTCGCCAGTTTGCGCAACTCGGAAACTCACTAAGTAGGACGGCATCAACGCGCTTTCGTTCACTGCCTTTGAGTGGTTAATAATAATTGTTTGAGATTTCGCAAGTTCACCATACTTCCTTTTAACTCCTTAACTGCTGTCGTAAAAAAAAGTGAACGCTTCTATAGTAGTGGGGCCCATTGGACCCAACTGTTTTAAAATATGATTAAAATAAAAGTATTAATTTTTTTAAATATTTTTTTTATTAAACTTTAAACTAAACAACTAAAAATGTAATTTTTAAAAATTAGCTACAGTCGGTTTTACTTCAAATTTGCACTTTTATTAATAAGTCTCAATATACTTATCATAAAAAATATGTAATTTATAAAAATATATACAAAATACAAAACAAAAGTATTTAAATAAAAAAAAAAACATTTTTCTTCAATTCTAAAACTTACTTTTTAAAACTATGTTAACAAAAACTAAAAATATTCTCCTTGAAAAATTTTGACATTGGTCAAAGTGAGCTGCTTTATAAGCATGAGAGTCACACTTGTTTTGAACAAGTCAAGCAAATGGGCAGCTTGCACGAAGCACAAAGGTGCACAGTCTTAGCTTTTTTATTAGACGGGCACAGAGAACACAATTTCCTTTTATTCCTTTCCAGTTTTAGAGCTTCTTCATCATCTGGAGCTGCATCTGCTTCAAGTCTAAGGATATTACTAATGCCAGTCTTCAATTGCACAGGAAGTCTTTGGGTATAAAATCTCTCCTTCATGCGGGGTTCACACTAAATTTTTGCAAGCCCTTTCATAAATACCAACCTTGTCCCTTGTCATCTTCGATGCTGATTCATGTCTCTGCTGGATGATATAAGCATTTAGTGCACTCATGTCCAATAGCCTATATAAAACAGCCATCGGCCAACGACGAGTTCTGCGACTGCATGAATACACTGAACACATTTGATCTACAGAGTCAACACCACCTTTTGTGCTATTATAATGAAGGATAATTTCAGGTTTATTGATAGACTGATCTACAAAGTTATCATGGTGCATGGATGACATAAGGATGACAGATTTATTTTTTTTCGGGACATAACTCACAATTGTTGTATCCTTTGTAAATCCGAACAGTGATAATCCGACTTGTCTATCTTTGTGAGGCAAAAACGATTTTGGAATTTCCTTCTTATTTTTCTTCAAGGTACCGACGACAGTTAGACCTCTTGATTTCATCATTACAAGTTCCATCGAAGTGTACCAGTTGTCTGTCGTGATGTTGCGATTCGAGTTAAAAATTGGTTTGCATAATCGCAGACACGCTTGCGTTGGTATTGGGTACTTTTTCTCTTCCTCTGTTAATGTAAGACCCTCTGTATTTTTGCCGCAGTAAAGATACGTATTAAATGCGTAGTGCGTAGTCCGCGAGGCATTGCATTTTTAGCCCGTATTTGTTCGGTTTACTCGGAATATACATTTTAAATTTGCAACGGCCACGAAAAGCAACCAACATTTCATCTATAGTAGCATTAGCACCGATTGAATAATTTGCTTGAGCGTTTTTATTAAAATTTTTTATAATTTCTGTCACAATACAACCTGGATCTGTTTTTTTTCGTTCATTTCTATCATTTGGATTATCAAAACGAAGACATAATAGGAGTGTATAGAATCGCAATGCGGACATGAATAGTCGGAAAATGTCTCGACCTGTTCCATCTGTAGCAAATAAAGATATAAAGGATTCATGATTGGATTTAAACACAGTTGAGTAAAGCAATAGGCCCAAAAATACGTCTAGCTCTTGTGGAGTACATTCCTTTAGTTCTGCACGGTTCGGGGACTTGTATTTTAATCTAAACATTGCCAGTTTCACGTTTGTCCAAGTTAGAATTTTGTTCTTTATATTCGAATCAAATATTTTGTCCAACGCTTCTTTTGGATCAAACGGGGCAACAGGCCTTGATCGAGATGTTGTGTAAGGCAATCTAATAATGTTGTGGCTCCTGACTCAAGCGTTTCTTGCAGGTGGTGCTTTAGCCCACTTGAACCGGTTTTTTCCGTAAAGGTACCCACTGCTAGAAACCTCTTCAACCACATCAGCTTCATCTTGATGAGTATCTTCGCCATCAGAATCAGACAATTCGGAGTTGGATTCATGTTCACTTGGTATTATAAATTCTTCATCACTGTCCGAAAAATCATCATCAGAATGAGTATTACCCTGCAGTGGTCTTAAATTCGATCCATTTTCGTCTTCATCGCCGGACAATTCATTCAACCATTGCTCAATTATAAAATCTTGATTGCCACTGATACTTGCCATTGTATGTTAACTTGCTGACATAAAACAAAAAACCATGTTAACTACATAAACAAATAAATCACGTATCTATAGTCGTGGGTCCAGGGGACCCATATTGATACTGAAACTAACCTTTATTGAAGCGAGTGAAGTGTGTCCTTCTCACTGTGCACACGTTAACTTACTGTAGCAAGGTACTGAAAAGTGGAAACAGCTGCGGTAACTGTTTGCGCTTTTTACACACGTTTAAAGTTTGAACATGGGTCCTCTGGACCCACGAAATCAGTTAAGGGTTAAAGAAATCAGTCGGTTTGCTTTTGCAATCTGGATGAATCCCCTTAAAAATCACGTTTCATTTTTGCTGGAAACATCACACTATTCGGCTACATTTTGCAGCAAATTACGCACTGGGGTTTGTTGTCACTTGTCTCAGCAAATCCAAGATTTAAATATGAATCGTGGTACTTCCTTTTTACTGTTTTTTTTTCGCATTACTGATCACCATATAACTAACGGGTGATCCAAGTAGAGATACTTTTTTCAATAGCCTATTTTGATAGATCACGTGTGTCATGTTATTTTTGTTTAGTATTGTTTGGCATTTCATAATGGAAAGACTTACGCGTGAGCAACGTTTACAAATTGTTCAACTTTATTATGAAAATTCACGTTCTGTGAGGAATGTGTTTCGTACACTTCGCTCAACTTATGGTCAACATAATCGGCCTACTGAGCGTACTATTCGCAACACCATCACCCATTTTGAGACCCAGCATTCATTATTGGATAATATTCGACCGAATAGACCACGTCCAGCACGCTGTGAAGAAAATATAGCGGCCGTAGATGAGAGTGTACACGAATACCGTAGACAGTCGATTCGGCGCCGTTCACAGTAACTCGGACTGACGTATGGAACGACTTGGCGCATTTTACGTAAAGATCTTAAATTGAAAGCGTACAAAATACAGCTTGTACAATAACTGAAGCCACTCGACCTTCCCAAGCGACATCGCTTCGCTCTATGGGCTCTTGAAAAGTTCCAAGAAGATCCGACGTTTTCGAGGCAAATTTTGTTTAGCGATGAGGCCCATTTCTGGCTCAATGGGTATGTAAACAAACAAAATTGCCGCATTTGGGACGAAGAGAAAACTGAAGAGATTGAAGAACTGCCACTTCATCCAGAAAAAACAACGGTTTGGTGTAGTTTGTGGGCCGGTGGAATCATCGGTCCATATTTCTTTAAAAATTATGCCGGTGCGAACGTAACCGTCAATGGCGACCGTTATCGTGTCATGATAACCGACTATTTGATGCCTGAAATTGAAGCTCGTGATCTCGGCGACATTTGGTTTCAGCAAGACGGCGCCACTTCCCACACATCGCATCAATCAATGGACTTATTGAGAGAACATTTCGGTGAGCACATAATCTCACGTTTTGGGCCGGTCGATTGGCCACGAAGATAGTGTGATATCACATCGTTAAACTTTTTCCTGTGGGGATGTGTAAAGTCAAAAGCTTATGCCAACAAACCCGCTTCGATTCAGGCTTTGGAGGAAAACATCACGCGTGTCATTCGCCAGTTACCACTCGAAATGCTCGAACGAGTGATCGAAAATTGGACTCAACGGATGGACCATCTGCGACGTAGCAACGGCCAACATTTGATAGACATAATCTTCAAAAAATAAATGCCAAAGAATGTTCTTTCAAATGATAATAAACATTCTCCATTAAATTTGAATTTTCTGTGTTTTTTTCTTTAAAAAAGTAGGGAACCTCGAAATGGATCACCCTTTAGTACTAGCCACATTGCCTGCCTCAAAATCTTTAAAAAAACTCTGACGCCGCTGTCTCTATTGCGTCATTTTCCTTCGCTCTAGAATAAAATAAATATGGAAAATGAGCAAATTCACAAATCTAAATTGAGGATAACAAAAAAAAAAAAAAATAATAAGAAGCTAATAAATCGCATCTAATACAAATGCGCTTCTAGCGATAGGAAACTTTCGCATTATTACATAAACATATGGTTTTGTTTAGACATATTATATAGTTTCTGACTCTTTAGTAACTACTGGGGGTGCTGTTAAGGATCTTTCAGCGGTTATTTTTAACGACCCGAACAACATTTCCGCTAACGCTAATTGAAATTTGTACCTACTGGGATGACATTTCTCTGGTTAGCGGAAATATGTCAGTTAGCGTTAGCTGATATGGTTGCCTCTGGAAACGTCTCTTTCATTATAAGATTCCCTATAAATAATGTTGATATTATCATCCAATATTACATCTTTTTACAGTACACGAATTGCTTTTTAGTTTGTTTGTATGTATTGATTTCTTTTAAATGAGCATTTCAAATTCGATTGCTGCAATCAAAATGACAAGTTCAGAAGTACAAAATTAACTAGTCCTAGTGTAATGGAATTTTGTCATTTTTTTTTTTTTTATTTTTCCGCGGAGCACTTCACATATCGTGTTGCGTGTATGGTTCTATGTAATATGCATTTACATATATATTATTTTGTGCGCCTTGTAGAGCCCCTTAATGGAAAATAAACAATATTTTATTTTTTCCCAAGTTTGTTTTTAAAATCCAACCTTCATGGAAAAAATCATAATTGTTAGTCTTTTGGGGGTTGAGTTAAAGAAAAGGGGCGGCTACCACGCCCCTAAATGAAAATAAACAATACATTAATTTTTCCCGTCGTTATTCTTAACAGCCGCCCTCATGAAAAAAATCATAATACTAATTTTTATTTTGGACCGAGTAAAGAAAAGTGGGCCTAAGCCACCGCCCCTGGATGAAAAAAAAACAAATTTAGATTTTTCCATGTGGTTTCTCCGCAAACCCCATTACTGTGCCAAATTACAAAGTTCTAGTGTTCCATAGATTTGATAATCTGTCAGTGAATCAGTGAGTTACTATTTGTACTAATTTTGGGGCCTCATCATAACCCAGGAACTACTCATGTAAAACAGTTTAAATTCGGTAGCAGATTCTGCCGTGTGGTGCGATAAATCCTGAAAATGTAATGTCTCTAGCTTTGTTGTTAGCGTAGTTAGAAGGAGTATCAAAATGGTCTGAGTTGGTTCGTGTAAATATGGTTGTAGCGCTAAAGTTGCTAAAGAACTTGGATGGGCACTGCCGTACATCTTTATTAATTATTTTACATTTATTCAGTCATTAACAAATTTATATAAATCAAACCGGCAGCGACTCTGTCTACAATAAAACTGAACAATATACACTTATTTTCTAAACCTTATATTATTTAGATTGCGTCAGCACTCACACCATGTTGGGTATCCTCCAGACACATTGTCAGTAATTCCATAGTGAGCGCGTGGCGAATGCATTTATGGTATTTGATTCATTAACTTATTTAACGCACCTTCAGGATTATATGCACAACGAAAGTAATAACGAGGGATTCGAAGGATAGGATGATAATTGTCCACACTTATTTTTGCTTTCCAATAGCTTGATGTTACGGATATTGTTAGAGTTTAAATCTTTCATCAATTGGAGAGAAAGTAAGTCCTCTACATACGGATGTTTAGATTCGGGTTGCTTTATAGCAAGCAACGGCCTTGACTTCGAGATTTTGTATGATGCGTATCTTTGATTTCTAGCTTTTATCGTTGTGTTCTGATTTTGAAGGCGAAACGTTCCGGTTAGTTTGAGTGTAACTTCACCAATTTGTACGGTGTCATTGTATTAATTTATGATGAGTGTGCCGGGGATGATTTCTTCTACCTCTGATGGTAAGTTCTGCTGCAGTTGCTTGGACAACTTTGCAATAAGGCTGTAATACATGCGATATAAGTTAAGTTATTTCTATTAAATTTCTATCTCTACATATTTATAGATTATTTATTTTCTTACACTTAGTTATTATTCCATAGATGTTTTCCTTACAATATAAAATATTTTCGGCGTTTCCTTTTCATGTGTAAACACGCGGCTATTATTAGCTGCCAAGCTTTCCCTCAATTACATATTGAATGGTTGAATGAAATAACAACAACTTGTGATTGCCACCACGAACAATGAATAGGCTGGAATTACAGCTGTTTCACGGCGTATTTTCGTATGATATTTTAATGACATAACTGGATATTTTTACTGGTTTAATCATTAACTTGTTACAATTTTCTTCTGTCATGTTGGGTAAAAGCACTTTTATTGTTGAATGCATTGGAATTTTACGCTACCTTTCAGATCGAAAAAAAAACTGGTCCATTGTCATCGAAAATGTGTTTTGTGGTTTTTCGAAATGTCAACATAGAAATTTTTCAGAGAATATATCGAATTCTATGGTGGACTTCCTTCCTTCACATATGTTCACGTTAACATTTCACGCGACATAATGCACACGATAGATTCTACTGATCGGGGCTTTAATAATATTTTATTTTACTAAGTAGGTGTTATTTTTGCACTAAATGTGCTGCGCAAATATCAACGAAAATTGAAATGTTCACTTAAATAATATACAGAAAGAAGATGCAGAAATTGATTTTTATTCTGAGAACTTCTTACTTTCAACATTTTTAAATATATTACAGTATTATTTCAGTAACAGTGGGTGTATTGGCTTAGTGGTTAAGTGCGTTGCTCTACCCCACCCCTTGCGAACGTCTGACAAACATCCATGAGTAAGAAATGTCATTAGAAGCTTCTCAAAAATAAATTGACGTTCGGAATCGGCATTAAACTGTAGGTCCCTCCTTTCGTATTAAACATATAACTTCGCACACAAAAAGGTTGGAGAAACTAGGCTTAAGGTCCTATATGGGACGTATACGCCATTATTTATATAGCAGCATGTGCTGAGATCATGAGTCTGGAAGAGTTTATATTTTAATCAAAGTTTTGTGTCTGCCTGCCTCAGTTACTACATTAGTATTTTTATTTTCTTTAACTATTTCTTGTCTATATCTAGGAGTTCATTTTGTTCCTAATTTTTTGTTTATTTTTACAAAAATTAATTCTCCAAAAGTGTAATTCTTGATTTTATCTCTGTGCATATTTTTGCTGCATGAATTTTTTACTTGAAATATTTTTTGATATTCGGCCTTCTTAAAGGTTTAGCCAATTTGGCGTAGTCCTTAAATCTTTAAGGGTTTTAGGGAGACAAAATTCTAAAATTTAATTTACTTTTGCCTGATTGATTTTACTGCCGGATGGTGATATAACGAAGCCGAGAAAATCAACCTCCTATTTAAAAAATTCGCATTTGTTAAGTTGAACTTTAACTTTTACTTCTTATAAAGTTCGAAAGATTAGTTTCATATTTTGAGAATGAGATTCCTCGTCATTACAGAATATTAGTCTGAATATAGTCAATGTATACGTATCAAATTTTTCTGATATACTAGCGAAGTATATCATCAATTGCTCTTTGGAATATTGAGGCCGCGTTCTTAAGCCCAAAAGGAAGGCACGTGAATTCATATTTTCCGTGATTCACAGCAAAATATTTTTTCGATATCAGATTCCGCTAATGCAATCTGGTGAAAGCCGCTTTTCAGATCTAGGACAGTCAACCATTTGTTAATCTCAAGTAGGAAAAGGACTTCGTTAATTGATTGGATCGAGTATCTAGCAGCTATGGTTACGAGTCTGTATTTTTTGGTTTCTGAAGCATCGGATTTTTTTCGAGACTATCCATAAGGATGAATCGTATGAAGATTTTGGTTTTATTATTAGGCCATCTTGTAGTAATTGTCTTATTTGGTTTTCTAAGTCGTGTTTAAGAGACATAGGGTAAGGGTATTATTTTGAATAAACTGGAGTTTCTGTGGATGTTCCTTTTTCTCCTTTTATGTTTGAAATGTATGTTAATTTCTCGTTATGTTTGTTTTTGAGAATGCAGTTACTATGCAATTTAGCCAATTTTTCTGATTTGAATCTATACGATTAGTTCGCAGGTCTAATGTGTTTATTGATTGCAATTCTTGTTAAAGGTTTTAGTTTCAATTCCGTTCTGCATTTATAAGAGAGTATTTCTTGTGTGGATAATAGCTGATTGATTTTTAAGACTATCATCTCCGACTATCAGACTCCAACCACACAGTTAAAGATCAAGCTCCTAAAAGAACCGTATGGCAATACGAGAAAGCCAATTGGGAAGGTTTAAACTGTTTCTTTAAGACCTTTAAATGGTCGTTGTGCTTCCACAACAACGACGTGGATGCCGCTACCGATATGATTACAAATTTAATTCACCTGGGTATGAAACGCTTTATCCCTAATAGGATAAAGTGAATCAGACCTAATGAAAACGCGTGGTGTGACTTGAGCCGTAAAGAAGCGATCAGGGCTAAAGTGGTAAGTTTTCGCTCATTTAAGACCAACCCAACTGAGGAAAGCCAAAAAAAGTTCAAACGAGCCAGAAATGATTGCAATGCCCCATTAATCGTGTCAGAAAATACTACAAAGTCCCACCGGTAGTAAAAACTTTTGGTCGTTTGTTCGGAATATTAAAAATTCGGCCTCTTCATTTATCCCGACACTCATTTGCAATGACATCGCAGCTGTCAGCTTTTTAGACAAAGCCCATCTGCTTGCTGCTCATTTTGCAGCAAGCTCAACGCTACCAGATTGCTTTATCTCCCCCTGTACTCGAGCACGTAGAATATACTATGGGACCAATTCCTTTTTGCACTCGTACAGTGCCAAGAGTTCTTCGAGGTCTCAACGTACATAAATCCGCTGGTCCAGATGGTTTATCCCCAAAGTCTTGTAATGGTTTTAAATATGGTAGGACATTGACATTTTTTCGATATGATGGCTTATTTTAATACTGCCTTCTATGGAGATAGCAAAGGACGACATTCGTCGTTTGGAATTAAATTGCATTATCAGCGAAAACGTGTTGGATATAGTTCCTGTGTCTATTAAAATATGCATCATCTCTCCGTTCTTTGTTTTACTCTTGGAGTAAGCTCACGGAGAGGTCGTTAAACTAAAAAATGGCTGGTTAATTATTCGTAAATATGTCATTCGTTTGTAGAGCGAACTGTTCCGCGTATTCGTGAAATGAATGGTCGTATTCGCAATTTGCATCATTGGACTGAATTACTTGCTAGCAGTCAGAGTAGAAGCTGATCTCCATGCAGGAGATTTTATTTAATAAATATTAGTGAAAGCTGTGAATATACCTTTTGGTAAATTTCTGGATTGTATCATTTCCTTGAGAAGTGCTGATATCCGGTACTCGAAAGTCGTCACGTCTCGTTTAACCGCATAGTACATTTTTAAGCCTTATCGGATACTCTTCCAATTTAATACAATTAATCCAAATTAATCGCATTTAATGAGTCAAGGGCCGCAGCTGCTGCGCCTGTGATTTTATTTCGGATTACGTTCAGTATTCCTACATATTTGGGAGTACCTTGTAGGTGGAATGCTTAATACCCTGTCTACGCTTTTCTTCCGTGAGGATTCACTGTGATTTCCTGAGAAATCGCGTATGCATTTTACTTGCTTCAAGTGTGAATTTTGATATACTTAGAATACGAAAAGAAAAGTGAGTATGGATTAGATGTGTATGTGGCAATCCACTGATGATCCCAACCACCAAATTTGGGTGAAACGCCTTTGAAACTATAGGTCGCATAAATCATGTATTGAAAATTGTTTTCTTTTAAACTTAAATTTATTTTCACTTTAAATATAAATTATGACTAATCTTACAAAATTAGATTTATGAACTTCACTGTTGATGGAGCAGCTAGTTGTAAGAACTTCCTTTTTCTGCGTCTTAGGTTACAAGTCCGGTGCAGCTACTTAGGATTCTTTGGGACAGGTTTATTATTTTCAATATGTGAAAAGTTGGTCTTGCTTTTAACCGCGCAAGAAATTTGGGGATTTTCTATTTTAACCGCACAAGAACTACTTGAGAACTTTAATTACTGAACAATAATTACTAAATTTAACAACTTTAAATACTATTATTTAGCTTGCGTCAGAACTTATTCCCACCATGTTGGGTGATGCACAGGCAAAGTTTTGGCTTCCTCCAGATCGTTAACTTATCTGCATTGTGGTGGTTGTTGATATCTGACACGTTAACTTATCTAGTTGCTCACACCACACCAAAACTAGAATCCCTGGCGCCTAAATATTTTGATTTATTTGTTTTTTTTAAACAGAAACAATAAACCGATATGAGACTAGGATTCGAAGTTCTTTCTGGCTGGCGCACTTTTGTCCATCCGGTAGAGGTAGCCAAAATCGACGTTTAGCTTTTTGGACTTTTCTGTCTCCTTGATTTGCACTTCTCGCAAAATACATTTCTAAAAAATTGAATCTTCTCCATTTTCTGGCTGTCCGATTATTATTCTAGCATCACGCACAATTGGATTATTTTGCGGGGATCCCGAATTCAGCAATTGCCACGTAGAGTTGCTTTATATGATGATGATTGCTATCGGTTTAGAAGTCGATGAAAAGATTATGTGTCTCGTCTTGAAATTCGGTGGTCTCTTCCAGGGGACTGCTGAAATTCTAACAAAAAATGAAATTGTATGCTAATGGGATTTTTTTACCCCCAACTAAAGTAATTTGTTTCCAAGGGACCTAAAATTTTGTGATCTAAAATTGTACTGTATGGACGCCGTAAGTAATTGCAAATTGACGGATTGACCGGATTTCTCTATTAAAATTTACTCTCATAAGCGCACTCTGGTGGTATTAAGAAATTTATCCGCTTATGAGAACTGTCCGCTTATGAGAAACTGAATTAAATGAATGGTCCGGCGCCTGCATGGACGAGATGATTTTAACTGGATGAAAACTTTTTTCTTAGAAGAAGGGTGAAAAGTGTGCGTTATGAAACGGGACAAATAATCTAAAATCCCGATAATAATCTCTGCGAAAGAAGGAGAAAAGAAGCAATACCTTTTTTCATGGATGATTGTACATCTATAAATTTCCAGACGCAAGAATAAGAGACAACAAATAAAACTATCTGCATTGATAATTTCCCAATCTGAAGTTTTATGACATGCACAATGCAAAAGCCACTAACAAATGTCCTTGTATTAATTTTTTGTCTTTTAACTTACAATCAGAACATACAGGATGCCAAAGGTAAAAGTATGATATGTATCTTCTTGCTTAGGTTTTAGGTACTACCCCAGATTTATGCAAGTAAATATTCAGATCTGATAAAGGCTTATTGCTGGACAGGAACTAGGAGAACATTGAAGAAATAATACGTCATATTTATCCGCTTACAATCAAATCCATCGGTCAAATATTTGTATACCAAGAATTGCTTGGTTTGACGATGTCCTTTAGAGAGATGTTTGCGAATAGCATTGATAAATATTGTTACTACAGCTAGACACTACACATAAATATGTACACTTTATCCTCTTGCAAATGAGGAAGATAAGATTTAATATCAAATCTACGAGTAAAATGTGCACAAGTTTCAAATTTATTAAGAAGCTAAAGTCTTACTATGACAACAAATGATAATTATCGTTACGAATGCAATGCATTTGAGTTTTGCTATTGACTATGTAGCTAAATATGCGATTAAATAAATTTAGATAGACATATAGGTAACAACATTTTAAAGATAATATTTAATTATTGCGGAGTATTGTTAAGATACTTATTCCGAAAAATGAATTTGAAAAAATTCGCATGAAAGTTCTTGGGTACATTGCAAATATTCCGAATACAGTGTTGTGCAAAACAGACCAGAATATATTTAGCTCGGACAGAAACAGTGAGGGGAAAAATTAATTTATCTATATTTTTGAATGACTTCTTAAAAAATACTTATACAGACCAGATGCGCAAAATATGATACAGTTGGGGTTCTATCATTACCCCAACTCAAGCTTTATTAAGTTAAAGTGAATATTTAAAATTTTGAGGTATAACTACTCTATTATACCTCAGAAAAATTAGATGTAGCGAAAATAAATATTTATTTCATTATGTAGACCTAATTCAATAATGTAAAAAATGTTGAAAATGATGTGTGCTATAATAAGCCTAGAAAAAGTTATGACAATTTAAGTAGAAATTAAATGTTTAATTTAGCAATGACCTTAAACTCCTAATCGGTTTGGAATGCGGAGTTTCAACAATACCATACACTTGTTATAAATTCACAGCCTGAAATTAAGAAAATACTACAGAATCAGTAGTCCGGATGCCTAACGGACAGAAACACCACTTTCGACTCAGTTACTGCATCCATAATTCCGGATGAAGTTGTAACAGGAGATAAAATAATTTGGCATTAGACACCTTCTGCTCCATCAAATCCCCTAGAGATTATGTAATATTTCCAGTTGTGCGGCAAAAAGCTGCGACCATAATTAATCAGGTCCTAAATTAATTTTATTTCGTTGTCCTAATGAAAGCGTACATTCATGGCCCAGCGTGCTGACATAATGTGTAAAGGGTGGAAACAACTCTTCATGTCATCGTTTGCATTATAGAGAAATAATTAAAAAGCAAAGTGTATACCTACACTAGCATGGATTGTTTACATTGAAGGTACAGAGGAGCCATCTCCCCACTTTGGGTTCTCGTCAAAAATCAAATAAAAAACAATAATAAATATAAGGCGTATATGGTCCATACAGACCGTAAAGCCCCAACTCCTCCTTCTCCAACTATTGGGCTGCTATGAAGTATTTTTTGACATAAATGAAAGGGACCTTCAGTTTAATGCTAATTTAGAATGCCAATTTATTTTTGAGAAGCTTCTAATGGCAGTTTTTACTCTTGGATGTTTGACAAATGATGGGGCAGCGAATAAAAATTTTTTAGATGGTACGGGTCGAATTTGAGCCTGAGACCCTTAGCGACATACCACGATTCGTAGGACATCAGGATGACTTAAAGGAATTGGAGGAGGCCATTACATCGGCTAATCCAGAAAGACCGCGAGGTAGAGACCACTCCTAAACCACTTGCTAAGCTACATATTACATTTAATGTATGCCAAGTTGTATGGTATGGAAAATGTATGTGATGTTTTGAGAAATAGGCCCCAGTAAATATTTTTGTTTACATATGCAGATTACAAAATTACTAAGATTACAAATATCTCCTATTTCAATTGTCTTATGACTAACCTCCCAACAATAAACAGCCTTTAAAAATATTAAACAAAATATCCATTCCTAAACAAGTCTCTTTTATCTAAACGAACATACAATGCAGCTACTGAACTCTACTAGCTACATCCTCTGCAGCATTTAAAACCCTTTCGTAAAATACATTATTCATGTTATCCACAAATTGACCTAAATCAGAGGCAATTGTCGGATAGGCCTGAATGAATTTTAGCTTTTGAACATCGTGTAATGCGTGCGGATAATTTGTAAAATTTAATTGATTATACTATTTTTTTATAGATCGTTAATTGCGTTCACAATTTGTTGCCATTTGCCATTTTCCAATCATCCAACGTGGGCTTTCATAATTTCGCCACATTTGGTTATACACCATTTAATACGCATAACAACCCCAATTTTACTCACACACAAAACACTAATAATAATTTAACAACCCGAAAGCCACAAAAGAGTAAAATTACAATTTCCTAAAAATTCATTAAAATAATTTATGGTATAGGACATTTTAAATATTCACCATCTAACAACCGCTCGAAGCACTATCGTATACCAACGGACCTACATGCCATTAATAAAGGAATTATAAATAATTAATATTTGAGATAAATTTTATGCATAAATGATGCTCCTTGTTCAAACAAATTAATGTACATGTTTAATAAATCAGTCAATTGTGTAAAAGCATTATGCTTTTCCATCACTATACTTAAAGCTTACAACAGTGTAGTAAGAAACTTTTGTCGATGTATTTTTGAATCGCATTTGAAAAGAATAGGTCCGAAAGGCCCTCAATATTTTATGCATTTTTTTAATCATCTTTTTTAAAAAAAATATAAAATTTTACCAAAATCTATAAAGCGGTTTTTTTGTTGAAATCGATTTTAATTAAAATATAGAAATCCTTGTAAAACACTGCTTAAAAAATATAACTATTCATACCGTTATTCGATATAAACTTTCTCCAAACCAGAGAATGCATTCATTTAATAGTGTAACCATAACATTTTTTCTTAATTTAATACAATTTTATCAATTAAAAGACGATTTAGCTATGTGCGTCCGTCACCAATTTTTAGGCCTTTAAATTTAAGCTGGGAAAATGAAATTTGGAAAATATACTTCCCAGGACCCGAAATGGTAGAGCGTACCATTTTTTTTATACGCTCACTGCCACAATTAAAAAAAAATGTTTTATACCTAAAGTTGATAGAATACATCACTAAGCCCCTTACAATAAAAGTAGACAAAGACATCCTTAAAAAAATGTCCGCGTAAAGTTCCTAGGGGCAATTTTTGTTAACAAAAAAGATATCATCCGAAGTCGGCCGACCAGTTTGGATGTCCGGCTCCGCTCGCATGTGATAATATACTTCAGTTATTCTTATTGATCCAGAAGTGTTTTTATACCCTATCCTAAGGGTATATTAATTTTGACACATAGTTTGTAACACCCCTTAATATTCGCCGTAGACCCATAAAAGTATATATATTTATGATCAGGACCAAATCCTAAGACTATCTAGCAATGTCGGTCCGTCCGTCCGTAGGCAATTTTTAGGCCTTTAAAATTAAGCTAGGAAGCTGAAATTTGGACCACATATTCACAAGATGTGTAGACACTGCCCTCCTTTATAAGTTTGTCATATAAAGATTTTTGCCATGCCTACTTTTTGTGGGCGTTTTTGACTAAAATGCTGTTTTCTTCGAAAATTTTCACAGAAAGCGAAAAAAACTGTTTAACAAAATATTTACCCAATATTTTTTCCAACATATCGCCCATACAAAGTTTTTGGCCACGCCCACTTTTTGGGGGCGTTTTTTCAAAAAAACTTTTTTACTAAAATAACTAAAGAACTAAATAAAATGCTATCCATCATCTTCTTAATGGTTTTTTCTTTGGGGCATATAGGGATATGGATAGGGTATCATACTGTTCACTTCAAGCGGACTGTAGCCTTTCCTTATATTTTAAATCATTCTTGTATTTCCAAAGATATATCCAATTAACGCTTTAGCCCTCCCCCGCCTTCTTCTTAGGTAAATTGTCTTCATTGATAGGGTGTCATCATTATTACGTATAAAATAATTGAAAAATGATTTTATTAGCTCCAAAGATAGCTTCTTTCTTTCGTTTACAACGTAGGAAGAATTTTTCAAATCGGACGATCAATTCCAGTGATAATCTTTATTCCTTCCGCTTTTTCCCTCCCTCTTTATCTCTATTCACTTTAACTCATTTTTCGAATAAGTTTCAATGGTAATATTTTATAACTTTTTGCCCACACTTATCCTTTTAACCCTTTGACTCTTGCATTTTTTCCTCGCGCGGAAAAAAATATTTTTGTTATGATTTGGGGTCCAATATACTTCATTAAGATAATACCCGTTAAAAAATTTCAAAAATCCTTTCCAGGATGAAATAGGACAATGTACACAATTGTGGCCAAACATAGCACAATGATGTAATAAAGGCGTTAAGAAAATTCATACATTTTAACGTTTTTTTATTTGAATAAGCGACGAAAACAAAAAAGAAACAAATATTTAGTATTTAATGTTGATGCAAAATAAATAAATACAAGAATATTATATTAAATTTTTAAATATTACATATTAATTCAGTCTTCAATCAGGTAAATGTTAATAATTCATTCTGGAAATCAGTCTTCATTTAGTGTGAAAATCTGCAAAACAATTACGATCTTTTTGAAGGCATAGATGCACTTTGCATTTCGTGCATATTATCCGCGACCTTCCTTTACAGTTAAGATTTTTGCATCGTACGGCTTCTTTTATATCATCGTGGTTGGGAAGATGACCTACGCCGTCGTACTGCACTTCTCTTATTGGCCGAATTTCAGGACGATGAAATGTTGAAAGTGGTGGTTCCTGATCTTGTGAACTCAATGACGGTCTACCTCTTTTACGGTTTGTAGGTAATCCAGATTGTGTTAATGCGCGGCCTATTCTTGACCGAAATTTTAAAAGTTTTAGTATATCTTTTTCTGGCACCTTCGTTCTTTCACAGTCTTTGCGGTATTCAATCCAACTTGCGCATATAGCCAAATCGATGAAATGGAATGCAATTCTAAGTGTCCATTTTTTTGATTTTATAAAAATCCTATAATACGAAATAAGTTGATCTAAAAGATCAACTCCTCCCATTCCATTGTTATAGAAGTTAATCACTTCTGGCTGTGGAATGGTAACATATTGTTTGGTCTTTTTATCAAACCTGCGCACGATTTTTTCCTGATCTTTACCGACAAAATTCGAGGCTAGGTATACTGGTCTATTGTCTTGCCACTTAACCAGAACGACTTTACCGTCACGACTTACCAATTGGTCGGAAGAACCCCGACCCTTCTTTTTTAACTCTGCGTCTGATAAAAACTGTGGATTGTTGAATCGGTTTATACGTATAGTTCCTAATAAAGGAGCAAAATTCAAAATCATAAATGTAGTAGTATATAAAATACACCTCATACCTGCAGCTTTTAAGCCCCGATCGCGGAGAATCTCAAAGAGTCCATAGGAACTGAAAAAGTTATCAAAGAATAACTGATGTCCTGGTCCTGTTATCCCCTTCACAAGATGTAACACAGTGGCAGCACCAAATCCAAATCGAGCTACCTCAAATGCTGAGAGTCCTGAATCTTTCCCTTGATATAAGAAGAAGTTGTAGGGAAAACCACTCTTGCCACATAAAGCGTAAACTTTTATTCCCCAGGGGAATGGCTTGCCCTTTATGTATTGCTTCACGCTGAGATGGCCAGTAAATGGAATGATTTGTTCATCTACAGCTATAATTTCTTCAACTGGTACTTCTCGACATCGTTTTAGGACGCAGTTTATAATAGGACGAATCTTAACAAATTTGTCTCTGCAGTTCCCAGGTATTTCGAGATTGTTTACCACATGAAAAGTTTGCCGTAGTTGATAGAATCTGTCGATGGACATAACAGAAGCAACACATTCAATTCTCAGGTCATTGCACCAATACATGTTTATCTGCGGCAATTTGAGACAACCCATCAAAACATGAATGCCAATAAATTTCATCATCTCTGTAGGATTCGTGTCACGAAAAGAACCCTTGTAATTATTGGTCTGTTTTGCGTATATATTTGTATATGTTGCCATTCTTTCAAACATATCGTTTGGAAAATATTCCGTAAAATACTCGAAAGGTGTTTTGACCGTTATGTTTTCCGAGTCATTTGTTTGAAAGGTGTTTTCCGATGAAGATGGAAATTCCGTTTCGAATTCTCGCCTCCGAAAAGCAATGTCCTTTTTTTGCGTAATACGATAGTTTTCATAATCGTCTATATATTCCACATTGACGTTTTCATTTAAATCAATAAGCTCTTCCGTTTCCAATTCATCATCTTCATCTAAATTTTGTTCGGTTTGAGAGATGACGAAATCGGTTAAATTGGTGCGTTTTATGTGCCTCTGGGGCACAGTAATGTCAATTTCTGTTTCAGATTGAGAGGACTCTGGCAACTCTATGTCAGACCAATTACTATCAATAAGGTCTTCTAGCTCTCTTTGTGATAAAACTTTGTGTCCACTCATTTTCCTGTAAGTTTATTAATCGTTTTTTAGTTAGAATCGCCTATGTCTGGCAACAAACGTGTACATGCACATAATTGCGTACATTATAATTGACTACGTTTGTACACAATTGCGTCCACATGTTTTATTTTGGAAATATTCGATAAAATATAGAATATTTACATCAAATATTTTAGAAATCAGTAAAAGAGCTATATTTTTTTTCAATTAAATAACTTACCAATTTATTTTTTCCACTTTTTCACGTAAAATCACAACAACACAAACACTGCTTCCATGTACCTGCGCAACTATGAGAAAGAAAGTCGACAAAATGTTAAATAATATCGTAAGTGACTTAATTTTCCCGCCAATTTTTGCTTTTAGAAGAGAGTAAACTACAAACAGATGCAATGAAGTACATTTTGTAAGAAAAACAGCTCAATGTTTTGAGTATTTCAATGTTAAAGAGTGTGTACGCAATTGTGGCCACCACGAGTCAAAGGGTTAAATAATATAAGAATGTATGTATTTTTCTTGGCATGGTTGTTCCCTAAAACAGGCATATCAAAAAATTATTTCTGGCACTGCCAAGGGAAGGCTGCAAATTCCATTTATTTTTGACAGAAAAATTTTGGCGAAGAAACGCCAGAGATTAATAAATATATTTGAGAAAGTTATTTTACTAGCGGAGATATTTTTAAATCAAACTGTGAAAGATGTTTAATTAAAATGTAACGAAACTACGGAAATACAAAAAAAAACACCGTTAATCGGTAGGTTTCCTTGGCGAGGGGTCGCTGGTTCAAATCCCGGCCCGTACCACCTTAAAGTTTTTATTCGCTGCCCCACCTCTTGCCGAACGTCTGACAAATATGTGTTACAAACTATGTGTCAAAATTAATATACCCTTAGGATAGGGTATACAAATGTTGGCACTTAACCATTTTGGAACTGGAACCTTAAAAGACTTAAAATTGCCTACGGACTGACGGACAGATATTGTTAAATAGGGGTCTACCACGATATCTAGAAACAAAATCTAGAATTTAAGAATTGAATAAGCATACCCAAAATGACGAAAACCCAAAGACCATCGTTGCATAAAGATGTATATATGCATTTGTCAAAATTAATATATCTTTCGAATAAGTTAGAACCAGTAAAGAAGCTTTGAAGTGGAGTTCCTTACAAACATTTACAACTTTTTTTAAAACTTGTGACCTTGTTTGCAAGTGCAAATCGTAAAGATATTCATCATGAAAGGAAACCATGTTGTTCTTCAACCCTATCTCAATATGGGCATGAACGGTTATGAAGTTTAACTCTCATTTCGATTGAAAAATGTTTATTGAAAGAAATACATACAGTAAAGCTATAAATAAAAGGAATTTTATTGTTCTGTGATTCCGCTGTCAAAAAAGTCCCGCCTAGTGCCAGGTTCCTACGAATTTAAGTCCTCTTGTCACAAAATTAATGGGCAGATACCTAATAAACTTATTTTTAATAAATCCTCCCCGTAATATGACTGTGACTATGTTTCAAAAATAACCACTGCAATGGACCAATTTTTATATACCTGTAAAAGTTCCTAAATAATTCTACGAAAAAAAAAAACATTTTCAACAATGTGAATGTTAAAATGCAAGGTGGTTCGCTTTAGACAACCCGTCATAGAACAACTTCAATAGAACTATTGGACAGCTCGATTGGACAATCTTGCTGGAAGCTCACACTGATAACTCACGACTACTCGAATGCGAATGCAGGTGGGGTCATGTTGTTTTTTATTTGAAAGCATATCTCACTTCATGTCCATGACCATATCCAAGTCCATTCCATTTTTAAATTTCAGTGGGTGCAACGACGCCGCTAGCGGTCGTATTTTGACACGTACTTAATGCGGTTAAATTCAGCGGTTTTAAATCTGATTGTAGAGACTTCACGGTCCACCACTGCCAGGATTCGTGACTGTTCATTTTAACTCTGTAAATTATGCAATTTTATACAGTTGCATGAAGGTGCCCGAGCGTTGGTGAGTTCAATTCGTTAGCCCACCCGCAGTTCTCCGAATGGTAACACAATGCGGCTCTGTGGACATTTATTTCTGACGCCTGCCAGCCCCAAGCTAACGGTGTATGCATGTAAGTATCTAGAATCAGGTTTTGCCACATATTTTGCCACATATTTTTGCCTACGTGCTTTTTGTACCGGCCTTGCTTCTCGCAGATATGACAAACAACAATTTATCAGATCGCGTGGAAAAAGAGAATATATGTACCTATGTATGTAATTTTGCTTTGTTTGGTTTGGGGGTTGTGACTGGGAGAGGGGATGTGGTATGATGTGATGTGAGTACTGTGAACATTTTCACAATTATTATCGAACGAAGCAAGCAAGCCGCTTGAGGTCCTGCAAATTATAGCACTACGGAAGAACTGAGCCTCGATATGCCTGGGAAGCGCTTATTAATTAGGTAAATTGTTTGTTTTCGGTTTCGGAAGTGTAGAAGAAACGTCAGCGGGCGCATAATTGATTGCTGATAATATTTCAGCGAATGTGTCCAAATTAAAATGTTAATTATGTTTGGTGTGTTGAGAGTCAGTAGAAAATTAAATGTCATGTAGAGGATTATGTAAAGTTTTTAAAGGGTGCGAGAGGCTAACGAATGAGATTGGGAATTTGTTTTGGCTTTACGCTCACCTGCAAGCGCTTTGTTTGCAGAGCCACAATGTGTGGCTTAAGCAGACAATGAATATCCTTAAACCATTTTTAATATGAAAATACTCGTATATCGCATTAAAAAAAGTGTGTGTATGATATGATAGTATGTTATGCTATCGAAATTGAACGGATAAGTACTTTGGTGCGCAATAACGGGGCTTATTATAATACAGTTAGATATTAAGGTATTTTTGAAGAAAATATTTAAGACTTTTCGATTCAAATAACGAATGGGGCTTCGAAATACTTAATTGAAATAGAAAAAATTCAAGAATTCATTACAAGATTTATGTATGTGCAACGAAAATAAATATTTATTTTCCCAAATGTACTTTAGTTTGGAGACAAATAAGTAAGTACTCATTTGGAAAAAAACTACCAGTATACCGAGAAATAATTTAATTTTTTTTAACAGGTGGGTGTTCTAAGTTGTTGTTAACATTTGGCATATAAAAATGTTGTGATCCTGTGTTGATCTTAGAACCATAAATTAAATTATGTGGTAGTATAGACGATGCAAAATAAGGACACTTCACTTCATTCAACGGCTCGGCTTTTAAGTGGGTTTAGGGGATTTGCTTCAAAGTTCGTATAGGGTAAGCCACACAGTAGTCAGCCATCAACCAGTAGTCGGCCATTTCTGGTACTTTTTGCTTCCTATGCAAAAATTCCAACAACAATTAAAAACGAGTCATTGTATCAACAATTGTAAGAAAGCAAACCATTTAAAAATATAAGGAAAGGCTACCGTCTGCTCATAGGGTATGATACCCTATATGCCCCTAAGAAAAACGATTTTTTTTAAAAAACACCCGAAAAAGTGGGCCTGCATAAAAACTTTGTATGTCAAACTTGTGAAGGAGTTCAGTGTCTATATATTTTGTCGAGGTTTTAACCATTTATCTCTTAATTTACAGCTTTAAAACGCTTTTTTCTAAATTGTGGGCTTAGCATAAATTTTAAGGCCTAAAAGGCAGGATGAAATGGATTGGAATTAGTTTTTTTTTTCTTTTTGTCGGAGGTTGCTACTATCTGATGGAGCGCTCAGACACAACTATAGGTCCATTGTACTACCACTCAGACACCTTACATTAATGTACTTAGTTTTCCCGTCTTTCGAAGAAAATCGAGAAGGAGCTTCAGTGATAAAGAGCTTAGATGTTCGGCAATCACCACGTCAGCCCCGAAAATCCGCCACCTGATGCGAGCATAGGCCGGACAACTGCAGTGTGTCATACTCCTCACCGCAAGCAGGACAGGTAGTGGTGTCCCTTAAGCCAAACATATTTCAGTATTTATCAAAAGCTTGGTGGCCCGAAAGGACGCCTACAAGCAGCCTACAGTCCGGGCGCAGTAGTTTGGTCTGTCTACATCCACCGCAATCGCGCCACTGAATCTTGTGTTCACGAGAACTTCAAGAATCAATAGAATGACTAAATGACTAAAGATGCAGGCAGACGCAACACAGGTTCGGGTCCTGCGAAAACTTCTTCTGAACCTTGCCTAGCAAGATCATCCGAGATCTCACTTCCCCGGATGCCAGTGTGACGTGGTACCCAGACAAGATTCACTGTGTTCAGTCTTCCTACCAAATTCAGAAAAAGCTTGAGTTCGAGCACTAGCTTGGACGAGGTAAGAGGGTTTAGCAGTGCTTAAAATGGAGCTTGGCTATCACTGCAAAGTCGTAAGTCATTGTGTTCTCTCTTTAAGCCCATTATAAATAAATCTGGGGTTTGGGAAGGATTCATCAAAGCATCTAGAGCAAATTCGACATGTTTGGACCATAGAAGTTGTTTTTCGAGGATTTCACCCAGATATTTGACTTCAGGGATGCTGAAACCTTTAAGAACGAGATGGGACAGACCAGTGACGATTCTCCTTCTCGTAAAGAGAACAACCGTGGTTTTAAGACGATTCTCTGAAAGCCCATTACTAGTGCACCAGACATCGATCAAATCCAGGGATCTCTGCGCTTGAGAGCAGACAGCCCCTAGATTTGAACCGACAGAAAGAACGTCGACATCATCCGCATAAGCTTGAGTGTAGTTTCCAGGAAAACTTATAGCCGCAAGCAAAGAGTCTACCACCATACACCATAGGAGTTGAGACAGAACACCACCTTGAGGGGAGCCCCTATTTACCCCTGTTGTGACGCACTTGCCACAATCGGCTACCAACGTCCTATATATTAGCGTTGCCTAACCCACAGCACCAAAGTTTGACCTTCACCATGCTGTCTGGCAGAGTTACACATACTGTCAAAGGTCGCATTATCAAAAGCACCCTCAATATCGACAAAAATGCCCGACGCGTACTCCTTCCGGTCAAGAGCACTATCAATCCTACCAACAAGGTTTTGAAGCGCAGTCTCGCAGGATTTTCCGCGCTGATAGGCCTGTTGTATCTCAGAGTAAGAAGGAAGACAGATGGGTCGAAAGCTTTTGGCTAGAGTGTAGTCAGACTCACCAATTTTTGGTATGAAAACCACTTTAACCATACGCCATGGAAAAGGTATATAGGCCAAGGCCAAGCTCGCGATGAAAATACTTTTCAACATTGGCAAAACTTGACTTAAACCTTGTTTCAGCAAAACTGAATAAATTCCATCCAGACCAGGTAACTTGAAACTCTCAAAAAATGCAATAGCATATTTGATAGCATCATCAGTCACCACTCCCGATGCAATATACCAGCTGTGCCGCGGGGTATTAATCGGTTCAAATGTAACCGCCGTCGTTTTAAGGGCTTAAGAACACGTAGTGATTTCCCGGAATGTGAGTCTCAAGGAGAAGACTGAAAGTCTCCGCCTTTGTCTCAGTGTACGTACTATCAGGTTTAAGGATTGCATCCAGTTTGCTTGGTCTGTTCCTTTGGAGGACTTTAACAAGCCTACTAGTTACACTTAGAGATTCGAGGCACTTAAAAACTTTTTGTTTTTCCTCTCTTGCGAAAGTGAAAGTTCGCAGTAGATTTTAAATTCGATGTATCTATGATCTGACAAGATGCTATCTGGCGATACCTTCCAATTTATGATAGACTTCAAATGCCTGTTAGACAGGGTAACGTCAATTACTTGCTGTCTTCTGGCTGTAACAGAGGTAGATTGATGACCTACATTGTTGATGGTAATATCAGATGATAAATTGAAGTGCAAGAGTCAATCTCCCCTTATGTTGCATTTGCTGCTACCCCAAACAGTGTTCTGAGTATTAGCATCGCAGCACAAGACAAGACAATGCTCTACGAGCTCTACAACAGCCTTTGGTGGAGGAGGGTTTAGGGAGTCATAGGGGAAATAAGCTGATTGGGAAACCTTTCAGCGTGGTTAGTTATAGAAACAGCTACCAAAACTTGGCTACAAAAGCTTTCAATCATAGTAGCTGTAAAGGATTTCGATACAATAAAATAAGTTCTAGGTTTTTCGGATTGCTCAAGTTACGTCCGAGACTCCACCCAAACCCACAGTTGCACTATTCCCCCTTGTCTAACGCCATTTTGCTGACGAGGAAAGACCAATCCTAAACGGATATACCCCCTTTCCCGTTTCATTACTTTTAATCTGCACGCGCAGCCATTTTTGCGCACGTTGCAGATTATTTGATTTCCTCTTGATATTCATATTTCACATGATGCAATGCGAAATATGAATATTTCGTAAACACTTTGCCCAACACGAGAACTATTGTTAGACTTAAGTTATTATATATTAGTCAGTGCTAATTCGACAACTAACCCGGGAGGTGCAGCCTTGCTCTGGACAGCGGCCTCACTCGTTAGAATAAGTAATAAATTTAATAAATAAATAAATAAATAAATTTGAAAAAAAAAATAAAAGAAAAAAAACTGTTTTGTTTTTTTTTTTTTACATAAACTGCGTGAAAGCAGATGTAAATGGCGCAGTCGGCACTCTCAAGTACGCGATAATTTCGATAAAGAAAGTTTAGTTTCGCGGTTAGTTTTTACTATTCAACTTGAACGAACAAATCCCAACGCGATTATTTCGATAAAGAAAGTTTAGTTTCGCGGTTAGTTTTTACTATTCAACTTGAACGAACAAATCCCAACGCGATTATTTCGATAAAGAAAGTTTAGTTTCGCGGTTAGTTTTTACTATTCAAATCGAACGACCAAATCCCGACGAAGGGAAGTGAATTAACAAATTCCGATCAAGGAAAAATCAGTGAACTAAAAGAAAAAAAAATCGAACGACCAAATCCCGACGAAGGGAAGTGAATTAACAAATTCCGATCAAGGAAAAATCAGTGAACTAAAAGAAAAAAAATCGAACGACCAAATCCCGACGAAGGGAAGTAAATTAACAAATTCCGATCAAGGAAAAATCAGTGAAGTAAAACAAAAAAAAAATCCACCAAAATTAATAGAAGGCGCAACGAGCTGTTCGATCAATGAAGAATGGCGCAAAACAATATTGAACAATGCCTAGTGGCGTTGACACAGTTACTAGTGCAGGCAAACCATCCAACGAGCCTAAGGGCTCGAATCGAAAAGGAGATTCGCTACCTCCCAACGTTTGAAGGCAAACAGGGGACACTACCCTCATTTGCAAACTGTGTAACAAAAACACTTCTGAACTACAGAGAAGAAGAGAGGACACAGGTCTACGAACTAATTTTCGATACGAAGATCCAGGGACCAGCAAAAAACCTGATTAACATCAACCCTCCGGCGAACTGGACCGAATGTCTAGCAAGACTGAAAAAACACTTCCGGCCCTCAAAGGACGAAATGGAAATAACTAAAAATATTGGAATGTTAAGAGTAAGTAGTATTAAGGAACTAGATGTTAAGCTAAAAATTTTAATTGAAGAAATAACAGAATTCGCTGCTTTTAACGAAAACGGCGATAGTATGGTTAACATTTTTTATGGAATGTTGGTTCAAAAAGTAAAAGAAATTGCATCTGGCTCATTCGCATATGCAGTAATGAATAAAAGTGATATCACAGATATCAGAGAAATAGTGCATAATTTTATTTGTCAGGACTCCAGCAATTTAAACTATAAAATGTTCAATAGAAACTCTAACAGAAAGCAAAATGATAGATATAGTGATCAAGACAGACATCAATTCTATGATAATAACAATAATTTCACAACGTCAAATCAAAGACCCCAACGTCATACTTATCAGAATAATTATAGGCAGGATAATAATGATAGACCAAATTATAATTCTCAACGGAACTATAACCAAAGTAGTAATCAAAATAATAACTCAAATTGGCACAATCACAATCCTCAGCAAAACAATTCTCAAAACCCAAGTTCTAATAGATCAAATCAAAGTGCACAACAAAATTTCAACCGTAGAAACAATCGCAATAATAATTCAGGTAATTTTAGAAACAATAATGGAGTAGAACCAATGGACACTCTATCTGCCTCTTACCAAAGGCAAATAAATTTACAAAGGGTGGATTTTCGGGAAACAAGCCCTACCGAAAATTACCCTATATAATAGTGAAAACAAAAAATAATACTAGACTAAGAATCCTCATAGACCCTGGCTCAGAAACGAGCATAATTAACCCAGGAATCTGCCACCCCAAATGGCAAATCCAACTCACCAACCCAATAAAAATACTCACAACTAGTACACCAATCCGTGTAAATAAAAAGGTAAAAATCCCTTTATTTCAAGAACTAGGTGACAATAAAACAGCTGAATTCATAGAATTCAAATTCCATACGGCATTTGATGGACTTATTGGAAACAATATTCTAATTCCAGCAAATGCTATTCTTGACTTCAAAAACAGACGCCTCACGGCAAACGACAAAGAAATCCAAATTTTCTTCAACCAAGAAGAAGAAATCTTAAATGAGAATTACTCTAAACAGGTGCCTCAGTTAGAAATATACTACACCGAAATAAACAACGAACCAATTCGCGGCCAAATTAGAGTAAATCACCTCAACGAAGAGGAAAGAAATAAATTATTAAAATTGGTTTCACAATATTCCTCAATATTCTACCAAGAAGGTAGTGATCTATCATTTACCAATGCGATCAAGCATAAAATTAATACGGTAAATGACATCCCTATCTATACTAAAAATTATAGGTACCCAGAGGTACACAGGAAAGAAGTAAATACACAAATTAAGGAAATGCTAGAGCAGGGAATCATAAGACCAAGTGATTCACCCTACTCAGCCCCCATCTGGATCGTCCCCAAAAAGATGGACGCATCGGGAAAAACTAAATGGAGAATCGTCATCGACTATCGAAAACTTAACGAAGTTTCGATAGACGACAAGTTCCCAATACCAAATATGGAAGACATATTCGATAAATTGGGAAAGGCGATGTATTTCACTACACTCGATCTGGCTAAGGGTTTCCACCAGATCGAGATCGCTGAAGAAGACGTCAAAAAAACGGCTTTTTCAACTGATAATGGACATTACGAGTTCCTTCGAATGCCATTTGGATTGAAGAACGCCCCCTCGACGTTCCAGCGTTTAATGAATTCAGTTCTTCATGACTTTATAGGAAACATATGCTTAGTGTACTTGGATGATATAATCATCTTTTCCACTAGCCTTGAAGAGCATATACTCTCATTAAAGAAAATTTTCAGTAGACTTCAAGAAGCCAATCTTAAAGTCCAATTGGACAAGAGTGAGTTCCTGAAAAAGGAAACGGAATTTTTAGGGCATATCATAACTACTGAGGGAATAAAACCTAATCCGAAGAAAATTGCTGCGATTTTAGAATATAAACTACCCAGACCGCCCAAGCAAATCAAGTCCTTTTTAGGTATAACCGGCTATTACCGGAAATTCATAAGAGACTATTCCAAAATTGCAAAACCAATGACAGCATATTTAAAGAAAAGTTCAAAAATAGACTTAAACAATCCTGAATATATTGAAAGCTTCGAGAACCTTAAAACCTTAATAACATCCGAACCAGTACTTAAATACCCTGATTTCAGTAAAAAATTCACTCTGACAACAGACGCGTCAAATTATGCCTTAGGCGCAGTTCTATCACAGGAGGGTCACCCAACCTGTTTCGCAATCAGAACGCTAAATGAACACGAAACAAAGTACTCGACTATCGAGAAGGAGCTTTAGGCTATCTTATGGTCAATGAGTTACTTTAGACCCTACCTGTACGGGCGCAAATTCACGGTCAGAACAGACCATCGACCCCTAGTTTGGCTTAGTTCCCTTAAGGAACCTAATGCCAAACTACAAAGATGGAAAATCAAATTAGAGGAATACAACTTTGACATAGAGTACGTTAAGGGTAAGGATAACCAAGTAGTAGACGGTTTATCAAGAGTCGAAATTCACCTTAACGAATGCATTGAAACCATAAATAACCAAGAAAATTTAAGTGATGATGAAAATAACGAAAATATTCCCGATAATCAATCTCTTATTGCTACTATTCATAGCGCTGAGGAAGATAGTAACGATTATATACCAATTGTTGAGTCACCAGTCAATTTATATAAAACCCATATAATAATCAATAGCACAGAAGGTCCTAGCAACCATAAAATATACACAGCATTTGGAAAAAGGAGAATTGTTATAGAAATAAAAGTGTTTAACGAAAGGCCTATTTTAGACATTATGAAAAAATTCATCCCCACCAAAGGCATAGTTGGTGTATTCTCTAGGCACGACAACCTTTTTGCAAAATTCCAGGACGTCTACATAAAATACTTCAGCAAAAACAAGCTTTTAAGATTCATTAAATGTAGTAAATTTTTAGGAGACCTAACAGACGAAGAGAAGGAACTACTAGTAATCTCAAAAACGCATAATTCATTAAACCATAGAGGAATTAATGAAACATATGCAGAGATCAAAGATAATTACTACAGTCCAAATCTTATAAATATATATTTGATAAAATTCAAAAATATATAAACAATTGCGAAATTTGCAATAAAGCCAAATATGAGAGATTACCTTATAAAATACCACTAAAAGTAACAGAAACACCAACGAAACCCAATCAAATCATACACATCGACATTTGGTACGCAAATATCAACTTAATGTATGTGACAATGATTGACAAATTCACAAAACATGTAACGGTGCATGAGATCAAGCACAGAACATGGATATCACTATTGAATACTTTAAAATGCAGGTTTGCAAACCATGGTATCCCGGACAGAATAGTTACAGATGGTGAAACAGGCTTCTCATCAATTACGATCAAAGAATTTTTAAAAGAAAATAATGTTGACCTCCACATTACTACACCCTACCATAAAACTGGGAATTCGGATATCGAAAGATTCCACTCTACTCTTAACGAGCACATAAGAACATTTGCAGCAGACGACAGTAATAAGGACACTTTAAGAAACAAAGTCTTGAAAGCTGTATCAATCTATAATAAAACAATTCACTCCGCAACAAAACAAAGACCGATAAACTTTGTTAACGGAACCATAGCGAATCAAGAATACCCCAAAATAATAGAATTAATAAACAAAAATAAAGAACGATATGTAAATAAAAGAAATAGGGGCAAGACCGACGTAGACTTGACAAAAACAAACCATGTTTACCTTAAATCCAGAACTAATAATAAGCTTAAAATAACACATAAAAGAGATGATCCTAAGGTAATAGATAAGGACCATGTTACCGATAGTAAAGGGTGTAAATTCTATAAAACCCAACTAAAACGAAACTATAAATTCGAGAAAACCCATTAAAACTTTTTCTTTCCAGGCAATATTTTTTATTCTACTAACAATGGCAACAACAACGACAAACGGACAAAAAATCGACGTACTTAACTTAAATTTAGGAAACGGCTTTGTTACAATTAGGGACGAACAAATTGAAATCATATCAGGATACACAAAAATCCTACATAACGTAAATCTTAGTTCATGGTGTGATGTATAGCTAGGTGGGTTGGTAAACGAGGTGGTGGTTGACCTATGTCCCATGGCAGCAATAGGCACGCTTGCGAATGCGCGGCTTTAGCTCGTCGGTGGGGTGGGGTCTTGCTGCCTTCCTATACACACTTGTATTTTTCGTGCCTGTTACTTTGTTCTGTCTACGAATTGGAGGTACAAGTGAGAAAGAAAAGAGAATAAGGGAGAGGGTGACTCCAGAGAGAATCAGGTGAAGAAAAGAAGATAAGAAGAGAAGAATAAACGAATAACGCTGGTATGTTTCTGGTGTTGCGAAACATAATGGACCTGCCCTACCCACAGGCATCTGGTGGGAGCCTAGATGCACCATGACTATCCTACGTCCTTATTTATACAGGATAGTCCCAAAAGATACTCTCACATGTATCTACCCGATCACAAACCCTTTTACCAATTGATTATAGAGAAAACGAATTCATTTTAAATCACAGCACCGAATTTAAGTTACAAAACATGCTATTGTTCATTTATTTAAATTCAAGAAAGCAACATGTATCATTACAATGCATGTGTAGAAAAATACAGGGGAATTTCATTAGTTAATTAAAGTTAATATATCGACTATATGTTTGTGCAAATGGATATTCAATATATGTGTATGCACTTTGTTATGTTTCTTTAAATGTATGTAGAAAATGTAGTTTATATATAATAAAAAATGTTTTTTATAAAATGTTGCCATAGAAATTTTTTTAAACAATTAAAGTACTATTCTATAACTTACTTTTTTTTTGTGATGAAAGATGTGGCCACATGTTTCCTCCGCTGGTGATAGTGTTTGTCCTTTTGCACACTGTTATATTATTTACGAACTTATAATCTCTTAGGCAATATTTTATACTAACACACATACACTTTTAATTATTCAACTTTTCCAAATAATATTTTGTTAAGTACATTAATCTCTGTATTTTTTTTGTTTATGTATTTAAATATATCAAGATTTGTTTTTATTTAGTTTTTAATAACTCGTAATGTTATGCAATTTTTACAAGATGCGCGAGGAAGCAGCATTACATGAGCGGCGGCCACGTGCTTGAGCTTTTGGTCACTTTTATGAGTCGCAATTCTATTCTGCGTCTGCCAACGTTATATGTGGTACTGTCAGACTGAGCAAGTACTCGGCGTTGCGTCTTGAGCGATGAAATTGTTTGCTATTAGCAACAATTGGTTGAGAGCGAATAAGCACAACAACAAATTAAAGAATTGCGGACGCTCTTGTTTGGTAAGTTCGGTGATCGCGAATATTGATAACGAACGATGCACATCCAAACTTTTTTTTTTTTTGTTAGGCGTCCGCAATATCTGTGGACGATGGTAAAAAGGGGATCAATTACACTCTTTGGCTGACTAATAAAATAATTATAACGTACCTTTCTATGTGTTTTGTTTTGCGTCAAACTTTGTATTTCCGAATATATGAAGGAAATTTATTGTTAGGCTTTCGTTCCATCGAAATCTGGTGGCCAGAGAAAAGGTTACATACAATATTATGTACGAAATTGTTTTAAAATCCTAGGAACAACACATTTTGTCATTTTGTTGCGAACTGAGAGGAATTAAAAATAAAAGGATCCTACTCTTACCTATAGATTAATTTTATTCAACTTAATAATGTTAATTGTTGCAAAAATCCACTTTACAAGTTTTGGAAATTGGTAGAACCTTTCACGTTCACTGTCAAGATGGAAAAGAGCGAGTGTGGAATATTAGCTTGTAAAAGCTGAGCTTCATTTCCTGTGTATGAACAACTATAGTTCAGTGGGAGCTGCAGCTGATTGTGTAGATATTTACTTTTTGTTTTATTAGGCTATGATAGCATTGTACTTCCGGTTTGAGTCCAGGACAAGGGAAGCAGCAGTTAAATTTAAAACATAACGAAACACATATTTTGTTTAAGGTATACGCTACAATGGATAGAAAATGTAGATATTTTGGAACACAATAAAAAATGACTACCCAACACTTACATATAATTTAATACAATTACAACGAGAGATAGAAAAACTATTAGTTAGTCATGACAGGAAAAGAAGAGGACTCGTAAATGTAGTAGGAAAAGGATTAAAATTTCTAGCAGGTACAATGGATTACGACGACGAACTAGAAATTAAACAAACCTTAGAGACAAACGAACAAAATACCAAAAACCTTGTTGAGGGACTAAACGACCAAATCAAAATCAATAACGACTTTAACGACGCTATCAATAACATTACAAGACACATTAACGGACAACAACTCGAAATTAGATATCAATTAACTAATTTAGGCAACACAATCAACAAAGAATTTACAGAGATCGCGAACATGCAGCATGCATTCCAAATCCAGTACGATATACAACTATTGAAAGATGAAGTCAAAAAAGTTAAGGAAAATATTCTCATGAGCCAACTAGGAGTTTTAGGACACGATATCTTATCAATGAATGAAATAGACAAATTTAATATTACAACATAAAGAAAGGCTACAGTCCGCTTGGAGCGAACAGTATGATACCCTATCCCTATCCCTATATGCCCCAAAAAAAACCTTAAGAAGATGATGGATAGCATTTTATTTAGTTCTTTAGTTATTTAGTTATTTTAGTAAAAAAGTTTTTTTGAAAAAACGCCCCCAAAAAGTGGGCGTGGCCAAAAACTTTGTATGGGCGATATATTGGAAAAAATATTGGCTAAATATCTTGTTAAACATTTTTTTTCGGTTTCTATGAAAATTATCGAAGAAAACAGCATTTTAGTGAAAAACGTGGCAAAAAACTTTATATGACAAACTTATAAAGGAGGGCAGTGCCTACATATTTTGTGAAGGTTGTAACACTCTATCTGTCCATCTGTAGCTTTAAATCGGTTTTTTCTAAATTGTGGGCGTGGCAGTGGGCGTATTAAAAAAATTTTTACACTTAACCATTTCGGAGCCCTAGGGAGTATGTGGTCCAAATTTCAGCTTTCTAGCTTGAATTTAAAGGCCTAAAAATTGCGTACGGACGGACGGACGGACGGACATTGCTAAATAGTCTTAGGATTTGGTCCTGATCATAAATATATATACTTTTATGGGTCTACGACGAATATTAAGGGGTGTTACAAACTATGTGTCAAAATTAATATACCCTTAGGATAGGGTATAAATATCCAAATTAGCTAACATTAAAAGCACAGTCATTGTACATGAAAATCAAATAGTATTCATACTTCTAATTCCAATATATTCTTACGATAAATTCTATAAAATTTTAATTGAACCAATCCCCAATAACAATAATTTAGAACTAGCAACCTTTTATAAAGAAATAATAACTGATGGAAATATCAATTATGAAAATTTGAATGGAACCATAAAATTTAAGGAATTAAAAGAAATAAAAGACTCTTGTATTCAAAACATTTTTAAAGATAAACCTGAATGTAATTTCAAGGAAAATAAAAATAAAGAAATTAAACAAATTACAAGTAACATTATTGTAACGAAAAACATACCATTTACTCATGTAATTCACAACTGTCATAATTATAGTATTAGTATAATAGGAAACAATCTAATAAGATTTGAAAATTGTAAAATAGAAATGAACAATGTTAATTATGAAAATTTCTTATATTATGACAATTTTATTATACCTAATTTTAAAAACATAACAATTAAAAATATTGTATCAAACTATTCTGCGGAAGCAGTACATCCTAAAAACATTGAAAATCGTAAATTAATAGAACAAATTAAATTCAGAACAATTACACATGAACACGTATATTTTGGAACAGCTTTTATTACAATTTCCATATTAATATTACTAATTTTTACCCTTATCAAAAAAAACCAAAATAAAAAAACAAAGATTAAAGTTGATGTTAAAAAGATTGATTCTTCAGAGCAGAATCTTAAGGGGGGAGGAGTTACGTCCGAGACTCCACCCAAACCCACAGTTGCACTATTCCCCACTTTCCCCCTTGTCTAACGCCATTTTGCTGACGAGGAAAGACCAATCCTAAACGGATATACCCCCTTTCCCGTTTCATTACTTTTAATCTGCACGCGCAGCCATTTTTGCGCACGTTGCAGATTATTTGATTTCCTCTTGATATTCATATTTCACATGATGCAATGCGAAATATGAATATTTCGTAAACACTTTGCCCAACACGAGAACTATTGTTAGACTTAAGTTATTATATATTAGTCAGTGCTAATTCGACAACTAACCCGGGAGGTGCAGCCTTGCTCTGGACAGCGGCCTCACTCGTTAGAATAAGTAATAAATTTAATAAATAAATAAATAAATAAATTTGAAAAAAAAAATAAAAGAAAAAAAACTGTTTTGTTTTTTTTTTTTTACATAAACTGCGTGAAAGCAGATGTAAATCTCATCATAAAAAACGTGGTATAAATCACTCAAGCAACCAAAATGCGATTTTTCCACACCCATGGTTCCCTGGATGGATATTATGTGTGATTTTGTTCTACAAGCCACAAGCCTGCTACTTAAAAGGGCGGTAGCAGCCTTGCAGTGCTGTAGGTTGATTTGAGTAAACAAGATGGATGAAGACTTTGGGTTACGTCCACTATTAGCACTGTTTGACATTGTAAGACTTCCACCGACCTATCCCACTTCATAGACGCAACCGAAAAGCCGAGCGGAGTGCTTGCGCCGCTGATCGCTCAGCTGCTTCCATTTCCTCTTCCGCTACCCCTTAGTGAGGTGCACCTCAAAGCTAGCCCGTTTAACCATAGATATATCATGGGTCAAGCCGTCATTAACGGCGCAGTGGGTAGCAACCTCAGTTTTCCCAAAGAGTCGGACATAGACACACAAAAGTCGGACATAGAGCCACAAGAGTCGCTTGTAGGTTCAATGAATATTGGGGCCTCCAGAATCCGAGCTCCAGCTGCAGTCGAGAAGACCACGGATAGATTTTGGCTATTGCCAATATCACCTGGAGTATTAACAACCTTAAGGTTGTTCATTCATCAATATTTTGAGTTTTAACTACTACTCCTGTAGGTTAGAGTACAATAACGGATTAATTTACAGAGGATAGGTTAAAAACCGTTGCCTCCAACACCTTCTCCTTTATTGGAATTAGTAGTTTCATCTTCTCTGATGAGCTTGTAGACATTTGCCATAGCTTCATTCATGAGTTCTAGATGAAGTGGTGGGATGTTTAGGATATTCTCAAGTGCAGGAGTCGGTGTTGTCTTCATTGCACCGATTGTATATACGTAGGCTAGGATTTGCATTTTATTTAGTTTAGTTAAGTCTGTGCAGATAATAGGTCTGGTTATAGGGTCATTTTAGGGTTGAGTCCCCAGTTTTTTCAAAGTAGACTTTTGCTGGTCATCAGTGAGATTATGGCTTTGTCGAATAGTCCTGGTAAGGTGAGATTCCATGTAAGCTTTTTATCCAGTGTGACTCCGAGGTATTTAACTTCCGATGAGAACTCTTGATTCACCGAATAGTGTTGCGTTTTTGAGTCTGTCCTACTTTCTTCTTATGGTAAATGCAACTGTGATGCTATTATTTGGATTGACCCTGAGGCCAACCTTTGTGCACCAATTGGCAAGCAGGTTTAGAGCCCTCTGGAGGTGGTTCGAGATTGTGTCCTCCAATTTGCGGACATAAAAACCGTCGTTGCTGAAAGTAATCGGTAATTCATTAACTACGATGGGCCATAGTAGGGGAGAGAGAAATCCTCATTCTATATCGAGGAAGCAGCCAACCGTTATTGCATTGTCTCTGAGAGATTTTTGATTTCTCGTAGTAAGATTTTGTAGATCGTTAGTGGTTGATTTGCCGCGTTGATATGCATATTGATATTTAAGGGATTTGTTACAAAGGCATGAGTCACAATGACAAAGTTTTCCGTAAATTAAAAAAAAAAATGTTTGCGCTTACGCATAACGGCAAAATCTCATTTCAAAGGATGACGATTAATTCTTGGCGCCCTTACGTAAGTTTTTAGTTAAAAATTTTATAATTTGGATATTTCCCCGATTTTATATGGGACTTATGTCCTTTAAACAAATCACTATTCATTCGTGAAGCGAGTTCGTTTGAAGTACCTCGTCTCTGATATGTCTATCAAGGATTGTTTCCATGGTTTAGAAACAAACGGTCTCCATCCTACCTTACGTATATATTTAACAGTGACCTCTTCCCATATTTTTTGTATGCTCAACTAACTCTGGATAAGTTAATCAATACAGGTAGCAGTTGCGGGATGCCCTTTTGTAGTAAGGCTGGAAATATTACATCTTCTCCAGGGGTTTTGAAGGGTTGAAATGATATGATTGCCCAAATTATTTTGCCTTCATGAAAGATTTCCTTCGACCTTATTCAGTCCTCTCCAAGCGGTCTAATCATTCTTCTCTGAAGAGGGATTTGAAGGCATACTGGAACGATAACCATCTAGTTTTTTCATTAAACCAATAGGATTAGGGTGCTGCTTGGGTGTACCTTATTTAAGCGGGCGCCACTTCTGGTGACAGAAGTTTTTCTACGATATCTTTTGGCTTTTCTAATTTCTTGGTTATATGTGGTGAGTGAGTATCTATGTACATGTAACCCACTCACCATTGCATTTTGCTTTATTGAGGAGCTTCTTTTCTCAGTGTGGCAAGTTTTTTTTCCACCAGGGAGTAAGTCGGTTGACTGATTTCTCTTTTTCCGGGCAGGACTAGTGCATGACATTTGAGATTACCATATTGAGGTTTTCACAAATAAGCTCTATGCTGTCAATATCTCTGATGTTTGTATTGCAGCAACCCAAGTATCCATGAGCTCTTGACATTAAATATCTCAATCTGATTTGGGTTTTCTGAATTTTTCTGAGAGAATGTCACCTAATTCAAGATCAAAAAGAATATGGCGGTGGTCTGACATCGATGTTTCTGATGAGGCATGCCAGTTCCTTACGAATTTTGTGTAAGGCTTCTGCCCTAATTCTGTTTGTAAAGGTGGGGTTGCTTCCCTGGTTAATAATTTCTAAGTTGTTAATATTTATAAATTCTAGTAAACACTCACTCCGTTTGTTGATGTTCGAAATACCCCAGAAAATATGATTATGGCTTCTGACTTACCTGCGTTGGTGTGCAGTTCAGCGTTGGCAGCTACCAGATCTATATTTGTATAAGTGTACATGCTCTGGGATTTCCAGGGTTAGTGGAATCATAAAGTAACTCACCTTAGAGTCTATTTACCTGGTCATTGAGAACGTATGATTCCTGGATAAAGGCGACATCTAGGTGATTCATGTTAAATCTTTAACTAAGAACAGCCGTGGCAGCCTTAGCGCAGGATTGCCAGTATTTTGGGACATCTCAGGTATTGGGATGGCATCTAATTGACTGGATATAGAGATAAAGGCTTCTGATGTTTTAGCCTTAGAGCATTTATCCACTGTGCTGTCTGTGCCACTGTCTGTTGTCGGCTGACCTTCCAACTGAGCTTAATGTACTCCAGGTTGATTAGGCGTTCTTGCTGCAAGCAGTCAATTTTGTGTACTAAACCGATAGTTAAGGAATAGTTTGCTCTTCTGTTGCAACAGGAATTTCTTCGATTTTTCGTCAATCGAAAAGGTTACTGTTTCCCCTCCACTCTTTGCCTTCGAGACCCTGAGTACACGCCAACTTTTCGTGGATTTTGTTTGGCAACCCTTGACAAGACGACTTCCTTGGGATAGTCTAATCGTCCGGAAGGAAGGTTACACAAGTGTGTAATTTGGGAATTTCGCTTCCCTCTCTGCTCTGGCCACTGGCCATGGCTTTATTTTTGACACCGTCGACATGAGCCATTGTATGTTTTCTGTGTCATGGCATGTAATGGAAAGCCATCCATCCCTTGGCGTGAAAGCAACAAATTTCAGGGGACAGGTATTGTCGGCTTTGTCCACTTCGGTCAATAAGGATTGACGAGCTTAATTTGTTACTCAGATAGAGATTCCTCTGGGTGCATTTCATGCATAATTGCAACCTTACATTGGGTGAGTGCGCCTTTATAGGACAGCAGTGATGTAGATGGTCCTGCAATATCATATTTGGCCGATGGTGCGTTTTGATCCCTGTCGTTACCTTTGGCCTCTCTAGGTCCTCTATTGGAGCCTGAGCGAGGTTTATTGGTAGGGGAGGTGACATTCTTAGCTGGCCTTGGTGCAGCATACCTTACCAGCATCTGTACTTTTATGTGGCCCTGGATGTAGTCTATGCTTTTTTGGTAATTGATCCGTAGGAGAGTTTTCGGCAGATATTCTTAATTTGGAGGTGCAGCCCTTCTTTGATAAGCTATTGCCCCTATTTTATTGTCATAAAGCTTATTTATAGATGTTTCCTATTTTTAAAGATATACTTTCAGAAAAAGTTTCTTTAAAGCTTTTGGGAAACAAATTCACAAACTGTACAGAAGGAAGAGATATTCTTATTTAACGAGGTGGCTATAAGGCCTTTCGAAGTTGAGTGAGGTCCGAAATAGAATAGCTTCTTTAAAGCTTGCTATTCCAAGTCAATAACAAGATTCTCTATAAGGTTTGTGACTAAAAGAATCACATACAATCAATATAGTAGAGATTTGAACCTGGGTTTAGATATCATTTAGATATCTATTTAAGTTGAAAGAAAAGGAAAGAAAATAATTAATCATTATTAATTACTTATGTATTTATTTCATGGATCAGGGAAGGCTCTCATAGACTTAGATGTGGACTATAAATAAGAAACCAAAAATATAACACAATTTTTTCAATGTTTACTAACAAGCAGACCTACCTTTTTTTACATAATATTAAATTATTGTCAGCATTAAGGTCGTAACATCCTATATACTACTATACTAGGTACATCTACGATGTTTAAGATGATAAAATAGTATCAACTTATCAATTTTCAATCTTCACTCTGTATTAATCAGTTTGACCCAGTGGATGCGTGTTGGGTTGGCACACGGGTGGCTTCGAGTTCGAATCCTGTACAAGGCTAAGTAATTTTTCAATTTAATCAGTATTTATTTCCTCTTCAGATAAATTTTCAAGCAACTTGACACGCTTTCAAATGATGGAAAATATTAATACGAACAAATATAATCAAAACGAAAAATATAATAAAAAAAACATAAGGAAAGTCTTGGGGGTGAACAGTATGATACCCTATCCTTATCCCTATATGCCCCAAAGAAAAAAGCTTATAAAGGAGGGCAGTGCCTACATATCTTGTGAATGTTGTAACACTCTATCTTCCCAACTTTAGCTTTAAATCCGTTTTTTCTAAATTGTGGGCGTGGCAGTGGGCGTATTAAAAAACTATTTCGGAGCACTAGGGAGTATTTGTTCCAAACTTCATGTTTATGCATAGGCGGAGCGCTTCGCACCACTCCCTCAGCTGCACTCGACATTCTGTTCCATTTGATACCCCTTGACATCTTTAGCAGACAGACGGCTGCTACCACGGCCACTCGCCTCAAAGCAACTTCTCAATGGACCGATAGTAAAATCGGCCACTCTGCAATTCTGAACATACTCAGAATCCCTTCTAGGAATATAGACTACACCACACCCCAACTGCTGTTCGACAAAAACTTCCAGATATCCATCCCCCCTAGATCCTTTTGGGAGGATGCCTTGCCGGAAGAAGAATCAATCCATTTTTACACGGACGGTTCAAAAACAAATGATGGAGTGGGTGAAGGTGTCTTTTCAGACAGGCTCAATCTCAGTCTCTCCTTCCGTCTTCCTAATCATTGTAGTGTTTTCCAGGCGGAAGTTATGGCGATAAAGGAAGTCTTGTCCTGGCTAAGAAAGAATGTGGTATCCGTAAAGGATATTCGAATCTTTTCGGACAGTCAGGCCGCCATCAAGTGTCTGGACTCTGTCTCTATTAACTCTTTAGTAGCCCTAGATTGCCGTTCATCTCTAAAGGAGATGGCTGAGCAGTTCAACATTCACCTTTGTTGGGTGCCGGGGCATAGGGACATTCCGGGTAACTGCAAGGCCGACGAACTCGCCAAACTTGGAACTACCCTCTCAATCTTGCCTGAAAAGGGCTCCTTAGGCACACCAGTTTCCACGTGCAAGCTCTGGTTTAAACTGGATGCATTAGAAAAAACTAATCACAGATGGACAAATGGTACTACTTGTCTGACAACGAAGCAGATTTGGCCTAGGCTGGATCCAAGACGCTCAAGGAGCTTGATTACCCTTAATCGATCGCACATTGGTGCTACAATTGGTGTCATAACTGGACACTGTTTGTTAGGCAGGCATGCAGCAAGGCTTGGTGCCTATTACAACGACTTCTGTAGGAGCTGTTTGGACGAGGAAGAGGAGGAGACTACTCTACACCTTCTCTGCGCATGCCCTGCTCTCTCTCGAAAGCGAAACCTCCATATGGGGGCCTTCTTCTATAATGATCTTAATGATCTAAACTCAACCGACCCAAAATGTCTCTCACGCTTTATTAGCTCCTCAAAATGGTTCAACGTGTAGACAGAAACTTCAGATCCACGTGGTATCACAATGGACCTATATTGGTCTAAGTGAGTCAGACTTCTATCTGACTGCCACTTCAACCTAACCTAACCTAACCTCAGCTACCTAGTTTAATTTTAAAACCCTAAAAGTCCTTAAAGTAACATCTAATAAGAAATTATTACTTTTATAGAGCCTGTGAATAAATGTCTTAAGGAAAGTAAATAACGTCGCTAAAGTGCTCCAAATGGTTTTCCATAAGATGTCTTTCAGTTGTTATGGAAATATAAAATGGCTTTCCTTGGCCCTTAACGAAACTAAATTGTTACTTGGGAGGGTTCGTTGCTGTGCTCTTTCAAGCATGAGTTCTTCCTGCATTGTGCGTCTCGCCACCTCTGGAGGCACACCATCCCTTATTCGTCTTATTTGGGCCCCGGTAAAAGGACTTTTCTTTGTTTTCTAGTGCTTTATTAAGCTCTGCAACGCTAGCTATTTCTATATCCTGAGCATTGTGTCTGTGAAAGGTTTCTCTGGAGATGATACTACATAATCTGTCTCCATTTCGCCTAATCAGAATCTATCGGTGAAGCCTGGCGGGGGATTCCAAGTCGGCACCATGCCTCCATAACATATGCCATTGTTTATGCATAAGGGTTTGCAAAGCCGAAAATGAAATGAAAACAAAATATTGAATTTCGTTGAAGTACCTACGTTTCAACATTAAATTTTCAGGGGTTCAAATTTTAAAGCAAATAGAAGTCTTTATCTGAAGTTTTTTTTAAATTCAGAGTGAAATAATTCCGACTCGGGTTTATTTTACTTTGTGAAAGTTAAATAAAACCGAACCTTAAATTCGGCGCTATTACGCTTTTACAAAGAGAATTTTGGAATTCGGCTTTATTTCGCTCGGCGTTATTTCACGGCACCCTCTGATATGTACCCTTAGAAAAAGATCTATAGATAGGGACATACCGCGAGAAAATCAAGCAAGTAAGTAATGATTGCACTTTGAGCGTAGCACAAGTAATTAGAATAACGCGCCATGAACATTTTGTTGTTAATATTCAGTGTAAACTTATAAACTATATTTATTACTGCACTTTCTTGATCTTTAACTATTAACATTTAAATGTTAGCAGAGTTAAATGCCAGGAAAAAAATTATAACAAATGTATGAAAGCGACACCTAAATAGCTCTCACACGCAATCGATATCAAAAAGCGATTGCCAATTTGATAATCCACATGTAGCAAAAGTGATGATTTTTATTGTCAACTACAATCACCATAGCCGATTCCACCCCAGAACTCTCAGCTATAAATTCACAACTAATTTTTTCTGATTTGCTACACATGGCTAAATTTTTTTCACTGATTAGTCGTATATGTAAATTTCCTGGAAAATAAAAATTTAAAGTAAGAACACAGTAGACAGTTGCAATTTACAGCGTATTTTTATTTCGATTTTCATTTATCATTTTCTTTTTAACATAAAATGTTACACTATGAATTTTTTGGTTATCTCAAATACAGATACATATATGACTTTTGTTTGTTTTAATTTATTAGTTCAATCTGTGCTTACTCTTAACAAATATATAATAAGATTTTTATTTTATTTTACATTCTTCTATATAAGCTTATTTTTTTAACTATTTTAATTATTCTTATTATATTGATTTTTTTTTGTAATTTATACCTTGTCACGAGGTCGTTTTTTATTACTTAGCAATTTTTATATTTATTTACAGTATAGTCTCTTATTCAATTTATTTTACATCGTAACTAGGGATAACATAAAAAAAAACAGAACAATGAAAACTTTGTTTAATATGAAATCCGCAATCCTTACATAAACTAGCTTTGGTAAAAATATATTTAAAGGCAATAATATATATATATATATATATATCTATGCATGTATATATCTTATTTATATAATTGAATTAATTTATTTTCAATTAATTTATTTTTTTATTTACGCATTTTAACAATTCAAAAATAGATATATATACTAAATAATTATATTCGTAACTTATGTAACTTTCCTTTAAAGCTGAAGTAAAATAAAAATATGTATTTACAAATGCTTTTTTTATATATATAATAAACCCAGAATCTGTTTTAACGTTATGTATGTACTTTCGCTCCATCTTATTTAAAACCGATACAACTTAAATGTACATTATTTGATGAATTTAGGTCTGGATTTAGGCAGAATGTAGAAAAAAATTTGCTGATTCAATAGTTTGAAAGTGCGTCAATCATTATTGTGAGAAAAGTCGAAAGAAAAATCTGTTATCTTCCATGATCGTCAAATGTGCCTATATTCGTTCGGCAGTTTACATAAAGATGAAAGCTAAATCGGATGATAATTTCTAAGATTGGAGATTCCACATTAAAATAAATAAGAGTATTAGCACAAGAGTCAGTTGGTGCTTAAAAGTCCAGCATCTCACAAATGCAATAACACCGAAATTAAATATATGAAAGCAACTGAATGTCAGCCAAAAGTGTTAAATAAACGGCTCAAAAAATTGTATGAATATACTTTAGAGGGATGAGTTTTGTGTTTTCCCTTTTCATATCCCACCCCAAATCGAGGTACGTGAATACATTATATTTAAGTTATTTTTACTTAGAAATTGCAATTAACCCTCGACCCGTGCACTGACATGCAAGAAAAATTAGATTCTTTAAGACAAGCAATGCCCAAGTAAAAGAAAATTTATTTTAATATTTTTTTAAGTAGTTATACATAATTTGGAATTAAATTAAAAAAAATGGTTTCTCTTTGAGATCATATAAAAACTGTAATTTTCTTCCATACTTACTTTATAGGGCACTGAGTGTCCATGTATAAGATACCCTGAAATTTTACAGTGCACGGTTCGAGTGTTAAAGAGCTCATCTTTGAACAATTTTTTTGGTTTGAAAGTCCAATGGTTTACGCAATTACTTCATAGTTTTGTTTGTAGGTATTTATTTATTAAAAATTCACAGTTTTTTAAAAACACATTTTCGTTTTGTTTTTGGGTTAATTAAATTGACACGATATATATTTGAAGAAGTTGGAATTCACTCATCATGATAATTTCAGTGGACTAGATACACCCAGCATTTTAAGCTGTCATGTTAACATGGGATTTTTAACACTTCTGAATTTATTAATGTAAGGTAACTTTAATCTTTTAGATACTCAACTTTAGAAGAAACTATTAAAAGTATTTCATAACATAAACAAATTTTAAAAGGTTCTTAATGATTCTGCTACGAAAGAGTATACAGTTTAATTTCGTTGTTTTTTTTAAGTGTTGTCGCTGATTGGTTGCAGAAGTGAATGTATTATAGACCTTGTTAAAGAACAAAGTTAAAAAAAATACTTTGTTGGTGTAAATTTAGTAGTCCTAAAATAAACATAAATTTGCCTCTTTTCGCCGGGAATACAAACGTAACTTACAGAGTTAAGCTATGTTTATTTATATACATACATTGTACTTGTGCATTTCAGTAGCCTTATTTGCCGTGTTAAGCAAGATAGTCCACAAAATATATAGAAGAAACAGATACGAGCTTAATGGGGTCGTACTTGTTCGTAAGAAATTTCTTCAAAGATCTTTTATCAATTGTGTGTTTTGGTGTTCATATACCTATGCATCTATCTTTGTATGAGTTAGTACGCAATTCTGTGTTTTTCCATGTAAAACAAAAAAGGGTAACTTACTTCATCCTTTAAGCTTATGCGATCATTCATTCTGTTATTTAGTGTCACCTGCAATTCAATTTGCTATGACTTAAGCAATAAAACTATACACATCATAAGACATGTTCATAGGTGCTATCCTTTATTTACACTTCATTTGTTGTAGTTTGACTCGGTTCGTATTGCTGCAATGAGGGTTGTTTCTACAGCTTGTGCTGCCTGTTTCTCTATCTAGTGATGACATTTGCATTCCAATAGTTTGAGTTTTTAAAAATTGGCAAAGCCAGTTGACAAGAACTATACCGGGCTATCCCATATTTTTACTCGATTTAACTGAAAGGATTGAATGCCTTCCGATAAAATGGCAAGAAAGGATGAAAAGAAATGTACATGTAAACGGTAAGGACATAGGCGAATCTTATCAAATAATTATGTAAGCCACAATCTCGCTTTATGAATTTTAGATTTATATTCTCAACATAGGACACCAGACTTATTGAATCATTGCAACAACCTAAATTGAATTCCACGATTACGCGGAATTAATTTTATTACAAACTGCATTACATTGATGGGAGGGTTCGCATATGCAATGGAGATAATCAAAACTTGAATTTTAGTTACTTAATTAACATGAAACGGCTTATATAAAACGCACAAATATAGCACAAGCAATATGTGCATATTATTCTCTTAAATTTCTTTTATAAATTTATTTAGTTATATGTTCAAGTATTTTTAATTAAAAAATTTTAACATTAAAATCATTGTTTACCTCTATACTTCTTGTAAATTTAAAATATGTTCCTTAGCGCACTTTTAATTTGATTTAGTTTTAAGTTTTTTGTTTTTTGTTCATCTTAAATTTAGGTTAAATCATCATATTTACTCACGTTTTGAACATAGTTTTCAATTTAGCATTCATTTAAAACATTCAAAAAAGTTAAATTCAACTATCTGCATCTGTACTGCAGCCAATGAAAGCTTCCAATTACACCTGAAGCTATACTGATTGCCAGCAACTTTGTCTGCACTGATGACAGTGACGATGAGGACGATGAAAAGTATAAATTGAAAAAACTTTTCAAACCGGACCCGGATGATAGTGTCACTGAAAATAATAAAAAAATATATATCAAGATATGTAAATATAGATGTATAAAAGGTAGCTAAATTAAATTAGGCTGAGGTTGTTTAGGTAATGCTAAATTTAGCTAGATGAAAGGGACACATATTTGTGTGCCCAACTTGTTCTATATTTAAATATATTTGTTGGAAACAATTTCTTAATAATTAGGTATGAACATGGTAAATCGACTTTTTGTGACGTGAATTCCCTCGTCTATTAATTTGCTTTTGCATCATAACGAAATATGATGAAAATGTAGGAACCCACTTTTTCCTATTTTTGTAGGGTGCTGTTTTCAATAGTGATGGTTAAAATTTTCTCAGAAAACTTTAACCAATGAAAAATCAAAAACGTACAGAAACACATAGTTTGTAACACCCCTTAATATTCATCGTAGACCCCTAAAAGTATATATATTTATGATCAGGACCAAAACCTAAAACTATTTAGCAATGTCCGTTCGTCCGTCCGTCCATATCAACTTTTGAGGCCTTTAAATTTATGCTAGGAAACTGAAATTAGGAACATATACTCCCTAGGGTTCCGAAATGGTAAAGTGTTAAAATTTTTCTAATACGACCACTGCCACACCCACAATTTAAAAAAAACAAGTTCACGAGATATGTGGGCACGTGGGCGTGGGAGTTTCTTCGAAAATTTTATAAATTTTATATTTTAAAAATAAATGCTATAACTTAAACAATATAAATGTAAATTGTGTTATTGTTTGCGTCCTCCACTTCTTCCGGGGAAGAGTTTGGGAATATTAAATTTAATAATGATTTACGTATAAAAGTTAATTTGAATTTCTTCAGTTAATGTGTTTCTATTCATTAATTTGAACTTCTTAAAATGTTCAGATATGTACAAGAATAATCAGTTTTTTCGAAAAAACAATTGAAAAAAATACTTTAAAAAACAATTAAAGAGTATTAAAAAAAATGATAACCAATCAGCGTACTTCAATTATTGAAAAAAACATTGTCTTTGTTAAATTTAAATTAAATTCGGTTAAAAGTGTGTTTTAACCAATACTTTAACTTATTTATTTTTTACAATATTAAGATTTTTAAAAACTGCAAAAGTGATTTAAATAAATTTGGTGTTTTTGAGGTGATTTAAAAGAGTATCATATGTTTTGGGAAAGTTTTATTTGCACTTTATTTTTATTTGTTTATTTATTTTTATTTTCTTTCCATTGTTTATTTTATTTTTTCTTCATTACATTAACAAAAAGAAATCATATTTAAAATACCTATAAAAATATGCATGTTTCTATTACTACTCTTTTAGCCTTCAAATATTTCATGTTGAAATATGTCTTTTTTAAAATTGTAAGAAGGAGAAGGTTTTTTTTATACAGGGTGTTGTTTTAGAGGTATAGAACTTCGAATTGAAATAAAACACAAGAAAATCGTTTTAATGTGCATCAATTTGGCTTTATTGGAAGGATAATTTTATGTTTAAATATGATTTCGGCCATGTGGCCGCCGCGGCTGGTTCGAATAGAGACAAGTCTAGAGGTCCAATTTGCAACCACTTTTTCAAGAATTTGGGGCTGTATGTCGGCAATAACGCCCCGAATGTTGGCTTCCAAGTCCCCTAACGTTTCTGGTTTGTTGGCGTAGGCGAGCGACTTCATATACCCTCAAAGAAAATAATCCAATGGTGTCTAATCACACGATCTTGGTGGCCATGACAGGTCCATTCCGCGAAATTATGCGCTCGTTTCCTTCAATAAATCGATTGTGGCGTGCGCTGTGTGGCAGCGAGCGCCGACTTGTTGGAACCACATCTCATCCACATTCAGGCCATCCAATTCGGGAACAAAATAGTCAGTTATCATGGCTCTATACCGGTCTCCACTAACGGTAACTGACTCTCCAAAATGAGCCTCATCACTGTACAAAATTTTGCGATGAAAATCAGCATCGATATCAATCTCATTTTCGGCCTATACACCAAAATCACGATGCATTGCATAGTCTCGCGCCTTTAATTGTTGCACAAGGTGGATCTTGTAAGGTCGTAAGAAGAGATCTTTGTGCAAAATCTTCCATAAAATTGATAGACAAAGCTCCAACTGCTGTGCACGGTGGCGAATCGATTCATTCGGGTCCTCTTCAACACTTTGCTCTACAGCGGCAATTGTTTCTTCGGTGCGCACTGTTCGACATCTCTGCGGATGCGTATTATCACATAGAGAAAACGTAGTGCGAACACGATCCATGGTTAACCGAATTATTTCGACCATAAAATGAACGGAGCTTGCGGTAAACTTCGCGAACTGAACCATTATTTTCGAAATAAATTTGCAAGCGTTGTTCATTGTCAACCTGTTCATGATGAAATGGCAAACCAAACTGAACATAAATGATATTAGAGTTGTCAGATTGGACCTCAAAGTGTCAGTTTTATCTCTATTCAAAAAACCAACCTCTAAAAAAACACCCTTTATAAGTGTAAGTGACATATCTTCTAACTGCTACAGTGGAACACCGCAAGGTGGAGTTCCCTCTCCTCTTCTTTTAATGATCTACTAATGCATGACGTAGTTGCACAAGCAAGTACCTTTCCAACATTAGTGACATTATGGAATCTGTGTTATTAGAATTAACAATATGAAAGGGGTTAAACTGGACAAGAGTGAACTCGTTCTCAAACCCAAAATGGGACCCAACGAAGCTTAAAGGTGTCCGACTCAAGCTTTCAACCGAGGCTAAGTGCTTAATACGGTGTTATTCACATCCAAATTCCAAGGTTTTCTGGAGATGACGCAATTCGTTAGACTACTCCACTTAGACTTTGCCTTCGCTGTGAAGTGCGAGGAGATTATCCTCTTCACAAAACCTATTAGGTGGTTGGGGGTATGTAACCTCCGCACGGGAAGAGAGGAGCCATGTCTGAGCAGCTCTTCGGCTTTCTCATTCCCGTCTATTTGCCTATGTCTGCGAACCCAGATGATCTAAACCGGCGGCTGGCACTGGCCAAAATCTCCCTACACTCCTCGACGACCTTGGAAGTTGTCCTGGTTGATATAAGGCCCTTGATCGCAGCCCGACTGTCGACGAATGTTGTTTTTGGTTGACGTATTATTTAAGAGTGTCTTAATCGTATCCCTGATCGCCAGAACCTTCGCAGACACTGGATGAGTTCGCGAATCGGAAGGATGAAGACGTACACAGTTTCTCCGAAAAAATGCTCGCTTCCACTCCACAGTCCATTTTGGACGTTAAGATATTTACAGCGGAATCTTTGATTATAGTGTTTGCCTCCCATTCCGCTCTGGTCGGGAATTCTACAGCGAATGTTTACTGAAATCAAGTTTATGTGTTGTTGTCAGAAGATATTGATCCAACGTTCCTGGGTAGTGAATCAAGGATATTGCAATGCCGGCAGGGTCTTGCAGACCAGCAACCGGGTACTTGCAATCTTACTGCGTTACAAGATACATATGATAATGTGTCTTGTGGAAGACCATTCATGAAATTCAAATATGTATCTTCTTTCCTTTCCGTTTTATCTTTCCGATTTGGGGAGACTGCCATTTAAATGGCTTTTCTTAGTATTATTATTTGTTTTTCTTATCCTAATTCATGTAGTTACGATAGCTATTTAGCTTAATAAAAATTTTGTTTGCAAAGACCATGTTGATATGTGAACTGTGCAAAATTTTAAAATTATAGGACTTTTTGTAAGACATTTATGCCCCTTGTCGAGTACAATACAATTTGTTGAATAATACACTTTTTTGTTTGCCTTAAAAACAACTAGTGCTATGATAAATTTCATAATTGTAGATATACGGGCGATTGTCTTTGGGGTACTGACTCTAAGTTTTTTGGATACTGAGTTATGTAAAAGCAGACTCAATATATTATGTTTTCCCCTGTTTGTTAAAAAACCACCATCGTGTAAAAAATCATTTGGGTTTAACAAAAGTGGTCGGCTACCACGCCCCCTAGTTTACTTCGGAAATTCTATCACTTTGCCATGTTATTGAGTCACTATTTTTGCTAATAGTGGGGCCCTGTAACCAAGAAACTACTGAGGGATTATAAAATTGACTTGCTGCTCCTTTTGCAGGTGTACATTTCAACAGTAGTAAGCTAATATCCACCTTCAAACTGCATTTATTTTCTCCATTTATTAATGTTGAAGCAACAGTCCCGTCATTGTTAATGCCCGACAAAAATGTATATTAAGATTTATGTGTGTTTTTTCAATCCCACACACGCATACACACATATTATCTTTCTGGCTTTTACTCTCACTATTACTATATGTTACTCAATTTGTAACAAAAACATCAACAACAATGGATTGCATTCATTTCTTTTTTTTCTTTTTTAAATAAAATGAATTACATAGCTGCCGACATTTTGTTTAAAATGTGGAATTTTTTATTCATTTGTGGCATCATTGATTGCTTTTATTCAACAATATTGGCAGCGAACGAAAATTGCTCTCAGATTATCGAATCAAATAAATCAAATTTATTCTGATATTCAAGGATTCTTTTGTCACAAACAACAGGTTGAACAATTTAATCAATCTAAATTATTTTTAAAATAAAAACGCTGGGAAAGGATACAGTACTGGTTGATACACTATCCGTATGTCTTACGCACTTAGAAAAGAGCTTTGAAACAGATGACGTATTAATTCGTGTACTATAAAATTCACCGAAACGTTACACAAACGGTGGTAGGTTTCACCAATTCAGCAGTGTTGTGTATGAAATTCAAAAAGAAATTTATGTGACTGCCAAAAGAACAAACGATCTGTTTAAATTTGGTTATTAAAAAAAAAATATTTCTAATATTTCTAAGTTCAAAAAAAGTGCAACAATAAAAAATTAAATTTATAGATACATGCTTTTTGGCTTCCACTTTACATTTTCTTATCTTTCGATCAAAAAGTCTTGCAGTTATTAGCATATGTTATTACAATTTTTGTACATTTCGAAATAAATAAACACAAAATAAATATTGTTCGTTTTCGAAAAATTTCGTTAAAAACGAAAAAATTTAGGCAATAAGCCATTCTTTTTTCGCAAAGGGATACGGATAGGGTATCATAATCTTTGCTTCAAGCGAGTTTGCGATGCAAATGTTGTTCTCATTCGTGGATGGTGAGTGTCAACCCATTACTTAAATAGGTTAACATTTTTGCTGTTTTTTGTGACATTTTTGCGATGTGAACGGTTACGATTTGTTTGGCGGTTTAACCACCTGGAAAGCGCCAGGTGATTTGCTGATTGCCTCTCCTAGTGCTGCTTATCACCGTGTTATGACTTGCGACGTAGTAGACGTAGTAGTGAAGCGTAGAACGTGCGCTTATAAAATAAAAATTGACCGATTTTAGCTTTGAGAAGAGAGACGGCACTCTTACTAATATCAGCTTAACTTCAATTTTAGGTGCTAACATTTTATTAGATTATAGAAATTTGTAACGCTACCTATGTACATATAGTATCAATCAAGCACGGGAAGCCGGATGCAGTTTAAGATTTAAACACGTATTCAACATATAAATTTCTTCAAAAAATTTCGTTTATCTACCTATGTTTTCCTTTTTAGATGTGATGAGTTCGAGAGCAGATTTACGAAACAAAATGCTGTGACAAATGGTGTCGAACCATATGTAGTTGTGAATAATAAGTTTATGTAATTGTGGATAAACTAATATGGATAAATAAGAAAGAATTATGCTAATATCGCTTTCAGTGTAAGATAGTGTTTTTTTAAATTAAATACTTCGGACAATATACGCTGCATCAGCCAAACCAACCAGAAGTACACAGTTCTGGCATTAGGAAAGTGGAGTACTAGAAAAAAAGGACGATATACCGATGCACGTTTGTTTTAAATGTCTGTAAATTGTATTGTAAATGAAAATCAGAGTGTAGCAGAGCATTTCGCATTCATTTTATACCGCGGGGAATGAAAAGGAAGTTGTAAGATTAGCGGAGAGACAACATCGCTTTCTATACATGCACATGCTTTTGGTAAAAAGTGGGGACTTAAACCTAAAATGGTCCTTGGGATGAACACAGCTGTGGTACGGCCAATACTCACTTATGGTACCCTGCTGTGGTGGCCCGACCTAATGAAAGCCAATATTATCACTTAATTAAGCAGAGTCCAGAGAACGACCGCCTTTGGAACCACAGGAGCGCTACGGTCAAGCCCAAGGGATGCACTAAATGTGATTCGCGGTATCCTTCCTCTTGACCTGTATATAAAATTATGTGTATCTTGTAGTGCAGTAAGATTGCAAGTAGCCAACTGCTACTCTGCCGGACCCTATTAGCATTGCAATATATTTGATTTACTACCCAAAAGCGTAGGATCAATATCTACTGACAATATTTTGGCCAGGACGAGCCGCCGCTCCGGTTAAAAATCACTCTCATCTGGATTCCCGGACATAGGAACGTAGACGGGAATGAGAAAGCCGACCAATAAGTTTTATCCAATGTTTTCGAATCCTGAATATTCTTAAAGGAATGTCCTGCTCTTAGCTGCGTTATCATTTATATTCATATTCATTTTTATGGTATTGCTAGTTTTTTTTCTTTTGTCCTGGATTCCAATGCCACAGAATAATTTCTGCTGTTTTCACTATTAACACCTATATTATGTTAGAAATTTATATTTAGTTACATTTTATATTCGATTAACTTTTTTATCATAGTTTTCAACTAAGAATACAATTTGGTTACCATTATTATTGTTATTTTATTCTCCATTTTATAAATAGCCGTGCATGTGATACCCAATTAAAATCCTATAACAACGTAATTCAATTCACAACTCAATTTAACTCTTGCAACCAATAACCACACATAACATATTTATTGCTCGGCCGTAACACTCGAATTGCACAGAAAACATTTTTTTCTTACGCTAATCCAATCCCTTATTCCTGCACTTCGATATATGTTCGATATATGTGCTGTGCATGAAGGTTCGAAGACACTTTCGCTCCGGAATAATCGAACCCTTTCCAAATATAAAGGACATATGTTCCACCATACTGGACTCGCATAAGTTAAAATTGAACGTATAAAGGTTTAATAACAAATGAATTTCACAACGGATCTCAGATAGTTGGGGTAGAAAGACATTAACTGGATATTTACGTGTTTGTTACAGTACAAAAACTTGTCTAAGTGAACATCTAGATACCTTAATACAGTCTTTGACTCGATGCGAAGTTAATTAGAACTTTTTACTTCCAACTTTTTTGAATTTCTTCTCAAATCGTTCCACATCTTAATGGGGTGCGGAACAGTATAGTTTCACACTTCGTGAAGTTAATTTTAAGCTTCAATTCTGAACAAAAGAACTAGTGCTTTTCGAAATTATTTTGAAGCTTGTCTTCAATATCCAGTTTCTTCCGGCCACTTGCATACAGTGTAACATCGTCAGCAAATGCTAGCTATTCAATATTAGTAGTAGCAGGAGTAGCTCTGCTATCTTATTTTTCTTAAGCTGGTTGAACGAAACTAGGTACCCTATTTTATAACACACAGCTTATAACTCCCCATCAGTATTTTGCTTCTACCGAATTAGGAATTTGACTTGCTATGCATCTTTTATAGGTGTACATTTCAACAAGGTTAAACTCATATCCAACTCCAAACTTCATTTATTTACTCCATTAATTGGAGCACAAAAATTACTCCCGTAATTGCAGACTTTTTTGTCTGCACATACATTTAACGGCAAATCCCTGAAGGCCTGAACAATAAGTGCATAAATAAATAAAATTTACATTCAGATGTATGTGTGTAACAGAAAGATCAACGTAATATCTTGTTTTGCTTTAAAAATAAAATAAATTTCTCGTACATAGTTGTTCGCATTTTGGTTGAAATGTGGTTTTTTTACCTGATTTTTTTTATTGATATGTGGCATTGTTGATTGCTTTTATCCAACAATATTGGCAGCATACGAAAATTGCGCTCAAATTATGGAACCAAATAAATCAAAATTCATTTCGACATATGAGGATTCTTTTATCACAATCAAGAAGTTGAACAATTTTATTATTCTAAAATATTTTAAAAGCAATAAAAAAATAAAAGATATTATAGAATTTAAATATAATTTAAATTTGTGTATGGATTACCGATAAGCCTTCTACATCAATATGATTAAATATTCAAATAAAACCGTACAAAATCTTTCTTGTCTTGTTGTGTTAGCGGTCACCTAGTTAATTAAAATAAATACGTAAAATGTTGTAGCCTCTCATGTTCTTGGTGTTTTATTTTATGAAGAAATTTTTCTTTGTAGTTGCTTTCAGATTTAAATATTTTACATGAATTTTAATATTTTTTATTTTTAGAATGTTTTTAAATTGCTGGGCATATTCAATTAGAAGCCCTCTTGTTGGCGTCTGTGACCTTTCCCCTTTAAAAATACTTGAGTGAGTTTAAATACAACTCTCGCGAATAGAATTTTGAAAATTTGAAAATACGTTGTACCCTATCGGGACATCGTCTCCCAAAAACAAAATTTTCGAAAATAGGACGTGGAAGTGTCATATTTCCGGAGAGATAATATGTTAAGTACTTTCAAATTGAAATTATAATACCTCAGTTTTCGGAATAATGCTTCATAATAATAACTTTTGGCATTGATGCCTTCCTGATGACAAGCTCTTGTCCCGAGCTCGCAATGAAGTTGCGTGATTGTTAAGGGCCGCCACCCAAGTTACAGTTTTCATCACCCTATAAGCTATTTCCACCGTACATACTATGTTTCGACGAACTGGGGCAGAAGTCCATTATTTGATTCGACGTGCACGCGTCAAGACAAAACACAAATAACAACAAATTTTTCGATAACGTTATAAATGAAAATATATAAATATACCTATTTTAATTTGTAACTTTATATGGAATGTTTTTGACATAAACAATACAATTTTGACATTAATTCCCTTATGGGAAATTCGTGTATCAAGTGTGAGCATTATCATTGACATACTCTTTTTGAAAGAGATCTAAAACATCGAAGAAAAATCTACCAAATTTGGTAGAATTCTACCAAAGATGCTACAGTGGTCTCTGCGTCAGTTCTAAGTATACGGGGGCGAATAGAAATACTACTCTTGATTTGTTTGAAATTTCAGTAAGTTTATAATAACTTTCCTTTTAGTAACTTACTAATGTAAACGGAAAACCTAAACACTGGTTGTGGATTGGGATAGTTCACGAGTGAGGTGACTTTTGCAATCAAATATCAAACTTGGAACGGACTCAGATGATATGCAATAAAACCCAAGATTGCTTGATCAAATCCCAAACCACTAGCGAAATAGTATATAATAATTAATAACCATTTGAATGTAGACTGCAAAGGTGGCATTTCTGAGAAATTTACTTTTTAATGTAGTTCTGTTAAGATATTCTTTGTCTCCGAATGCAACTATTATATCAATAGCAGCTAAATAACTACCCATATCACTTGTAAAACGTTCGATTGCGTAAAAAACAATTCAAGATAGAATTGATACGAAAGAGATTAAAAGGGGTAGAGGAAACTTAAACAAAATACAGGCCCAGTCTCATCGAAGCTGTGAATTTGTTTCTGGATCCTTTAAAATTTAAGAAAGCCTTAGAGAAAATTACAAAGTGCTGCGCAGAAGTTTACCAAATGCGACATAGGAGCTATTCATAGTTTACCGTCGATATGTATATCTAACATTTCTTACTGAATCTAGGGAGTACGAGGCAGTTATATAGCTGACCTCTTCTTGAGGTCTCTGAAGTTCATATCAAAGTCGTAAGACGGTACTCCGATTGTTATGGCATGTCTGACTTACAAGCAGTGGCTAGCGATTGCTTCTAACTAGGAATATATATTTTTTCTACAAGTTCATTCGCTCTGCATTTGCTTGGAATGTAGCTGTTCCCGGAAAACCAGACAGATTTCGTCAGAGATGTTCAGATATGTTTTAGCAGATTAGATATTATTGTTGGAGATTTTAGGGGTATGATCACTGCTTGATTGTCTTTAAACATCACGAGAGTTTTATCATCCATCGGTTTACCAGGACCAACGAATTGTTAACGAAAATCTGATAGGAGTAGAAGAAAGAACCTTGACTCAAATACAATAGACATTGACGGGTGCTTAAAAAGTTCTGGTTATATACAACATAAATATCATTCAGCCCGAAAACATATTATGGCTTCGAAGACGCATAGCATAGTATGCCCGCCGGCAAGATCGCTTTTCTAGGATCACGTACCGGCAACACAGAATGTGTTTTTCGAGAATGATAGACCGGCATAACAAATAGGAATCTGATGATCGACAGTGGCAAGCCGATTTTTATTTGTATTAAAATATTAAGTACAGGTATATAGAACAAGTTTTTAATTTTAATTTTCAGTTTTGTGGTATTTTTGTGCACAGGATATTTCTGATATTCTTCGTGGATTTTGTATAAACATAATGTTTTCCTTGAACACGTTCCTTAAGTTTGACTTCGCAAGTTTTATACCGAAAATAAGGCACTTTACATTAAAACTGCTAAGAGGAAAAAAATGTGGTGGTAAAAACACAGAGATGGGGAAGATTTGGACCTTTTCTCAAAATTACGGGGTGGCTAAGTGGTTGAGTGCGTTGAACTACTAAACGAAGAGTCTCAGGTTAAAATCCGGCCCGTACTATCTGAAAATTTGTATTTGCTGCCGACTTTTTGCGAAAGTGCCGATCTGCCACCCGACGCGTGCACACACATTTTAAAATCGCTCCGCGGTCAGTTTGCACACACAAAAAAAAACAACAACAAAAAAGTGTGCAGAAGTATAAAAAAAAAAAAAAAATAATACGCTAATCGCGCGCGCGCTGTGCAAAAAGAAATCAGTATAGTGTACAGGGCAGTGAAGAAAAAAAAAAGTTTATTGTGTTTGGGCACTCCATCTGGTCCCACTCCCTATCGTTTGCTGCTGCTTTGCTTGGCTATAGCAAGTGCCATATGTTTTTGCGTGCACTTGCTATGGCTGGGTAGAGTATCATTTGGCGAATAGCGGCTCGCGTTGTGTAGATTTTGTTGGCAGACCAAAGCAATTCGTTGTATGGGCATAACACCTGCAGTGATTTGTTTTGGAAAGCTGACGTCAGGATCTACACGGTATGGCCCAGCTTAGTCTGCGTCGGAGTTGAGTTTTTTGTGTGTGTTTTTTTGTTATGCGTGGGAATTTTAGAGTGGACGTGAGTAACATTCGTGGGTTGAGATCCAATTTTTTTTCATTGTACGCCCATGCGATTCATAATAAACCAGCTGTTTTGGCACTAAGTGAAACACAGGTCAGCATAGATTCCGATTTAACGGAGTTTAGTCTGCCTGGATATAACTTGGTCCCATTATTCTTTTCCCATCGTGGTATCGCCGTTTATATACGTAGTGATGTAGCCTACCAACTTCTACCTCAATATGGCCAATGTTCCAATCCGGAATTTAATTTTGTTTGGCTAAAATTCCATGTCCGTAGGCAATTAATCCACTACTGTTTTATTTACAGAAGCCCTAACCAAGACAGGCATTCAACTTATAATGAGTTTGATGCACTGTCTGATTCCATAACCAGAATTGTTACCCTTTATCCTCATACTGAAATCGTCATTGCGGGCGATTTTAATATACACAATTCAAGTTGGCTTCGACATTCTGGACAGACAACACCCGAAGGAAGGTATGTTGAGATAATTGCTGAGGTTAATAGTTTAACCCAGATTGTAAATGAGCCGACACGTATACCGGACATTAGCGGTCAAAACGCCAACAATCTGGACTTGTTTCTTACCTCTCACCCTGATAAATACACTTTAAATGTATTATCGCCTCTAGGTTAGTCAGACCATTGTATCATATCGGCGAGTTTCTCGTACTCCAGCCACACAGTTAAAGAACAGGCTCCTAAAAGAACCGTATGGCAATACGAGAAAGCCAATTGGGAAGCTTTAAACGGTTTTTTAGGAGTTTTAACTGGTCGTTGTGCTTCCTCAACAACGACGTGGATGCCGCTGCCGATATGATTACAAATTTAATTCACCTGGGTATGAAACGCTTTATCCCTAACAGGATAAAGTGTATCAGACCTAAGGAAAACGCGTGGTGTGACTGTAAAGAAGCTATCAGGGCTAAAGAGGCAACTTTTCGGTCATTTAAGGCCAACCCAACTGAGGAAAACCGAAAAAAGTTCAAACGAGCCAGAAATGACTGCAATGCCCATATTAACCGTGTCAAATTCTCCTACGACCAAAAGTTGAGGCAAAAAATACTACAAAGTCCCTCCGGTAGTAAAAACTTTTGGTCGTTTGTTAAAAATTCGGCCTCGTCATCTATCCCGACACTTATTTGCAATGACACTCTAGCTGTCAGCTCTTTGGATAAAGCCAATCTGCTTGCTGCTCATTTTGCAGCTAGCTCAACGCTCCCAGATTGTGCCTTATCTCCCCCAGTACTCGAGCGCGTAGAACACTCCATGGGACAAATCCACTTCCGCACCCGTACTGTGGCAAGAGTACTTCAAGATCTCAACATTCACAAATCCGCTGGCCCAGATGGTATTTCCCCTATAGTTCTGAAGAGGTATTCTTCCACGCTGGCAAAACCACTGCGTAAGCTTTTCTATCTGTCCTATTCTTCAGGGCTCTTTCCGAGAAGATGGAAAACAGCATCTGTCCAGCCTGTCCCCAAAAAAGGCGAATCTTCCTCTCCCTCCTCCTACCGACCAATTGCACTTACGTCCCTTCTTTTCAAGGTCATGGAAACGCTTATAAACCGTCAGCTTATAAAATATCTCGAATCCCGAAAACTGCTTAATTACCGGCAGTACGGTTTTCGCAGCAACAGGTCCACTGGTGATTTGATGACATATCTAACCGAAAAGTGGAACCAATCTATTCACCATGGTGGTGAAAGCAAGGTCGTTGCGCTTGATATTTCAAAGGCATTTGACAGAGTTTGGCATCAAGCTCACTTGTCGAAAATGCGTGCATTTGGGATCGATGTTACCCTTGTTCAATGGATTAGAAATTACCTTTCGGACCGTTCAATACAAGTTGTTTTGAACGGTTTCAAGTCTGCAACTCACCAAATAAATGCTAGTGTCCCTCAAGGCTCTGTTTTGTCTCCGACTCTCTTTCTCATTTTCATCAATGACCTACTGTCTGTCACTTCTAATCCAATCCATTCCTTTGCTGATGACAGTACCCTCAGCTTTACATATTCGTTTCCTGGGCAACGCCCCTCATCTTCGGGCGTTGAACTGGAACGGCAACGTATGTTAAGCTCATTGAATTCTGATCTTGACAGCATTCTTAAATGGGGTAAAACCAACAGAGTGGAATTTAATGCTTCCAAAACGCAATGCTGTCTGCTGTCATTGAAGCGAACCCCTAATTCTCTGCCATTGTCCATGGATGGCACTTGCATCGCCGAAACCGAAAGACTTTCCATCCTCGGTATGTGCGTTAACGACAAACTTCGTTGGAATGACCACATATTCGATGTCGCCAAGAACACTGCGAAATGTCTAGGCTTCCTTAAGCGATGCAAGAAATATTTCACCCCTTCTGATCTGGCTAGAATCTACAAGGCGTTTATTCGCCCAAAACTTGAGTACAACGCACATATCTGGTCTGGTGCACCAATAACATATTTGGAGCTACTTGACCGGATCCAAAAACGTGCGGTAAAACTTATTGGCGATCGAGACGTCGCGAAATCACTTGACTCTCTTAGTCATCGTCGTAATGTCTCCTGCCTGTCATTGTTTTATCGGTATTTCCACCACAAGTGCCAGTTGCATTCCACCCCTACAGCAATTCAACCGCAATACTCGACATGCTAGGAATGCACATCAGTTTACCCTTAAGCCTGTTTTCGGGCGTACTGTGAAATATAAAGATTCCTTTCTCAACCATACAATACGAATGTGGAATGCTCTACCACGCTCTGTTTTTCCTTTGCATTATAATTTACAAACATTTAAAACCAACGTGCATCGGTTTCTCCCTTCCTCTAATCCTTCATTTCCCTAATGCCCGCACTGTGTCACTTCATTATAAGGGTATCCAAAGCAAAGTCCCTTTAGTGCGCGTACATTATAAAAAAAAAAAAAGTTAGATAAACATACACGAGCGAAAACTGTAATGAGAATCATCGCACCATCAGTGGTGAGTAAGCTAGGGTTTAGATCCTGTAAAAGCCGTTGTCGCCTATTTTATTGTTTTTCTTAAAATTGATATGTGACTACAAGGCTTAACAACTAAATTCGGACGAAATTTAGTTAATTTAGTTTATAAATATCAAAGCAGAATTAGCGAATTTTGTTAAATCAATTTAAAGGCAGAACAAATTTTCAGCTATGAGAACATTTAATATATAATAACAAAGCAATTGCGATATAGTGATAAAGTACGATATTTATCGGAAATTAATTAATTCTTTAAAAACCACTATTTATTAAAAAAACATTACATTACATTATATGCGGCACTATTTTTCAATGGTAGACAAATTAATAAGGACAATATTTTTTCAGTAAACTGTAAAAGATAGATATTCTTAAAGTTCAGACGAAAAAAAGTGGTACAGTAGTGGGGTATGCCATCACCGCAACTCAAGTTACAGCAACTACAATTTTGAGGTATAACAACTCTATATAAGAAATATTAGATATTGCTACAAAAAATACTTATCACATCACATTTGTAGACCTAATTTAACAATGCAAGATAAAGTCATGTGATTTTATAACCACAGAAAAAAGTTATGACGTCGTCAGTAAAAATTAAAAAAACTACCATTTCAGATTTTCATTTCAAATGCATTTTTCTTAAAACTTTCAAGCTTAATCCTGATTAAATATAAAAACTTTGCCGCGAAACGTCACTTGTTTTTCTTTATTTAGTACAATACCAAAGTTCTTATTATCAGCTTCCAACGAAATATTTTAATAAAAAACAAATTATTCAACTCACCTCTGGCAGGAATTGGATCCCTTTGTGGCGTACCCAATTCAATTTCTTTATACTCCTGATACAAGTCGCCAATTTGTGCCGTGCACCGTAGAATCAGACTTCCACCGGCCTGTCCTTGACTGCCCCCAATACTTAGTTGATTATTATGAAGTGAATTCAACAATTGATTTCCATTGACACCACCACCATTACCGGCGCCTCCATGTAATGATGAAGGGCTCCCACCAGCAAAATGAATGGCTTGCAATTGAAGTTTCAAACTTAATCTGGAAGCCATTAAGCTGTCAGCAGTCCGAAAGTACTCTGTTTCACCGGAAGATACCTGCAAATAAAAACAAAACAAAAAAAAGTAAGTTCATGCTACACTTCCTGGATAAGATAATATTTTGCATAGTTGTATCTACTAAAGGAAATTATATTTTCTCCTTTAGGACATCATTACGACACAGCAGACCCAAATAGAATGAATCGTGCATTCGATTTAAACTTAATTTTGCGCATTGTGACACACACGAGACACGATGCAATCCCAGTTGCATTATTATAGATATACACTGTTATATAAGATACCAATAAGAATAAAAGAAACACTAGCAACGTTGAGTTCTTTGGAATCGAAATCAATTTCATATATTGGATAGCTATCGAAAGCACTTGGCCCTCTTCATTTACTATAGACTTTACAAGTGCGCATCCAGTGTGTCATTCAGAACTTTTTTGTCGCTCCTAGCCTCTAGGGATTGTGATAAATTGGAATAAAAAAATGTTGTGTACAAATATTTATTTTTATTTTGTGGTTCATTTATATTTGTTGGCCCGAATTATCAATAAGAGGAAAATAAATTGGCAAAGAAATAATTTTACTAACGAGGACTCTTTTTTGAAGGTTGAAGAAGTATGGTCGTAAGAATATTATCGTCCAACTATTGGTTTATTTAAGAGAATAGTCCTTAAATGGAGAGTTCATCATGACGATACAAATTGGATGAAATAAATTTTTCGATATGACTACTGCAAACCGATAACGTCCCGATTTTAATTGCTTTTTCCATAGCAGTAAGCAAGGAATGTTTTAAGTTTTATAGTATTTGCTTTCGTTTGCGATGAGACCAGTTCAAAAGAACTTATCACTTGAGATCAAGATGAATTAACCCACCACCGACATCATCGACAACGTCGACTAGGGTTTTTGAACTGCACTCAATACCACTGAGAAAAAGGAAACTTATGGATGTCACGTTGACACTAAAAAATATAAACAATTGGCCATTGTATAAAATTATTAACTGTTCTAAGCTGCATTTTTTTTCAAAAATGTTTGTTTTAGTTGTCGCACTTAGTAAGAGGTGGACCTAGGCCTATACCAATCAGGTTTTCAGTTGCGCACTCCATATTGGTAAAAATATCCAGTCAATTGTACGAGGTCTTCCTCTTCTGCCCTTTCCAAACAAACGGGACCAAATATCTTCGTCTTCTTCTAAGGCGGTGGTATAGTCCGCGATGGACCGGACCTCAAAAAATAAGTCTCTCCAATTACCGCGGTCTTTGGCAGCGCCACCTAAGGTGAGGCCTTCCCTTACTGCGTTGTCACTCTGGATTGGAGTCGAAGATTCTGCGGGCGGGAGCTTTGGCGTTTATTCGCTCTACATGTCCCAACCATCTCAAACGCCCAAAGAATTGCCACTGAAATATAAACCAAGCCACTGAGAATTGTTGTTGTAATTTTCCTCAAATTCCAAAACACAGAATGAGAATAGATAATGGTCTTGTATATCATAAGCAGTGCAAAATATATCACAAGAGTGTTACCAATTTTGTATCTCGTCAAAGGGCTTTGTTGCTTTTTGAAGCTTTGGAGAACAAATAAATTAATTTTATTATGTGGGGCGGTTCCGTTAGCTTTTCACTCCTTTATTTTGTTGGTATATATTTATGAAGGATCCGTTAGTATTAAAAATTAATAATAACTTATTAGTGATAAGTACGCTTTAGTGATATTGGGATAAACTACTAAGATTCATATTATAGTATCAATATCAAATCAATAGCAAGGTGGATGATAAATGCAATTTGTTTCGTTCAGCAATATTTTTAGTTTATATTGCTATCCCTGTAAGAGCTTTAAACAGGGACCGATTAATGCAAACTATTGCGAACACGATGAAAGGCAAACATCCTATCTTCCGTGTACTGATAATTTTTGTTGAACAGAGTATACTAGGTGTTTATGACTAATGGCCAAATTAAGAACGCCTGTGTTTACGAATCGCCATCCTTTATTTGTATTTAGCCCTATATTTTTTTTAATTTAAATAATCTCTTTGGAAACAGTTTTTTCTTATTAATTCAACACCTTAGCGACGCTTCGGCGGATATGCTAGTTACAATATTAATAAGATAATATTAATATTTCATCTGAATTGCAATTCCAACTGAAGTGTAAAGGTGTGATCAGACGGTCATCCAAACTTATCATCCGGATGACATCCTGACGTCACTATGACGTAGAATTTATCCTAAAGTGGTAATCCCGTCTGAAATAAACAAGTTTTCTGACGTCAGCGTGCCATCTGGATGATAAGGTTGGATGACCGTCTGATCGCACCTTAATATTAATAACATACATAATATTACTTAACATACAGTACATTGAACGAAAGTTACACACTGCTCTATAATGTAATAAAAATTCTCAAGGGCGTCCAAACTCAAATCACATCTCATTTTCAAGCTTTAGCTTTGCGTGCGGAAAAGTTTCAAATTGTTATGTACTCTTTAAAATAATATTACTTGTAGCAAGTGGTAAAACAACAAAAAGTATATATATCTTGTTCAAAAGGCTAAAATGTTTTACTCATTCAAATGCGAATCCTAAACCCTATTCGTAAACATAATAGTACTTCACAGTCCATTATTGTTCCTTTAGCAACCTATTCATCATCGGCGGGTAAAGGGTAAGACCATCTATCCACTGAACGGACAATGTTGATGATGAAGGTTTATGGTGATAGCGGCAGCGTTAAACTACCAGTCCATCAGTAGTGGTTGGAATGTATTTCGAAACTTTGTAAGCCGACTGTATGCAGAGTTTCACAGTTTATTTCGTTAATAAAAGCACAGTTCGGGAAGATGGGTGGTAAAAATGGAAAATTCCAGAAGGGTAGTTACTAGTACAAATCCACTTCCATTTGTACATGAAATGGGAAAGGCTAACTCTAAATCCTGAACAAAATGTTAATCCTATTTTGTGGTTGAAAGATTTAAATAGTGGTTCTGAGGCTTTTATTTTCTCGGTCAAAGTTTGTGGGCAACTGTTACAATACAAAGATCAAAATTTACGAAAACTAATTTTGTTTGTTGCTTGTGAAATGTTGTGGATTAAACAGTTAAGATTGAGTTTCCTAAATACCTTTGTAGGTATTGCATATATGTGTTCGCGTTGTACGAACTCAGTTACTTTAATATAAGTGTTAAGCTTGAAAAGTAATAAATAGTGTAGTTTCAATTGGTCAATCCATTAATGCAAAGAAAATGGTAAACAAAAAAAAGAACCACTCATTACAATGTAGGATTGGATCACCAAAATTGTAAACTTTAAAATCTGCGATACCCAGTGGTCTACGCAAACTTTGAATTTGTTTATCTTGATAGAAATGTATAAAGGTTTAGCTTCTAAGAACCATGTCCCATGATAGGGTCAACTAAAATATTTTCTGTTATTTAATGTAAAGAGCGAATAATGCAAACTTGAAATAATTGTCTTAGTCTTATGTTTGTTTTTTCTCGCGGGTAGTTTGAAATTCTTCCATGAGACACTATGAGGACCCGTCGCGCGTGCTCAATATATAGTGTGATCATTCTTCAACACTTCAAAATGTTTTTCTTCAGTCACATGTACTACTGAGTGCTATACTCTGTCCAACATAAATTGGTATTACAGGGAAGATAGGGATGTTTGCCGCTTATTCGCACTCTTTTGTTTTCCGTAAGGTGCTATTATAACAAAGTCTCTTACAGGGTTTCCGAACTAAGAATTTCAAATCTACAAAAACCTGAAAGAATATTATTTAGGGTTACCATTGTTTTTTTTTCAAATTGAAATTTTCATTTAAATTGTTTTATTTATAAAAACTAAAACAAATTTATCTTTACGTTATGATGTCAGTTCTTTCCAAAAGAACACTCTTTCGCTGACGTGAAAATTGAGCTGGGAAAATTGGGAATTTGCTTATCAGCGCCAGACGACATCCAATGCAATGTCTGGGCTTGGGGGCAGGTGTCTATTTTATTGTATGCAATGTGGGAAACTTAATGTGCTTGAGGTAAAAATATGGAATCGTGCATTTGGGAATGAGTGTGTTGGGAAAATCTAATAGGAAGGTCAGATTGCGTAGACTTAAGTTTCAACAAAGTCTGGTAACTGTTTGTTTACAAACAAAAAAAATATCACCTACTTGCTTCACAGCTACTAGTTTTATAAGTCTTTGGATGAATTTGAAGCAATTTCTAACAAACAGAACAAACGCAAATAATCTTTTTCCTTAAAGAAAACAGCTTGCAATTTTGTAACGGCATTTTAACGTATTTTTCAAATATTAAAAGATCAAAACAAGACCTTCACGACCCACTTGTCATTAACAACTTTTTTTCTAAGCTCTAAAACCTAAAGCTCCTCAACAGAAACCCAAGGAAAAAATCTGAATGTACATCAATTAAATGGGCGTTGAATAGCAGCAGCCACCCGCCACAGCCGATCAGTGCACACTCACATGTGCGCTGAATAAGACGTATTAGGTTTACGTCAGTTGCAATTGGAAATTCACTGGAGGGTAAACACTTTATGAGGGGTTTCTTTCAATTTAGTATGGTGGAAAAATAAGACACGCTACTGATTTTGAAAAAGCGTTCCCATAAGACATGTACTGCCAATTTATTTTGGACAGAGTACAGTAAGGTATTTACTTCACAATTCACGTTGCTTTGGTTTGTAAATTATACTTTTTCTTTCCTAAGCTCAACTGGAAGTTGAATATTTAACATTGAGTGCGGATAGCAAGTATTTACCTCTATGCCCGTAGCTAAACTTATGAAAACATTTTGGGACTAAAATATAACTCTAGATCTGGATGTAGACAGTATTAATACATCAAATCCTTACATTCGTTTGCATGGAATGGAATGGAATGATTGTGTAAAGCTCAATAAATAATAAAACTGTTTTAAGTGCCTGTTTTAATTAGCACTAGAAACGTCCTGCGGTGGGATATACTCAAATATTTTTTGGATCGTCACATTAAAACAATATGCTATATAGCGAAGTAAGATTGCAACCAGCTGCCACCTGACGTTACGGACAGAGCATCCTTCATTCACAAACTCTACTGCAGCCTCTTCCAAACGAAGGTATTGGTGATTAAGGAAGATGGACTTAAACAGTGTGCATAAAAACAACTCAGATATCTTCCCCACCGAAGCAGGCTGGTGGCCATAAACATATATGCACACAATAGCCATAAGACGAAAGTCATGCTTCACAAAGATATTAATACTTAATTAACTCCATTGTACCCGCTTAACCTCTTCTTGTTCACAGGTCTCATGAAATGTAAAGTTAATTGGCAAGCAGCGAGCACCCTACGTAACTACCAACTTCTTCTTTCCTTTGCCCGTCGAGGTTTTAATCACTTTGCCACTTTTGGTGCATTCCCATTGATTTGCCATTCCGATTTCAAACTTACAAAAAATAATAAAAATCCCGTACATTTGACACTACTTTTTCTTATTTCAACAAAAAAAGCTTACCTGCACATTTTTCATGGCACTGCGAAAAACTGCAACTGACATTTTTCAATAGCTGCAGTAAGTTTTCGAAAACAAAACATAAACAGAAACACATTTTTAGCCAAACATAGATGTATGCACATACATACATACGTGTAATGTATTATACCTTGCGGCAGATACAATTTTGTCTGCGGTAGATACGGTTGGTAAGACAATGTTTTCGTGTAAATCTTAACTTTTCTATCATCTGGTAGCCATCATTGGGTTGTGTAACAACATTGTTTATATTAGTATTTGGTGGCGAGGTCATGTCCTAGGACTAAAGAAGATGGAACCACTTTTAACTTCAGCCACAATTTTTTTTTGTTTACACAGAGGCAATGCTGGTTTCCCTTAACATTTACATTTTTTTGCTCCTCTTTTTGTATCCTCATATGAAAAGTTGTGATCTGAGCCACAAGCGTGTAGGTACGTAGCGACATCAGCATCCGCTTCTACTTAAGTACCAAAACCACGTCATTCAGTGGGGCTTTTAGGAATTCGAACAAAGTTTTTTTTTACCTTTTCTCACGGTTCGTATAGGCATAAACAAGGTTTTACGTTTTAAGAACTCTTATATGTTCTTGGAGTGATGCCACTTGTGTTTGTTTGTCTTCCAATATAAGCCGAGAGAGCACCATTTGAAAGTGAAATTGTTATCTTCAAAGCGACGAGCTGAAGTTTTGTTCAGTAAAATGAATATGCATCTGTTTGTCGGTTCGCAATCAAATGTTTTGACAAGGGAAAACTATAGATGAATGAACATACTTTAAGGAGTATGAAATAATAGAAAATATTTTTATTCCGATAGAAATGCAATATTTATATTAAAGAATCTCCGATTCCCGATTAGAGTAGAAGATTTTGCGGGTTAAAGAGTTGGCATTTATTCGGTCTACATGTCCTACATGTCCCAGCCCAATGCGCAGTTTTTGAATTGTCTCATCTTCATCTTCATTTGCTTAAGAAAAAGTCCATTTTTCAGATAGGTGTTCAGGAGAGGGCCTTACTACATAATTGGCTTCTCAGCCCAAAAAACAGCGATTGGCAAGCATTTCTGAAGAGATGGCATTTTGATAGCTGAGCCGAGACAGACAAAGTCTGTTACAAAGTTATTTCGGTCGATTGTTACATGTCTCATTTTGTTGACGACATATAAATACTTTGCCTTACCCTAGTTTACCGCTAGACTAATTTTTGTTACTTCAACTCTCCTATATTAATTCGCAAACGAACCAGTTTCAGTTGACTTTCGCACAATTCTTTGAAGTATGACTTTAAAGAAGTCACATGACAGCCCGCGGCGTCGCCTTTAACGACCTTGATGTAGCGAACATTTTCCACTATCATCCAAAATAAGCGCCCGAGAACAATTTTAACTTCATACTTCTGTCATCGCTTGTAAGTTTTGTCGAAAAGATCTTGGAAAAAATGTTCTTGTAGGGTCGTCCCCTTTCTTCGTTTAGGCTTGAGCGCATGTCACGCTGGTGTTGAAAGTTCGAGAATTCTTACTTAAGTCTGCTGCTTACAACAAATTTGGTAATTTCGTTCCCAAAAGCAATTACCATACTAAACATCTCAGTTTCTCTTCTTTCTTTTGTCCGGACCATTCCCCCGCACTTCCTGGCTAGTGGTGTTATCTGCTTTTAAGCAGTACAGAGCCTCAGCTAATTGACCAGAAGTTCATTTTCTTTAATTCGTTTTGCAGGTTCGTTAACAGTGAATCCGTCCTTTTTCGTGAATAATATTTTTTGGGGACCGCAGAGACAGAAGGGATGTCGTATTTTAAACGAAGTGTGCTTGACAGCTTTTTCCTTCATCTCTTGTGGATGTTCAAAACTATAAACTGCGAAAAGGAGCTAAACCATTCGAAGTTGGCATAAACTTTAAGGTCGCCTCCATTCTTGTCAAAAATATATCTTCATACTAAGCTATGTAATATATAACGGCATTGTCAATAAACGTTCCTATAAAAGGACAAAGGCAAAAACATTAAAACTCAATGATTCACACAAATGTAAGAACACCAACTTTGGCCTCAGTGACGAAGTGATACGAATATTTTGAAGTCAAACCGGCGAACCCCACGGGCGGACTAGTGGGCATGCAGTCATAATCTCGTCGATTAAACAATGGAATAAAATTAGCTATGTACTTATAGATGTGAAAGAGTAAAGTATTTTATGGGATTGGTGATTAGCGTAGCTGTACGAACGCTGTACGTTGTTACTGTTAATTCATTTCTTTATGAAACCTTAACTGTTGAGACATGTCAAGTTTGTGTGTGCGATATCCAGAATAGGGATCAGCGTCTTCCAAATTATATTATAGATGACACTTTTCAGCTGAAAGTTTAAAAAAACATCTTCGCCATATCTTTTAACAAACCTGCCATTAACAAAACGACAAACTGTTAATGGAATGTTTGACATTAGTTTACCTGTCCAAGAGAACAATCACATTTCGCAATGCTATCTATTTTCATTAACAAAAAGTGTCTTCTTCAAACAAGAAACAGTAGGTACATACTTATATAATACATATGTAACATAAAACATACACAAATTATATATATGCACATAATAACGATGGCACCCAACTAACTTTGTCAGTTATGAAGTAAAGTTTTCTTTCAATATATATTATCTATGCTTCCCTTATAGAACAGCTTAAAGTCTTAAATTCGAGCTACAATGTATTGAGCAACTTGTTGCATAAAGCACAGCTACTTATCAACAGTATACTGCTAATTCGCACTGTTTGCCATCCCATTGCGACAGCTCATTGTTCATCCCTGTGCGATGTCTTAAACTTTTGCATTTTGGTATTTGTTTTTATTCCCGGTGACATGTTTTGCGCTCACAGGAAGCGTAAAAGTGTCTTTAATCACCCCAACGAAGTCGGCGACAGAAAGAATAAAACCAGAACCGAACCCAACAAAGGAGAAACTGACAAAAACTTTTTCAAGACATCTCCATCAATGCGGTAAATTAAATTTCAATTTGGCTAAAAGTATTTCCACACCAGGCAAGCCAGGCAGTCTTGCCGGTCGGTTTGATGAAGGCAACATAACCCATACACATGCGTTTAAGAACATATATACGAGTGAAATATTTAGGTGTTCATATATGTGCGAGAAGTCTAACTTTTCATGAGGGTGCTTTAATATAACTTTCGAATTTCATTCTCTTTTGTTCGTAATGAAATTTTCGTTATTGATTTAGGACGCAAGAAACGTCAACACATACAAGAACGGCTAAGACATTTTAACATTTATGTATATGTGTTGTGAAAGAGTGAGGGAGACACTCGAAAAGTTAATTTTAACAATAACACTGTTCATCTCTGAACTAAGTTCAAAAAGAAGGACATTTGCGGACGATTGTATCACTATGATACGTCATTTGCTACCCCTCATGTTTTGCAAATGACGGGGTAGCAGTGCTATCATAAACCATACAAAATCACAATGGATCGCTTTCAAAATAAGGCATCACAAACTGCCTTGCTTCAACCTTCGTCTTTAAAATGTAGTCGCAAAAGAGGAAGACGTGGCTTTCTATACAGATGATTCCCAGACATCTATCTCGAAACTCTGGGATTAGTAAAATCTTTTAACGAATAAGCGGATAAGCTGTCGATAAATGAGTTGCCACTGAACAGCAGACTGTCGGCCTTAGAAAGTTACATCTTTGATGAACTTAACTGAGAAATGTAAAGCCTTAGAAACTGCTCATTCATATATAAATTTAGCTGGTTCCAATAGAAAGCTAGAGCTCTAGTAAGAGTGATGATACCCGAAAGGTACGTCAACACATGCTTCAGAAAATTGGACTCTACTGACGGTATATGTGAAACCTATAGGGAAATTTGTGTCTTTATATTCTTCTCGCGGACACGGAAACATAGATATTAACATGTTACAGGGTAAGGGTAGTAAACAATAAGTCGGCAACACATTGTAGTCCCTATCAAAACTGATTATTTGTAAAACCGCCATATTTCATAAAGTGCTTATTTTGAAGTTAAACGCATATAATTTACGCCTTAACAAACAATTTCGTCCTACGAGACGATATAAAATATATATTTTATTGGAAGCATTTTAATATCCGCTGAAGCACTCAGATTTAGAAACTGGTCCATTGAACTGTAGGACAGATACTTCCGTTTACTAGAGTAATTTACCTTCTTCGGAAGACCGAGATCACAGCTCAATGATAAGGAGCTTAGATATTCAGCACTTACCATGTTAGAGCCTGATTTGACTTCTTGACTTATTCTCAACCGCCACAGGTAGCTGTATCAGTGTGCGTTTTATATACCAGGTTTGATTGTTGATAACAAATAGATATGGAGCATCTAACACCGCAATAATGTGTTGAAATTAATAAAACATTTTATTTAAATAATTGTATTAAATCGACGCCTGGCGCAAGAATTGGAAATTTATGTGTCGAATATGCTACCATTGCCCGACGAATCCATGATTTGACGCCTCCCAATTTTTTTCTTATCGGGGTGTAAAAGGTGTACATCAACGAACCTAACACAATCGCAAACCAAACACGAAATTGCTAAAATTACACCAGAACTCTTCGAAATTGTTATGCAAAATGTGCTTAAATGAGCTTGATTTTGCGCCATGGCCTGAGGCGACCACTTGACGGACATCATCTTCCATAAATAATGTTAAAAACCATATAATAAATAAAAAAATATTAATTACAAAATTGTATTTCATTTACAAGTTATGAAAAAAACGACCTGGCACATAAAACGCGCCTTGTACTTTGCCAGACTGTTGTATCCCTTCAGAACGCCTACAAAACGGTTTTATTTTTGTTTTCGTACGCGATAGGAAAACTGAAGCAGACTTCTGGTGGATATTCCAGAGCCTTGTTCAGACTTCAGCCCCTAGAATTCTGACATCAATAAATAATAAAGGCAGTGCATTATATGTGGAGAATTACATATGTATGCAAGTCTGTTTGGTACCGAAAAAACAAATTATGGAACTCGATCTGGCAACCCTATAAGGAACATTAAACCCCTTAACCAAGCACATAATGGGACACAGAAGCTTTCAGTTCCCTTCACTCCCTTCTTGGGTACGTACCATTACAATAGAATGTCTACCAAACATCCACTAAACTCACAAGATGCAAAAAATCAGACTCAAGCAAAATAATTGCGAGCATGGTCTTCTTACCACTTTTCTTAAGAACTACTTCCAGAAAAAAAAAACATTTCATCAGCAATCAGAAATAAACTACAAAACTTCAGAGCAAAGAAAAAAAAGTCTCTTATTCGTATTTGAAAAACCCTACGGGTCTACTGGTCCTGTTACATTGAGAACACTCCTTTGTTGAAAAAGATGCAAAAGGGATTTGTTTTTGCTTCTCTAAAGTCCTATAAAATAAAATATCAAACATCCAATACCAAGGAACGACCAACACGACTTGGCAAAAGAATATCTTCTTCCCTTAGGTTAGGTGACAATATTACAAGGTTGACTCTGCGACATACCTTCAGTCACTATAGAATAAAAGACTGCATTCAAAATATTTTTCAAAAAGAAAAAAAAAATCGAATCAAAAGGACTTCCCAACAACAACAAAAAAACACAATATAAGGGAGAACACAAAAAAAAATATTCTTCTCATTTAATAAAATTTTCTTTTCTCGAAGGGAAATAATACAGGTCAACGGAAAGCAGCGCTATACTTATAGCATATATTATATATTCTACAGATACGAGTAGTTATGGTTCCATCTGGGCTCAAAACAATCTCTAGAGCCGTCAAAAAGGAAAATAAATAAAAACAAGGAACCCACGAGTTTAGGAGATTCAGGATGTAACACCTTTCTGCAAAAGTTTTTAAGTAATAAAAACGAACTAGGATTTATAAACACTTTGAAGAGAGAAGGACAACAACATCGGCGTCGTCGACGGTATGCGACAATTTTGCTTTTCCTGTTGATTCATTGTTAAATCGGAAGAGGAAGGTGGAATTTTTCATTCAAAAAAAAATTTTTTCTGCTCATATTATTCCCATAAATGAAAGGACAACAATAAAAATAAATATAAAAGGGATTTCCTCGGGCATCTACCCATATAAAAAATGAAAAGACCAATGAACATTGGGCTGGAGGAAACCCCAAGACAATGAAACAAAAAAAAAAATAAACCTTTTTCTGGGACTTTTCACATTCTTATAGGATTTTGTTGAGAAGTTTTGTGTGAGGTTGTATTTAAATGGGTACATAATTATGTAAGTTGCATTGTATTGGGGGGTTAAGGTTTGTTTTGTTCGAACCACAATATAAAAAATACACAACTGCAGCAAGAAAAATAATGAAAAATTGCTTTGTACTGCAATATCATAACATCTTCTGTGCTTGTCATTTCGTTAAACAATATTTAGTTTAACGGTTTTCCTTTTTTATATGGATTTTAACATCAGTGTGTTCTTAATGGCATCATAAAGATCGAGCTTGAATTTTTTTGGGCGAATGTTGGACTGAACGAGCATGGATTCGTAAGCATTTAAGACAGTTTGATGGATGGAGCTGTAAGTATAGATTTTTTATTTCCTCAATATGCTTAGAATGGATAAAATTCTTAAAAACTGGTTTTAATTTCGGACATAAAAAGGCAGTTGCTTAGAAGAAATCACTTTAAGTTGAATAATTTAACAACTATTTTTAACTGTACTAGCTATTTGGGAAGCTGAACCGCTTCAAGTAAACACATCTACAATTAAGGCTATGAATTGCATACCGATAGCTAAATGGTTTTGTATATTTTCAATTCTTTTCTTATGACGCTGATAGTACGGGTCCCAAATAATGCAGCAGTAGTCTAATTACTTTCTAAGGAAATATATAAGCACTTTAGTGTAGTGAAAGATAATTTCAATCAACTCCAAGGAACAGTATGTGTAGGTTTCATAGTTTAGGTTATATTGCGTGGCCTTTCCCAATATACCTGACTCTGATCGAGATGCTCTCATGAGTCCTCCAATGCTGTTATTTTCATCATAAGAGCAACCCTGTTAAAAAGGAAGTAGGGTTTGGTACAATTCGCGTTTGCGTTTCAATGACACTTCGCGAGCATTATCCTACAACCCCTGTCTAATGGATATTGTATTGGTTTTAAATCGGAGTGTGGTAGAGCATTCCACATTCGTGTAGGGCGGCTGATGAACGTATTTTTATGGAGACATTGTGACGATGACTTAGAGAGTCAAGCAATTTCGTAATGTCTCCTTTGCACGTTTGCATATATGAGCGGTTTACTCAATTTTAAGAATTAATAAACGCCTTACAAATTGTTGCAAGTTAAAAAAAACCTAAACATTTTGCAGAGTTCTTGGCGACATCGAATACGTAATGACTACAACGTAAGTTGTCATTAATTTAGCAACGTTCTTAGTGACATCGAATATGTGGTCATTCCAATCGAAATTTTTCATTAACACACATACCGAAGATGGAACATTTTTTGGTGGTACTGATATAAGTGCTATTTTTGGGTAACGTCAGAGTCTTAAAGTTTCGCCTCAATAACAGTAGACAGCGTGCTGTTTTGGAAGCATACAATTTCACTCTTTTGGTTCTACCCCACTCAAGAATGCCGTCAAGATCAGAATTTATTGAGCTTAACATACGTTGCCATTCCAATTCAACGCCCGAAGACGAGGGGCCTTGCCAGGAAACCAAATTGTAAAGCTGAGGCGAAGGAATGAATACGATTAGAAGTCGTATTCAGTCGAGCAAATATTACATTATAACAGTCTTCTTGTTATAAGGCTAGTCAGGAAGAATACTTTTAGTATTTAAATAAGAGAAAAGAAAAACAAATAAACCTCGCCACTTTAGAGATACTCATGCGAACTGTCGCGTTTCTATATATTTATAACATAAATTAATAAAGTGTTCACAAATTTCGTGTACTGAAATAACTTCAGGATTGGTTAGGTAACGTTGAAGTGGCTGGCGGCATAAGACCGACACACTTAGACCAGTATTGGTCTGTTGTGATACCACAGGGATCTAATATAAGGCATCTTCCTACCCGTTGAACCACTTGGAGCTTCTGATGATGCGACGGAGACGTTTAATATTAATGTTTGTAAGAACAATTGTATCTTCGTAGAAGAAGGTTCCTAAATGGAGCCGTTTGCCTTTGTCTGTGAAGATCAGGGCATGTAAAAAGCAGGTGGGGGATCGTTGCCTCCTCCTCTTCGTTCATACAGCTGCTGCAAAAGTTGTTTGAGAATACTCCAAGTCTTGTCGCACGTTTGTCTATAAGATAGTATCCAGTGATGACACTTATTTTAGTGCTAATCTGTCGCCTTTTTAGAGAGGTAACATTTTTAGGGCGTTTCAAATCTAGCTAGGCCAGATCTGTTTCATCGTTAGACATTTTGGTTCTACTTCTCCATCTATTATTTGGTTTTTCTATAGCAGCAGCATTACCGACAGTTTATATTGCGTGTCAGGTATTATAAATGACTTAAGTAAGTCTTTACCTGAGAGAAGGATTACAAGGACTATAGATATCCTCATATATTGTGTTGCATTCAGAATAAAATTTTTCGGCTACGAAACATTTTAAATTATTTCATAAGCCTTATGATTGCGTTGAAGGAAAAAGGCGGCATGCTAGCAGTACGAACAAATGAAAACAATTAGTTGTAAAATTTAAATCATATTAATGAGAAAGACCTTATTAAAAAGACCGAAATTGCCTGTTTTTCAGAGACAAACAATTATAAAGGGTGATCCATTTCGAGGTTCCCAACTTTTTTAAAGAAAAAAACGCAGAAAATTCAAATTTAATGGAGAATGTTTATTATCATTTGAAAGAACATTCTTTGGAATTTATTTTTTGAGGATTATGTCTATCAAATATTGGCCGTTGCTACGTCGCAGATGGTCCATCCGTTGAGTCCAATTTTCGATCACTCGTTCGAGCATTTCGACTGGTAACTGGCGAATGACACGCGAGATGTATTCTTCCAAGGCCTGAATCGGAGCGGGTTTGTCGGCATAAGCTTTGGACTTTACATATCCCCACAGGAACAACTCTAACGGTGTGATATCACACGATCGCCGAGATGTCGCCGAGATCACGAGCTTCAATTTCAGGCATCAAATAGTCGGTTATCATGGCACGATAACGGTCGCCATTGACGGTTACGTTCGCACCGGCATAATTTTTAAAGAAATATGGACCGATGATTCCACCGGCCCACAAACCACACCAAACCTTTGTTTTTTCTGGATGAAGTGGCAGTTCTTCAATCTCTTCAGGTTGCTCTTCGTTCCAAATGCGGCAATTTTGTTTGTTTACATACCCATTGAGCCAGAAATGGGCCTCATCGCTAAACAAAATTTGCCTCGAAAACGTCGGATCTTCTTGGAACTTTTCAAGAGCCCATAAAGCGAAGCGATGTCGCTTGGGAAGGTCGAGCGGCTTCAGTTGTTGCACAAGCTGTATTTTGTACGCTTTCAATTTAAGATCTTGACGTAAAATGCCCCAAGTCGTTCCATACGTCAGTCCGAGTTGCTGCGAACGGCGCCGAATCGACTCTCTACGGTCTTCGTGTACACTCTCAGCTACGGCCGCTATATTTTCTTCACAGTGTGCTGGACGTGGTCTATTCGGTCGAATATTATCCAATAATGAATGCTGGGTCTCAAAATGGGTGATGGTGTTGCGAATAGTACGCTCAGTAGGCCGATTATGTTGACCATAAGTTGAGCGAAGTGCACGAAACACATTCCTCACAGAACGTGAATTTTCATAATAAAGTTGAACAATTTGTAAACGTTGTTCACGCGTAAGTCTTTCCATTATGAAATGCCAAACAATACTAAACAAAAATAACATGACAGCATGACACGACTCACACGTGATCTGTCCAAAAAGGCTATTGAAAAAAGTATCTCTACTTGGATCACCCGTTATTACGCATTGTCTCATATTTGAAATCGAACTATCCTCGTTATTAAAATGTCTTTTAGGACAATAAAATTGTTCCACTGGTCTGTTATAAAATCAGCCACGTTTAAAAAATTGTATACGTGCATAGTTACTGATGCATCAATTCCGAAGAGACATAAAACACGGAAGTGGAGAAGCAAAGCATTGCTAAATTTTCACATGGATAAAGTAAAACAACTTCTAGATGCATCTAAGAGTGTGGCAACAAATCGACGCAAAAAAGGTCGATCATCATCACTGCTGTCAAATATCCAATCAGCCCCACCCTAACCAGCAGCTACATTTCAAGAACAATAATCACTATATGTTTTATGAGGCCCTGATCATCAATGCCGAAAATTGACCGAAGTTGCCAATAGGCATCATTTCATAACGTAAATCAGGAAACAAAGAAATTTAAATTTTATACCGTTCATATTTTAACAAGTTAACATGTTTCTGGCTCGAAAAATCTTTAAATATCCTTCAAATTTATTTGGTTAACAATTCTATGTGAACTTACATTTTGGCTTTTTTTTTATATAACACTTCCTACTTTCCTTGTAAGGACAAATACAACTCTCTTTCTTTTCTTTTTCTTGTGTGTTCATAGTGTGACACACTTTAACATCTTTTAAACATTCTGGAAAGTCCATTAAGTGCTAAACACATGTAGGCTAAATGTTACTTAAAAAAGAAAACCCCGGAACTGATAAACAGTCGTTCGTATGTTTTTTTCTCTAGATGAGAGATGTCCCGTCCCTAAGGATAAGTAATAAGAAACAATCAACTTCATTCTATTCACATAATAAAAAAACAAAATACAAAGGAAGACAAATTTATAAATGAAAAAGTCGGTTTTCTAGCCTCATCCGGGTTTTTTTCACCCAGTCCATCATATTTAGATGTATTCCCATCATACTCTAACCAGCAGCAGCAGAATGGCTACTTATAATGAAAATTCTGAATTCCGGGTGCATTTCCTCTATTTTGCATTTGTCCCTTCCGGCCAACATCTTATTACTCACTTCTCATTGCCGGAGAACACTGACAGAAATACAATATACCAAAAGGGTATAGGACGGCAAAAGGCGCTCAGAAAAGGACTTCATGCCAGCCATTAGCTTTTGTGGGAATCGTGTTTTTTGTTCTTTTTTTTCTGGTAAATAATTCAGTTGACATCTTATTTATAAGAATAATTTTGTTCTGAAAAGTAAGTGGCTGCAGCCGGCGTTAACTGAGCACAAATTTTCTTCACAATATTTTATTTTTGTTTTAATTTGTTTTTTTTTTCTATAATGTTTTGTACAAGCTATTGAAAAAAGTTAGTCCTTTAATTTAATAGAAACAATTAATTTGGAATTCAAACAGTGTAGACGCACGGATGTTCCTATTAAATTTACAAGGGGAAGTACGAATTTCACGGGGTAAATCGTTTTTTCGTGTTAATTTTTGTTATCAATCCGCTGCTCGGGTACTACAATACAATAGTGGAATCGGGTTGTATACATACATACAGCCAAATACCTCTTATAGTGTTTTCGTTTGGTAAAAAAATTGATTTTTATATTTGATTTAAGTACTTATGTGTAGTTCACCAAACAATTTTTTTTTCCTGATAAATTTTGCAGATCTCAAGATCTTTTTTTGAAAGATTTATCCCTCTCTCGCTAACACCAATCCAAGTCATTGTGTCAGTTTGCTTCCAATTAGTTTTTCGACAACTGATTATTTGTAGAATAATTAGAATTTCTTATAGGTAGTAAAATTTGGTTTAAATTCTAAGCATCCTCTCAATGGACCGAAAATGAAATTGGCCACTACGTAATTCTTAACACACTCAAAATCCTTCATAGAAAAGTAGACTACACTATACACCAACAACAGTTTGATAAATCTTCCAGCTAACCATCCCTCCAGATCCTTTTGGGATGGTGCCTTGCCGGAGAAGGAATCGATCCATTTCAACACAGATGGAAAAAAAACAAATAATGGTGTGGGTGGAAGCGTCTGCTCAGACAGACAAACCTAAGTCTCTCTATCCGTCTTCCTAACCAGTACTGTGTTGTCTAAGCTGAAATTATGGCGACCAAGAAAGTCTTGCCCTGGCTAAAGGATAACGTGGTCTGAATTCAATCTCTATTAAATCTTTAGTAGCCCTATTGTGTCGATCACGTGTAAAGTAGATGTGGGAGCAGTTTAACATTTACCGTTGCTGGGTGAAGGGGCATAGACGAACTCGCCAAACTTGGAACTACCCTCTAGGCATACCAGTTTCCACATGCGAGCTCTTGTTAAAATGAATGGAATATAAAAAACGAACATTGATTGTGGTACTATATGTCTGGCAGCGAAGCAGATTTGGCCTAAGTTGGATCTAAAACGCTCTAAGAGTTTGAGTATGCTCAATAGATCGCAATTGTCCTACAATTGGTGTCATCACTAGACACTGTCTGATAGGCAGGCTTGGCGCTTATTAAAATGACTTTTGATGGAGCTGCATGGATGCGGACGGGGATAACTCTGAACCTTCTTTGCGCATGCCCTGCTCTCTGTCAGAAATGAAATCTCCATCTAAGAGCTTACTTCTACAATGATCTTAACGATCTAAGCTTGACCAACCCAAGATGACTCGCACGCTGTATAAGCATCTCAAAATGGTTTAACGAGTAGGCACAAACTTCAGATCCACGTGCTATCACAATGGACCTTACATAGGTCTAAGTGTGTCGGACCTTTATCCGACTGCCACTTTAACCTAACCTAACGTTCCTTTAAATAATTAAAAAGTAATCTGTTATGAATTATTTAACTCATCCAGTTGCATTTCGTCAACGCCTTCGCAAAGTGATTCTAGTGATGAAGAATATTTTAAAATACAACTAATAAAATACTGCAATTCTTTTTTCATTGAATAATGAATGACTTAATTATTTGTATGCAATTATTAAGCCGTCGCGTTTTAGAAAGCAATGAGTTCGATGATTCGATAATGCTTGGAATATGCGTTGTCAGTATTAGGTTTGTCAAGGATAGAATCACACAAACGCAAATTGCCAAAAAGAACTGCGTTGCATAAAAGACATCACAGAAAATCTACCCGTAGTTTTCTCAATTACCACAGGAACACAGATTTTATAGATCAAAACAAACATTTTGCTTAGTGTACCCCCAAAATAGAAGGTTCGATTTTTTCGACTCCTGGAAGGGTAAGAGAAACTGGTGTATGTGTTGCAACCAGCTCACCTGGTCTCCAACCACTGGGTTAAAACATTTTCAAGTATTCACTTCAACTTGACATGACATGACATTCACTTTAACTTGACAGTTGGGGTGATGGTACTGTACTGTATGTCAGTCCGTTATATTAACAGCCTTTATTTCTTTTTTTTTTCATGTGTCCACAATGTGTCCACCAATTTTTTCCCAAGAGGTTTCAATGACCTTGACTGAAATTAACGTGTGAAATTAAAATCATACTTCAACACTAATTTCCGTTATAATTTGTTGAATTTATTTACGTTGTGTATGTGCTTATTTTAAAGCTGGCTACCGCTGCTTTTCCGTGACTTTTAAGGAGGTTCAGGAAAGTTACTTTATCAATACCCGTTGCCGAACGATGATAGTTTTTCAGAATTTCGCAGTGAGATTTGGTGAAAACTTTAGTCGATACTGTAACACCTGATGGTTAGTAAGTTTTCCAACGCACTAACCCCTAAGCTTAGGTACTGCATCCCTAATTATTAATATCTTCGTCACTAGAAACCAAGGCCTTTCCTGTTATAGTTTCTTACGACTTTTTCTATTCATTTAAAAATATTTAAAAAAACACATTCATTCAATCCTTCTGAATGTACAAAAGAACTGAAATTTATGAGTTTCATCTATAAATAAGAAATGCCCTGTTATGGTAGGTACCTAGCACATCACGCATCCGATGTTGGCAAGAGCGATACAGCAAAAAAAACAGAAAGTATGAGCAGAATAAAAGCAGAAAGGCACACAATAATGCTATGTTGGGTATCCAGAAAGAAAATCCAACAAAAACCCAGTTCAATTGGACGTGAAAATTGAGTTTACAATTTATGAGCAAACATATTTCAACACCAACTATACGGCCATTAAGTTTTTTTTTGAAAAATCGTAAGGATGAAAATGATTTCGTCGCTGTCGGGTGTTTGTACATATTCGTATACTTATAAAACATATACACCCATACAAATAGACAAGTTATATTCCATTTAACAACCAATACATCTTGTCTGACTTCAAAATATGAGAAATAAAAACATAAACCGGCATAAAGTTCAGAAGTGTGGTCGATGTATATTCTAGAAATCATTAATTTTCACCATGTGTGCTCTTTTGGTTTCGGTGTCTGTCAAAAAATAAAACAGCAACATAAAATGCCAAAGAGAATTTATAAGATACGTTTGTCTTTATTCGATTTTGAAACCAGTTCTGTGTCATAGGTAACAGTGTGAATATCTAGCTTACGTTCGTAAGTGTTAAGCTTTGGAATTTCTTTAAAGAAATATACAGGGGCCGGAGCTGCAATACTATAATAGTAACAACTTTTCCTCCTATTCGATAATGATATAGACAAAAACGTTTTCATTTTACGCGATTAGGGCCCATGGTCTTTTTTCAGTAGACTTCTTCGTTTTATGACCAGATTTGAATTCGCCACAGCATCACTTAAAGTATTTTTACTTTCTCGTATACCTTAGTATTATAAAGAGAAAGTTATTGCGATCATGCGGAAATTTCGAACTCAAACTGAGTATGAGTATATTACGACTATACAGAAGTCCAAAAAGGTAGGTCCGCCAATGCCGTCCGTCGGTCTGTCTGTCTGTCTGTCCGGGCACCGTATGGCGAATCGGTTTGACGGATTGCTACATCTTGGCTACGGTACCTGTCATTCAATTTTTTTGGTGCAAATCACTTATCACTATTTTTCTAGAAAATGATTCCAAAGATTTTGGTCTTTTTTTGTACTAAGGATATTTGAGATGGGGATAAGAATACTGCATACTCAGTTTTTGGAAAAAAATACGTTTAACGGTAATTTAAAAACCACCAATATCTCGAAAAATAACGCAACGAACTTCAAAATATTTTTTTTTAAATTTTTTTTTCATATAACGGTTTCTTAAATTTAAATTAAATTCGTTTTCTCAGAAGGCTAAAACAATTTGGACAATTTTTTGTATTTTGAACAGTTATGCTAAATGTGTCAAATGTGCGAAATTACATCAAAATCGTAGGTGTTGTTTTTGAGAAAATATAACTTTTCAAAACCTAAAAAGTGATTTAAATAAATTTGTCACCATTCATATTCGATTCATTTTGCAATTCAAAAACGCATCTCATGTACCGAGAAAATTTGGTATGACCCAGTCGTTTTTGACAAAATGAACTAGGAAACCCTGTAGTAAAACTATAGTGGGTGCTGTAAGTATTTAAAAAACATTTCAGCAGACTTCTAATCGTTTGTCCAATTCACAAGTACTTCGCCAACTAAAGAGACTTGGTTAGAGATTGGTTTTGAAGTCGCATATCCAGCTCTTGTTCAAATTTATTTCTGATCAAATGAATAGTGATCTAGATAACATTTGTATTTAGAAGCTAGTTCAAGAAGGAGCAGGATGCAACAGATAACATTCCACTTTCTCCTTTACAACAAAAAATAACGTGTCTTAAGAATCTCGGTATATTCCTAAATCATGATCTTTATTGGAAAGATCACATTTATCATACAGTATCAAAAATATTATTGTATTCTTAGAGGGTGTGTATTCAATCTTAGTCAATATGATCATATTCCAGTGTATGATAAAAGTATAAAATGTATTTTGTAAAACCCTCTTCACCTGTATAAGAAAAAAAAGAATGATATTCTTAATTACAATGTACAGAGTTATATTGAAATAAATAAATATGACAGCATCTATAGAGCCATGGCTCTATACCTCGTCCGTTTGAGAAGGATGACGCTGCTGCATCACGGTCAGGGACGAGTTCACCGAAATTGTTTATTTAAAAAAAAGGATTACGGCAAGGTGACGCGTTAAGATATTAACCAAACTTATAAGCCAACACACGATGTTCGATCATTAAAAAGTCTGTTACTTAACTTCTTCCGCAGATAATATTAACAAAATGTGTACAACACAGCGAGCTATTACTTGCGAATTTACGAGTGGATCTAGTGGTAATGAGAGCAAAACAAAGTAAATGATTTCAAATTGGGACTTAAAAACTTTGAACTTACACTCTAAACTCACCCTTAAACGAATGACTAAACTGTCAATTCGGTAAAAAAAAACAATTTCATCGTGGTGAAATTAATAATAAAGATCGTTTACATATAATTCAAATTTATTACCGTATTTGGCAAAGACTTTTCTAAATGAAATTTCTAAAGGCAAAACTATTCTTCATTTAAAATTTTATACGTCTATCGTTGGTATCTCAGTTCTAACAGTGCTTATACACACCTCTTTTTGGCATAAACACTATTTTAAATTAATATTCGTATTGGTTCTTAAAATACAACATCCACTAACGTATAATATTGCATAATTCCAAGTCATAAATTTAAGAAAGAGGGCAGCTAGCACGCCTTTATTTTTGCAATGTTATAGGTCATGTAAATTAAGAACTGCTCATGTTTATTAATTAAATTTTTCGATTTGCCTGTTGGTGTGCTTACGGACAATTCCTGCAATCCTAACTTTGTTGTAGGCTAAGTTAGACCAAGTGTAGTCCCAATCTTACTAGATAACAGGATTGGATCAAAGTTAATTTTTTATAATGCCCTTAGTATGTGTTTAAAGTTATGGCGTATACAATTTCTGTTTGCACATGTTTAAACCATAACAAATCATCCATGCAAATAAAATAACATGCTGTATGTCGTTTCGGCTTCAGCGACATCAATTAAATCCCATTCGACAACCCAATGATGTATCCGCATGTTTTTACATATGTATACATAATGTAGTAGATACCTTCACTAACCCCACTTTAAAGTTTTACTTCACTTGTGTAAGCCGATGTGCAGTATTCCCATAAAAACTCATGTTCGATTCCTTTCAATTAAAATGTTTTCCAACTATCAGCAATTTATTAATTGAGCGAAAGTTTTTCATTTTATACCTTCGATTAATTTCCACAATGGCTACCTTTTTTTTCTCTCATATTTTTGGTCGGAAACCACTTGAAAAACCTGTAACGGAAAAGGTGTGTGAAATATGAGTTGAACGAGTTTTTCCGTCGAGTTGCATATGGGTGAATGTGCTTAAGCCGAGAAATATTTATACTCGAACCCAGTAAGTGTAGAGCCATTCAAGAGAATATTCCTAGATATATTGATATACTTTTTTCATTTAAAACCGAAAATAGTTGGGTTGAAAAGATTGAGTCTCTTTTTAATCTGTTCGGCACTTGATGATATAAAAATTGAATTGAGTAATTGCTTTGAAATTTTTAATGATTTGGTAAGTAAAGGACCGGGCAGCTGAGTTGGTTAAACTTTTTTGGGCCGCGGGCCATGCGGTCATTTGTACATTTGAATGGTTTTATATTTTGGTCGACATTCTGCCATTTCATTTTGGGTGCAGTTTGTAGAATATGTAGGTACTAAACAAGGGCACACTCATCATTCAAGGGTCGTTTAAAAGTATGGTGGTAGGTACCTATTTACTTTAAACTTTGCACGTTTAAAGAAATCACAAAAATTTACATATGTGTCTTTGCATTTTTTTTGTCAATGGTGAAGCAACGTAATGGTGAAGCAACAAGTTCTATATAGAATAACTTCAAATTTGTAATAGTTATAAACGCTGTTGCGCATTTCCCCCCCTTACCTCATTTAACCCAACTGATGAGTTAGGAGTCCCTGCCTGAAACACGGCAGCCTTCCATTCTCTGCGATTGCGGCACGCTCTCTCCAGTTATCTAGGACAAGCGCTCCGCCTTTCTTGTAAACTTGATTGATGATTTGGTATATGCGCCCTACCAAAACATCACCTCCGTATTTGAGGAGCTCTGTAGGTTGATCATCACAGCCGGCGGCCTAGTTGTTCTTAAGCTTCTCCAACTTCTTCTATACTAGGTCGCAGTATTGGTTCTTCATTGACTGGACGTGGGTTCTCTCCTTGCCCCATCACTCTATATACATGATGCCCGTTTAGCAGCAGCTAAAAGTGCATCTACTACTCCCTGCCCTTCGGTGACTAGGTTTCCTTGGCCACCTGGGTGGTTAGGGTGGTTTCAGCTACCTCTTTGATAATGTCGCGATACTAGGACTGGGTGTTGGCGTCTGTGGTAGGTGAATGCAAACTGGAGAGTCTCGCTCAGGCGCTCTCTGTAGTCTCAGGCATCCAACTTCGAATTTCTTCTTCTAGGCAGTTCGCAGCTTCTTCTCTTTGGACAGTCGAGCTTTATATCTAGATTCAACAAGAAAATGGCCACAGTCGAGGGGCAAACCCCTGGGTATGTGTACACGTTTATGATGTTAGACACGTGCCTCGCAGCGATGAACACATCGTCGATTTGGTTCTCCTGAATTGCTGTAATGTCGGTCTTGTACCACGAGAGGACAGATTCAAGTTTAGCACCTGGAGTGTAGAGTGTCCGTTAACGTTATGGCTATACCTGTCTCTCTCATAACTATATTTTTTTACATAGTCGGAAAGTTACCCCGACGGCTCAACCCCAACCTGGAGGACCAGGCCCTCGTTTCGACCCTAGGACAGCAGCTATTCTTTTTTATAGGCATGAATACCCAACGTAAGTGGAATACTCAGCTTAAGCTGCACGTCAATCAATTTTTCAAGGTCCTTGAGTAGAAATGATGAAAGGCTGATAGTCCTGAAGCTTTCGAGCTCGAAACTTATTACACAGTAAGACATGGAATTAAATTATCGTAATAATAATGAGCCTATTACGTGATCTTTGCATTGCGATTGATTTAAAAAAAGAATTTAAAATTTCTTTTATTCAAATAATTTACTATTAATAAGTTAGTTTATTTGACTAAGTTCATAAGATGAAAATCGGTGGATTTTCCTTTATTGGTAGATGGTTGTAAGTCATTTATACAACAACAGTTTTTAAGCGTGTACACTTGTCAGAACGTAGTGCTTTGTGTATTAAAACCATTACATTCATATGTATTTCAAATCGGTCTCCCTTATGTACTGACCCCTTACAATGGAAATGCGAAGGTATATTGGCCTAATTTGGGCTAAAAAGTATTTACGTCAGAGCCACAAATGACTCTGTCGATTCTTTGTTAAAGTTTTCCATTACTTGCATAAATAAGGGTATAATGCAAAAGATGAATATATTTCTGGAGTTTAAGGTCTGCAAAGGATGATTGAAATGATTTCCGTTCCATCATATTAGCTGCCCTCATAATTAATTCAAATGTGTGAACGCGTGATGATGGTTAACATTCGAGCTCCAAATGGACTTGATCTTGCACAACTACACAAGAGTAGTGAGTGACTGAAAAGAAATAAATGAAGACAGGAGTACAAGAAGGTCCCACCTACACATAAATATATAGATATTGTGTACCAATACCACGTCATTCGATTCTGACGGAGTGACTGACTGGCACACATATCAGCTGCGCTGAGCTGTATCAATCAATCAAAGAATCTCTGAAATGGAGCAGTATGATTTATGATGTGCTTTGATGATTAGGAAAATCCTGTGGAAACACAAACATACATAATGTATACATATGTGTATATCAACCACAGTAGAAAGTTTGTCGAAAAGAATATTTTCAATTTAGAAAAAGTTGTAAATTTGACTTGGGATAGATGGTCGTTTTAATAGAGCAAGGACGTTGTTTGAATGTTTGGACTTCTTTCAGCTGTAATAGATATCAGAAGATTATTAGTTGGTATGATTCACATAGTCCCTAAATTCAAATAACACTGTCAAGACGAATAAACTCACATATGAGTGCTGTGTTAGATTGGGGATGAAAGCGGCTCGCTTATCGATAAGATGTATGGGGAAGTGAAGTGTGTTTGCATTTTTTGTGTAAAAGTATTATGAACTTTTAGCCATGCTTGTTGACCAAAGATTAGATTTAAAAATGATTCTGGGTTGGTTTTTATTTCTTTTCAAAAAGCAAAAAGAAGGGTGATAATGTATTACATAATGTAGATACATATATCCTAAAAGAATTGCATAGTAAAGGCCCGCAATCACATATCTGAAGAGCTGACATAAGAAAAAACATTCTTATGAGGTCTATATTAACAAAATTAAATGTTACTTTAAAAGGAATCCTAAGATTTTCTGGAAATACATTAAATCAAGGCCGAATTCTTCTAATTTTCCACCAAATATGGAGTATAATAATCACGTATCAAATAAAGAAGATGAAATATGTAACAGCAAACATATTTGCTGACTTCTTCCAATCAACATATTTAAGCCCTGAATTATTGATACGTAATAATATTTCCTCCAATATAAAACCAAACTGTGATATTCTGACACTTAAACTGACTGAATTTGAAATCGTGCAATATATGAATACCTTAGATGATAACTGTGTTCCTGGTCGTGATAGTTTTCCTAGCATTTTTCTTAAATCTGCTATTAAATTCATCTGTAAACAGTTAACTTATTTATTCAACTTGTCGTTGTCCAGTGGAGTCTTGACGTTATTGTGGAAATTGTCTTTCATTGTCCCTTTACACAAAAGTGGAAACAAACATCACTTGGAGAATTATAGATAGGGTTACCAGTTGTAACGGAATGACCGGTACGGTACAGAAATTAGGCACTGTGTACCGGTGTTCTAAAGCGGTACACACAATAATACCGAAATCATAGACGGAAATATTGGCGTAGCTACATTTTCCCAATCCAATAGAGTAATATAGAAAAAAACATAAGGAAAGGCTACAGTCCGCGTGGGGCGAACAGTATGATACCCTATCCATATCCCTATATGCCGCAAAGCCGCAAAGAAAAAAGCGTTAAAAAGATGATGGGTAGCATTTTATTTCATTCTATAAATATTATAAAAAAAAAAATATTTTTTTAAAAAACGCCCCCAAAAAGTGGGCGTGGCCAACAACTTGGTATATTGGAAAAAATATTGCGTAAATATCTTGCTAAACCTTTTTTTTCAGTTTCTATAAAAATTTTCGAATAAAACAGCATTTTAGTGAAAAACGCCCACAAAAAGTAGGCTTATTATATGATGTATAATATGACAAACTGTATTATATGATAACATGTATTATATGATAAACTTGTAAAGGTGGGCAGTACCTACATATCTTGTAAGGATTACAACACTCTATCTCTCTAACTTTAGCTTTAAAACTGTTTTTTCTAAATTGTGGGCGTGGCAGTGGGCGTATCAAAAAACAATATTACACTCTTCCTTTTCGGGACCCTAGGGAGTATATGTTCCAAATTTCAGCTTTCTAGCTTTAATTTAAAGGCCTATAAACATTGCTAAATAGTCTTAGGTTTTGGTCCTGATCATAAATATATATACTTTTGAAGGTCTATAAGGAATATTAAGGGGTGTTACAAACTATGAGTCAAAATTAATATACCCTTAGGATAGGGTATAAAAAGTGAAACCACATGGGTACTTTATATATTCGTTAATATTCTTCATCTGCATTTTAACATTTAAACTCTCGAATGCCATTTGACATCGTGAAAAAATATTCACATTTCCATTCGTGTACTGTACGAGTGGCGAGACTAAAGGAATTTTGCGATTCAATCGATGTCGAATAAAAAAAATGTCTTGGCTAATCCAAAATTCCCTTTTCGCGATGAAGTAAGTAAATAGTCTGCCTTAATAATGCAAAGAAATATATCTACTTCTGGATGTATATGTCAATAACTGGATGACTCTTTGAATTTATTTGGTTAGGCAGCACTCTCTAATCGTACAGTTAAATTAACTGAAAGCGACTGCGTCTCGGAAAACTCAGTGTTTCGTTTGAATCGCGACATAAAAATATTTTTTTCCAGAAAGCCATTTAACGAAAGAATGAGTACTAACTGAGAATAGGTCGACCATTTTACGGGTTGTATTAACATTTTTATTTTTTTATTTTTTTCGGATTTTTTTTTCTGATTTTCTGATCAGAGGTGCGTCGAATACGTTCAATTTGGCCATCTTTCGATCTTCGTTTAGTCTGGCACTCAGCCAATAACCAGAATTGGTACATGTTGAAGCCTCCGCACAGTTCATTGTATCAAAGAACCGTTTTGATCTATATCGTCATCAATTTTCCATTAATTGACCGCGACAACTAAAACTTCAACAGATAATATTAAGGTACATACATTTTTAAAAATACCAAATAGGTATATATATGAATAAAACTATTGTTTGTAAAATATTATTTTGTGTACCGGAATAGCTAAACTGTCCTCTATACCAACATTTTTTGAGAAAATTATTTGTAACTATGTACAAATTTATTGTCGTAACGGTTTTGCTGATGAACAACATGGTATTTGTCAAAAAAATCAACTGTGACAAATTTAATTGGATGTAAATTGCAATAAAAACTCTCTAAAAGGCTTACAAACAAATGTCTTTTATGCGGACTTTAGTAAAGCGTTTGATAAAGTGAATATAACATGATTGATGTTATAAAAATTTAAATTATATGAATTCCCTAAATGGATCTCGAAATGGATTTCTTCTTATTTAAGTAATCGGACGCAAAATGTGAAGTTTACAAATAGTTGTTTATTCTGGTGTTTCTCAAGGTAATCACTTTGGGCCACTTTTATTGCTTTTGTTTATTATTCAATATATATAATCATATACTGGATTGACACATGTCAAATCGAACATCGTCGATTTATGATCATAATTGTCTGTGTAAGTTACTAAAAATTGTGTCTTATCTCAACTTCAGATCTCTTGAAAAATAAACACGCGCAAGATAAATTATCTTAATTTGCATTTTGCCTTATATCTCACTGAATTTGTATACCCTATCCTAAGAGTATATTCATTTTGACACATAGTCTGTAACACCCCTTAATATTTGTCGTAGACCCATACAAGTATATATATTTATGATCAGGACCAAATCCTAAGACTATTTAGCAATGTCCGTCCGTCAGTACGCAATTTTAAGGCTTTTAAAATTAAGCTAGGAAGCTAAAATTTGGACCACATACTCCCTAGGGCTCCGAAATGGTTTTGATTTTTTTGAATACGCCCACTGCCACGCCCACAATTTAGAAAAAACCGTTTTAAAGCTAAACTTAGAGAGATAGAGCATTATAACCTTCACTGCCCTCCTTTATAAGTTTTTCATAAAAAGTTTTTTGCCACGCCTACTGTTTGTGGAAGTTTTTGACTAAAATGCTTTTTTCTTCGAAAATTTTCATAGAAAGCGAAAAAAATGTTTAACAAGATATTTACCCAATATTTTTTCCAACATATCGCCCATACAAAGTTTTTGGCCACGCCCACTTTTTGGGGGCGTTTTTCAAAAAATATTTTGTTTTTGTAAATTTAACGGAATGAAATAAAATACTATCCATCATCTTCTGAATGCTTTTTTCTTTCGGGCATATAGGGATATGGATAGGGTATCATACTGTATCAAAATGTGAATAGGAACAAAGGAGGCAAAAAGTCGCTTCTAAAAGTCATTCTCTCAGAGTTAATAGTTAGAGGCTTTTTGTCCGAATTATGTTTGTTGATTTCTTTTGCTCTCCTGAAAATATAAAAAATAGACTTAAGATGGTTTACCTTCTCAGCAGAGAATTATTTACAACTAGCTGTTACCGGGCTGCTTTGTTGACCGTATATTAAGCATGACTTTAAAAATGGTTTAAATTCTTCCCATTACCATCTTAGGCTATCTTAAGTTTTTCATTGCCCAATCTCTTTTGAAGGTCTGACAAACGTTCAAGAGACAGACTTGCTATAATAAACTTATTAAACACCTGCCGTTCGAAACGGTGTACAATTCTAAGCCCATTCTAGGTCTTAGTGATCTAATGAAAGGTTTCTCTGGTGCCGGAATCGACTCTGGTGAATATCGGATAAAATTGAAAGAATTTTTAGACAGACCAAAATCTGTAATTTATGCAGAAGTTTTCGGTAATCGCAACTGCAAAGTTGCCTTTAAGGAGAAACGTAAAAGGCATTGGCTTGAACTCATAGGTTTAAAACACAAGCTGCGCTGCTTCTACAATCACCTCCAAAATTGTTTGGCAAATGTAGTTCTGTAAAAGAGCAGACGCCTTTGTCAAGCAAGGTTTATTTTAAGCCCTTGTTAGCCAGCAACCTCATGTGTTGCTGCACATCTATCCACAATACAATCAAATGCATTCGCTTCTTGGTAAATTTTTGCCAAGCTCAGCATGCAAAGCAAGCTTTTATACAAGCAAGTTGTAAAATTGGTTTGGACGTATGGTATAAAACTTTGGGGATACAAATTTTACAAAATTTTCAAAATAAATTGCTAAGAAGAATTTTAAATGCCCAGTGGAATATCAGAAATAGTGATAATCACCGAGACTTAGGTATAATTGCAGTCGAAGACGAGATAAAAACATTTTCCCGTAAGTAACGGCCTCGCCTTTATGGCTATTGCAATAACGAAATTATAAAAAATTTGTACGAGACAAATTTAGTGCGCCGACTTAAACGGATAAAACCATTTCAACTAGCTTAATAAGATGCAACCGCGAGCAATTCACGGTAGCAAGTACTTTTCCTGAGATGTTGCCTGCCAAACGTGTATAAGAACGGAAATGAGAACTACTAGATAGGAATAACCTAGTTGTGATATGAAGTATTTTGAAGGGAGGTGTTTTAGTGAGTAAGAAGCTCACGATATTATAAGCACACGCGGCGGGTCCTCATAATGTCTTACAAAAGATTTTCCACCTACCCACAAAAAAAAATCTATCCACAACCTGCTGAATGCTAGCGCGATCTTGCATCATCCAAACATTCAAAGCTGCAGGTCCGAAATTCATCAAATTTATATATCTGTTCGTGAGTTAAGAAGATCCCTAACCAAATGTCTTTGCTGATGACTAAAGAAATTTTAAAGGAGAGCAACAAATTTTTTCTTAAAAAGCTGAAAATATGATATAGCGTACATTTGGTTATTCACACAAATTCGAATACATACTCTCCGATAGGAAATGCATAAGTACATGATGGTTATGGTCAACTAAGGTATTAATACTTAAGCAGTGAGATACTTTTTGCAGCTTTCACAGAATAGAATAACGATGTAGGTATTATAGTTTCTTCCTTTGTTTACGGATTTCAAAGAATCATTAACGCAAGAAACAAATTGAAGTCACAATTTTATAATTGCAAAAATCGAAGAAAATTATACTTATTTGTGAAAATTCATATTGCATCCTTCAACATAGACACTTGTGTTGTTTGAATTATAAATTGGCGATGCGAATTGTTTCCACGAATTCGATTTACATTCTTCATGCCCACCGGGAGGGAAGAACTGCATTCGATGATGATTTAGTGGTGTGAATTTTTGGCCATATTATTTTACTTCCCAATTATATTTTATTACATATAAGTCGGTTACCTACATGTATAAGAAAATCACATCACGTCATACCTACTTCTTATGTAATCTCTTCCTCTAATCTGTATTATTTCCTTTTCCCCAATTACACACTCAGATTTATACGTTTTAAAGCTAGAAGGAAATTAAGACAAACAAAAAACAGTAATTTATCAAGCCCTCCCTCTTATACTACTTAACCGTATATCTACGAACCAACAGAAAATAACACCTAAAATATTGCCTCTCACATAAAATTAGAATTCGTTAACTTTGTCCCACAGGATGGAATAAATTCTCTTTTTTTATGGAAATGTTAATTAGCAAAAAAAAAAAAATAACAGCATGAAAAGTCTTCCTCTTTAAGTCCCTTTCGAACAAAAAACGAAGCCCAAAATCGAGATTACTCACACGTTTTTTATGCACATTCTATACCTATATAGATTTTAGCACCCGTTAAAGGGGCAAACTCATAATGGAAAAGCGATTTTCGGGCAACAAACGACCGACATTGGAATGGCAAAAGCCATCTCAAGCGTTAAAACAAATCAAATTAGGTATGCAGAGTGCGGACACTTCGCTTTTAATTAAGCGCGTATGATGCCACATTATGGGAATGAAAGCAACCGTCCACAGTCTGTACAACCTACGATCTACCGTCCACTCTATACGCAGTCTATCCATTCAATCTGGTGCTGAGATAGTGCTGGATAGATGTGGAAGTGGAGCATGCTTGTTTGTTGTCCTTCATGTGTATGTTGGCACCCCTTTATATTCAGATTGTTGTTGGTGTTGGTGACTCTTTTTTTTTTGTCCGACCATCACAGATGGGTAGTACAACGGGCAATAACAGGATAAAAGTCGGACCTTGCCAACAGGAAGGTTACTTTATGGGATATTCGAAAGCTATAAATTGTATGTTTTAATGTAATTAACACTATTTTGGGAACTCTCATTACGGTAATTGCACTCGAGTACGATGACGAGGACAGTAAGGGAATATACACAATAACGATTCGAAGGACACTTCTTAGCGGCAAAAAAGAGTTCTCGGTTAACTGCCAAGCGGTAGCATCGGGCAAAGGTAGATTTTACCCAAACGGCCGGGAAGGGTTATAGGTATATGTATTGCTGCCAGGCAGTCTTCCCAGCGCGACTGATGGAATAATATTTTGGCACGTGTTCAACAAACCACTTTAGATCCATTTCTCACCCCATAATCGAGTAAAGCGTGGGGTCGGGTGTTCTAGTGTCGGCGCGGCGGCTGATAGATAGGTACAATGCTACATGAGCTCGCAGAATTTCTCTCTAAAATGTCCTTTTGAAATGCTTTTTTATTACCATGCTACAACCGAATAGTGTTTCAATGTTTTTCGTTTTTTTTTTTGTTATTTTGTCATGCATTTGTTTTGGTTTTTGGTGGTCGACTTGCTGTGCTGGGGAGACTGGAGATGGAAATTTCTTATCCTGAGACTTTATCTACAACCGAATGGTTTTTGTATTTATACATACGAACATACAGCCGACTCGCACACATATGTATATGGATCATCATAGTGGCGTCATTTATTGCATTGTATATCCGACAGTTATTCCTTGTTTTTAAGTCTGCTTTATCGCTGAGAAACGACTATGCACCGCACACACTCCGATAGGATAAAATTCCGTGTATGGAAGTAGGCGAGAGCAGCTTACCCATGCAGTGGAATGGCACACGGCATTCTTGAATTAAGATGTGTCTGTGTAATCTGCATTATCCTTGCAATCGTTTTTATTTTCAATGCCTGGATTTTAGGATGAAGCCTCGAAAATGTATGCCGTAAGCTGCCGTGGCAGAGAAATGCCACACATGCATATGGATATGCATACCTACGTACCTATATGCTGAGAAAAAGCTTGAGGCGATACGCTACACTAAGCATCAGATATACGCTCGTGAAGCACATTAGAATATCAACATAACTAAGATCCTTTGGCAGCAACAAAAACAGACTAGGTACCTACCTACAAACTATCAGAGTAATAGATAGCTACCTATATAGAAGTAGATAAAAGGCATTCAGTGCTGCATACATAGGTACGGACAGAGAAAGAACTTTTTAAACAATTTTTTTTTCTATTCGCGGAGTGAAAAAATAGAATGTCCCTTGGACATCCTTTTTTTCTCCATTTTTAAGTTTTTTTTTTTTTTTCATTCATGCCCATGGTCGTTGCCCATGAGTGCTAATTTGGAATTGTAGACGTTGCTGTTCTTGTTGCTTTTATGTTTTTGCTATTAGAATTGGAGATTTTTGGCGCCATTAAGCTATTTTGTTAATTTAGAGCATTTATCAATGTGAAATTAGTTTTATTGTTTCTGCTGTGTTTTTCCTTTCTTTTGGATTTTCCACTTGAAGGGAAGATAGGAAAATGAGAAAGCGCAACGACTGAGGCATGCAGGCCAACTTTTAATTTTTAGCTTTAAATTATGCATTGTACAAGTTTGGGAAGATAGCAGGATAACGTGAGTTAAGTGGATGGGATATGCAGCTGCAAGTAAGTATAAAAACTATTTTAGAATAAATTAAGAGGATTGCGGGTAATTGCGGATTTTAGGGAATATTTATTTAGTAGATGTGTCTTAAGCCTTTTAAAAATGTTTACTGACATAAGTTTGGTAAAATGATTTATAAGCTGACAGATTATAAAATTTAAGGTACCTTTATATATTTGTGGTTAGGTATATACATATGTAGGTATACCTACATGCAATTCAAAACTCCTGTAGAACTAGTAACAATTAGTGTTTCCGTACAAAATTTTCAAAGTCCGTTCAGATTGGAAGAAAAATTAATTCATGGGTAAAGGCACTATTATACGAACAAAACATACTAGGTAGTATCGTATCGTTACTTCCTTGAACGGATAACTCGTTTAAACGGACGCGGTCATTCGATTACAGACCAAAACTATACAAAATTCTCTTTTGAACGGACGCAGCTGGAGCTTTAAGATACAAATACTTAAAACATGAAATACCACAGTTGCTTGTATCCAAATAGATGTTTCCTCTAGTAAGTTAAAAGAACATTTTTCTCCTTTTGGCATAGAGGGGTTTCCCCGGTTTTAAGGACTTGGTTCTAATTCGTAGGTATACATACCTATATCGCTGACTGCATCAATTGAGTTTTCTTGTTTCTTCGCAGGCTGATTTGTTCTGTTTAATGTCGATTACAATTAGGTTAATTTTGAGTGCAGTGGTTAAGTGCCTTGGACCACTAAGCGAGGGGTCGCTGGTTCAAATTCGGACCTGTACCACCTGAAAGTGTTTATTCGGTGCCCCACCTCTTGCGAAAGTTTAACATAAGAACTGTCATTACAAGTTTCTCAAAATAAATTGCCGTTCGAAATCGGCATTAGACTCTTTAATTTTTAATATAAGAGACATATTCAAGATTTTAATTAGTGGCGACAAAAGTAAGTTACCAAAATGCATACAGTTTTGTGCAAAACATACCGAAATAAATTTAGTTCGCACAAATACAGTGAGGGGAAAAATTATTAATCTTTATATTTGATTGATTTTTTAAAAAAATACTCATAGATATTTCTGAAGATCAGGCGCGAAAAATGTGCTACAGTAGAGGGTGACCTCACCTGAAGTTATATCAAGATAAAATAAATAACTACTATTTTGATTATTTTCTTCAAAAATGTATGCCATCAAATTGTAATTATTTTTTGACTTATTTCTCCGATAAATTCTCTGTGAATTTTTTGAAAAACGATATTTATGTGGAGTAAAGTGTAAATGAAAATTGTAGTTTGTTTACTTAAGGACTTATCACTTTTTTGGGGCTTATAAAATCACACGATGCAGCTAACATTTTTTGCGTAAGGCGTCAACGAATATGTTAATTGTTTTTTCTAGCTATATCTAATATTCTGAAATTATATCATTTAGAGTAGATATTATATCACACATAGTAGTTATTTACTTTACCTTGAGCAGGGATGATGATAGAACTTTCTAATTTACCACATTCTTCGCGTCCGATCTTCAGAAATATCTGCCCGTATGAATACTAAATTTTACCAAATTTATTCTGGTACGTTTTGAAAACACTGTATGCACATACATACTAATTGTACTATCGTCTCCCTTCGATAAATTGTACAGTCCCGTTAGAACAGTTAAGTTAGTATATATTAGAGAGGTTCCACTGTATTCTTATAATAATGTGTTACACAAAAAAAAAGACTTAAACTCTGTTTAAAGAGTTTCGTGCCTATTAAAAGTCGATGTTGCCTTGTGTCTTAAAACTACTATCGGCGCAAATTTTAAGAATTTTCTACTTGAATTTAAGTCGTAGATACATATATGTATTAAATTTTAGTAATACGAATTAATTTGGTTTCGCAATTTGATGTCCAGAAATTAAAACAAAATTTTTAATTGTCCGGACATACTGCTCGGCTAACAAATTCTTACTAAAACACTCCTCTATGATAGCTACGTATATTTCAATTAATTTAAGAGAAAATAATTGCATTTCTCTCACAGATTTCAATTATTCGGAAAGGTCTTAAAGGCGAAAACGTCTGCACCTCCTCCTGGCTACTGAGTGGAAAAAGGTTAAGTCTTCGGCTATACAAAAATGCTGGAAGCCTTTAATGTCTCCTGACAGTGAGTGGGATGAGGAGGATGAGCTGCCGTTGAGGATCATCAGCGATAAAATCATTACTGATCGCGAAATGATGACCATTAATGACTTGCTTCAAGATTTAATTGCCACTGAAACTTTTGTCACCGAGGAATTAAGTAATTGTATTGCCGGTGCCTGTTTGCACTAATCTAGAAGCCGAAGAAATCGAGAGTGAAGAAGAAAGCACAGGTGTAAGTGTAAGTCTTCCACGGCCAAAAATGAAAACAGAACATGCTATCCAAGCATTCAGCATTTGTCTTCAATGGGCTGAAGAAAACTCGGTTCCACTAGAAGATACCTTGACTCTTCAAAAACTGAGAGAGCTGGCCTTTGACATTAATATATCCTCTAAGAAGAAGCAAACGAACATTGACCAATTTTTTAAAGCAATTAAATCAAAAACTGTATTAACTGTACTACATAATATATACATATATATATTCATATACATAAGTATATACATAAGTATATTCCTTTTCTTTTCTGTTACGACGACCAATATTCTTTTATTTTTTATACTATAGTTTTCACCTTAAATTCTAACTCAAGGCAGTTTTTTTTTCTGACTCGATTAAAGCAACAACCTTTTGTAACGCAATTGCTCGAATTTCGATCGGTTGCTTTTACCGAGGGCGTACTGTATATCCAATATGTTTCTATATATGTATATGTAGGGGACACTAGTTCTGTAAAAGTTACCCACAATCTTGCATTTTAAACATAATAGGTATTGTTGAGATTGCGTATCTTATCACTATAGTGTGATAGCGGAAAAACCCGCCACGCTTGAGAACATCATTCTGTGAAGTGCACATCTGTCATAATGGTGTTTCTCCAGAATCAGCCGAAGTGTAAATATGTAGTCGATTGTGAGCAAAATTGAAATGGGCTGCCTCATATCTGCTTCCCTACCAAAAATATAGCCAAAATCAACTTTGGGGAGGGGCATAATCAAGCAGTACGCATTGGCACTTTAACATTTATAGCTTGTTATCAGCCCTTATAGGTGCAGAACGATCTATAGGATGCTGCTCATCATTCACAAAGGTGATATTAGTTTCTGTCTGGAAGTTGATAAAATGACATCGTACTTTATATGCTAATGTTATATACACCATCCAGACAAATCAAATACTTCTTTTATAGAGCACTGAAACGTTTTAAGTACTTCTCATATACACTTGTACTGGCTGTTCGTGCCCGCCGTGGTTTGGTTTTGTAAGGGCCATTTATGCCTTTAGAAGATAAAACAATGCAAAAGCTGTGAAAAGCAAGCGCTCTTCATGTTTTGTACGCTGAGCGGAGAAGTAATTGTCTAGTTTTCCGATTTCAAGAGTCGTAAAACATATAACAACAATCTTAAGAATGAATAAAGCATTATTTTGTTATTAAAACTTTTGGTTTCAAAAGAAACAATATAGATCACAATTAAAAAAAAAAGTAGATAACAGTTGGCGATATACTTATTGATAAAATCCTAATGTTACCTGTCAAGAAAGCACCCTTCCTTTTTATATTACATTAAATATTTGCAGATTCAGTTCGACTTCATATCAGAACCTCTAATGTAGGTACCCTTTTCCAGCAGTGAATTGAATTTTGTTCTTTCTTTGGAAGGATGTCATTCCCTGAACAACTAATATTTATACGATAGAAAATAATGCTTTAAAGCTATACACCCGTACGTGACAGCTATCCTGCATTTCTTTTTTTAACATTTCAGTTGACAAATGATTTCGTTTATATGAAAAGGAAATGTCAACAAGCAACGAGTGAAATATAAGTTGTTTATGTGTCAGACATGAACAATTTTATGTGTAGTATACAAAAAAGATGTTGTACATACTATATGTGTTTTAATGCGCCATCTGGTGTTCTGACACGTTAATTGGAAGAGAAGTGTACATAGGTGGATGATAAATATTCTTCTTGCTTCTACGTTTCACCTGAAGATGAGATAAATGAGTTCTTTGTTATATCTCGACATCTGACGGAAGGTCCTTTGAGGCATTCCACATCACTTTAGGAACACAAACGCTGAAGGATGTGAGAGAAAACAGAATGTAAATTTCACCGAATACCACACAGAATATTAATATTAGATCCTAGCTTTGCTGTTAGGCATCTTTTGTGGATGTGAGTGTGTGTATCTTGATTTCATATGTAATAGTAGTTCCCTACATCCAGCTGATTAAGTAAGCTTATTTGATTTTTCTTAGAAGCCCCAAGGCTACAGAGACTGTCATGTTGCTTTGAGTGTTGTGTTTGTGGCTTTTTAAGTCACTCATTTTCTATGTTGGTAATTAATCTATTTTAATAGAGTATAGAAATTGAGTTGTTTATTATTTCTTGATATTGCTGATTTAAATGTATGAATGGTTTTCCAAGAATCAGTCAGAATCAGAGAAATGCATATTATAGCGGTTGTCGTTTCAAATCAAAATATCATTAAAAATTATACAAAAATAATAAATCAAAAAAGATGACGTTTAAAGATCAGATTTTTGTTTTCTTATGGTTTGCGCATAGAAAGTGGATTTTTATCACATTACTAAAAATTTTCAGAGTAATACAGCACAGGCATTATAGAAAAGAGGAATAAGAATAAAGATGCACATTGGTTTTAAATTGTTGGCAAAAATAATGTGAAGTAAAAACAAAGTTTTGTAGAACATTCCATATTTGTATTGTACGGCAAAGGATAGAATCCGTATTTAACCCGATTGGCATTGATGAAATGTTGTTATAAATCTGTAAGAGAAAAGGATACCCTGTAAATTGTTTCCTGTATTTTGTTGATGGAGACGTTTTCCAGTTATATAATCGTTATGCTCAATATCTCATGACTAAAATCGACTAATTATTTGGTCTTCGAAATAAAGATATTTTTTTGGTTTCATATGGAAATATCCGAAAATGGAGCAGCACTGCAACTCGAGACACAAACGATAAGCTCTGCAAAAATGCCTGGAATGTTTCTGATGAACAAATAGTAGAGTGTAAAATTTTGTTTGATACGCCCACTGCCACGCCTACAATTTAGAAAAAACAATTTTAAAGCTGAAGTTGGAGAAATAGAGTGTTGTAATCTTAACAGGATATGTAGGTACTGCCCACCTTTAAAAGTTTGTCATATAAAGTTTTTTGCCACCCCTACATTTTATGGACGTTTTTCACTAAAATGCTGTTTTCTTCAAAAATGTTCATAGAAACCGAAAAAAAATGTTTTACAAGATATTTAGCTAATATTTTTTCCAACATATCGCCCAGACCAAGTTTTTGGCCACGCTCACTTTTTGGGGGCGTTTTTTTTTTCAAAAAACTTGTTTTATTTTATAAATTTTATAGATCATCCATCATCTTCTTAACGCTTTTTTTTTGCGGCATATAGAGATCTGGATAGGGTATCATACTGTTCCATATATATATCATAGTGTTTCGCAATATCCATCACAACACAATGCTCGGAACCAATAACAAAATTTGATGTAGAGCTTAAATACAAAAAGAAAATTCGAAAAAACCGGAACCACGAACTTAATCTCCACATTTAATTTGTTATTTGTAGAGGCCCAATCGAGAGGCTCGAGATCATCAGTTACTAAAACCGCTGTAAAGCCTATACTGATCTTTTCGACCTCATCACGGCATATTCTCAATATCTCATGATGCTCAGCCGCGGCCATCAAGTGCTCACAAGCTTGTACAAGTTGAAGGAAAGTTGGAGAATAATTTTTCAATATTTTCATTAAGTTGCATTAACATTTTCTTCGATGATTCCTTATTATTATTAGTTTCGTAGAATAAAGTAAACAACATGATATGTTTACTACACATTTAAGTTAAATAAAGTGCACGACTACGTCATACGAAACTTTCTCGCTACATTATGTGAGTTTTTAAATCGTCTCAAAAAGATCACATAGCAAATTTATTTCAACCACTTTTAGGTATTGAAAATTAGATTTTTTCAAAAACGGCAACTACGATTCTAATGTAATTTCGCATAATCGACACATATAACTCAATTGTTCAAAATACAAAAACTTATGAAAATCGTTAGAGCTGTTTTCGAGAAAACGAATTTAATTTAAATTTAAGAAAATCGTTAGGTATTTGAAAAAAAAAATTTAAAAAAAAAATTATTTCAAAAATCGAAGTATGCAAATTTGTCCAACTTTATAGTATACAAAAACAGTAAATTTCTTTCGAGTTTCCGTTATTAGTTTTTGAGATATTGGCGGTTTTATAAATTACCGTTAATCGGTTGTTTTTTTCCAAAAACTGAGTAAGCAGTATATTTGGCCCTATCCCAGGTACTCTTAGTACAAAAAAAGACCAAAATCCTTGGAACCATTTTCGAGAAAGTTAGTCAAAAGTGATTTGCACTTTTGGACTTCTCTATAGTCGTAATATTATCCCTCATACTCAGTTTGAATTCGAAATTTCCGTCCGATCGCAGTAACTTTCCCTTTAGGATATTAATGTAAGTTATGGGCGAGCGAAAACTCAATAAAATTCCATTGCATAAAACTCTATTTTGGGTAGGATAGCAACTCTGACCTAACACTTCCATATAATTAATAATCACGTTCGATTACAAATAAATACATGAAGAAGATGAGAACCGCTTAGCAGCCAGCATAATAACAGTGGCATTAGCAGCGTCGATGATGAAAAAAAAACACCGAAACCGGTGCTCCTGTTATGATACGATGAGAACGGATTAGCAGCCAGCAACAGCATTATGAAAACAATAACACCGAAACCGATCTTTTACCAGCAGCAGCACGAATTGCGACTCTTGTTGGCGGGTATGCTATGGCTACGGAGAGTTAGTTGCAAAAATCCCAAGCAGCAGAACGGTCGGCTACATTTGATAATTTGGCTAAGGCATTCTCATAGAGGAAGGTTAAAAATAGAAGTAACCATTTTTGTATTATCTTTATAATAATAAGAATAAAATCAAATATAAAAAAACGAGGTGTGAAAAATATTATTTTGTATATGAGAAAGTTAAAAATTGCACAGGTAAGAAAATTGCAAGGGACTTTAAAATTAAATATCTCAAAACTGAAATATTAACATAATTTAAAGAAATCATATATTTCTAAAAATGAAGCTCTATTATTGTTATTTGCATTAATTTGTTTCAGGGTACAACTAAGTATTGCTTTCTTTTTAAATCTCCAGTAACTGGGATAAAAATAAACCCTAACTTTAGAACGATTTTTTGTTATCAGAATATATCCACAAATCATACTTAGTATTTAATAAGACATGCTACTTCTGTACCTTAACTTCAGCTTAAGTCGTTTAGCAATTAAACTCATTTTCTATTTTCACTAAAACATGAAAAGAAGACAAACAATTTCATTCAATGACACAAAAGTAACCGTTACATCTTTCGTTTACATAACTCAACTTAAAATACGATTGCAAATGTGAACAACGCACACAAACAAGCAAACAATATGGCCAAAAGGAGGTTTGTATCGTCTGTTCCATCCCCTCGACCACCCCCACCCCCCCACCCCAACCAAGCCAGTTTGTACCGGGCGTATATATTACCGAGGCTGCTGACAATAACGATAGCGGCCCACGACAAGGGCGACAATGACTGCACAGTAACTTCCCTTTGTATTTGCGAACTAAATCTATTTGATATCTAAACGTTGTTCTGCATTTTAGCCATTTCAACGAGGACGACATGCTGAGTGATGTCTGGATGAATGTGTCCTCGCCAGCATATGCACGCAACTGACTCCCACCCACCACGTAACATTCAATACGTTCTGTGAATTTGTAAATATTCCAAACTACCCGGTATTCAACAAAACTAGCAGTTATACACTTACAGTTACAGACGAGAGGGTTCTCTCGATTTACTCCCCACTTTTGTAAAACAGATACTGCTCTGCTCTGCTATACCCACTACATGGAGGTGTATCATCATCATCGCATGTAGGTACTAGCATTCCATAGAACAATGACTGGCTCACAGTTAGATAGTGGCTCGTTCGTATACCCTTAGCTATGCAATGCTAGATTATGAACATTCAAAGTAGTAAATTGAAATAGAGTTGCATTTCTTTTGGTATTTCTGTTCCATTTCCGTGAAGTTATTCATTTCATCATGTGAAGTTCAATTTTTGAACTATTGCGAGTTACAGCAACTGATGGCGTAGCGTTGCACAGTACGGATGACTTCCTTTGCGTTGTCAGCATTACACGATGCTGGGAAAAATAATATTATTGTCTTTGCTTGTTGCCAGAACAATTGTATTCGAATATTTATCATGTTTCTGTTGATGAGAAAGCTCCTTTGCGAACTGACATCCTATATCCGTGCGAATATGAATTTCAATTGGAAACTGATTTTATATTGAATACATTTTAAGTGGAATGCTATGCATTAGATCTTCCTGTACAATGGCTTTAGACTTTGGATATACAATTTGCTAGTATTAATTAAACACGCACGAAGAAGCACTAAACTGCTGGAAAGAAGTCAAAGGACAATAGATTCGTTTATTGTTTCTCTGACGTAGATGTTTTGGAATTCCAATATTTTCAAGGATTTTTCTTAATGATAGCATCGTCCACTGTCTGTTTGCCAAAGCGCCACCGAAAATACAGTTTTTTTCCTTATTACAGAAAAGTTGCCACACAAACGTGCTTCTCTAAAAGACGATTGCCAAACAATCGAATCAAACTGAAGATAGTGTGGTGAACCGAATGAAATAGAAAAAAGTGCAACCAGCATAGTTTTATTCCCACAAGATAGATCTTTGTATCTGATTGGTTTTCAGAGACAATAGTGGTTTTACTGCAAAATGAAACAATGTATATTGTTGTGGAACTACGATGCAAGACGACTTGAATAGAATAGCGTTTGTCCTTGCTGTCATTAGGTCTACGTTGTTGAAAATAGAACAGAAAGTCACCTTTATATGGAACCGTTAGCTAACTAGATTGTGCTACAAACCAAAAGAAGAAGAAGGCACTGCAAATGAGCATTTAAAGCGGAACCACCCTTATTACACAATATACCTTAGCGAATTTAAAAATATCTGGGTACATATCTATTTTTTGAAATGAACTGAACATTGGACTATGAATCGTTGTAGTCTCTCGTGCTAAAAACGTCTTCCAGGTATTTGGCTACTATTCATTTTAGATTGAAAATAGATTTAAATTTTTTATGAACTTGTTATTAAAAATTTAAAATAACATTTACCTCCCTAAATAAAAACAGAGAAATTTTGACTGCATTCAAACGCCGCTAGTCCAGCGCTGATTGCATCAATGTAGTTTGTTGGAACAACTGCTACTGCTCTTATACACACATTTCTGTTCTTCCACAGCTTCTTGCAAAATCAAAACAAGTAACCCGTTCACCTGTTTGTACTTGGTACACCTTTTTTTGTTCATACCCCAATTCTGGCGTCAACAGGCAACGGCAACGGCATAAAAAAAGTGTTTTATTGGGAAAAGTGAGCTTCTTACGTGCACAGGAAGGTAGATGTAAATGCAGGTAATAAAATGCGATAATGATGTCTATTCAGAAAGCACAAAAAGCGTTTAACATTCGTCACCAAACATTTGCCCCACTGTCGTCTATGGAAACGCATCCGGATTGTGTAAATGTTTCTTTGTTTCACATATCCACGTAGGTGAACTCCTACGGAATTGTATACTTTGCACGTTTCCCCAATGAGGATAAGGTCCTCATGCTAGGAATCATTCGCACATGCACAATGGATACTACCAAATCATATATATTTATACCATTCCAGTCTCTAGTTTCTAGCCATCCTAGCAGAGTTTCAAAGCACAACTCTTATGCGCTTTATGAAAAGAAAAAAAAAATGAAACGGAAGTACTCATAGATACAAGAAAAAAAAATATATGAACCATACCCGTTTGTCTTGACTCTTTATGGATTCCGAGTGCATTTCCCCAACAGTTGCATGATTGTGGTACATGACGACACAATTCTGGGACGAGTGCATTTCGCAGGAAAAGAAACGTAGGTACATCCGCTGATGTGGGGCTGGGGGAGTGCATGAAATGAATGCAACTTAAATGGTGATAGATAGACGAATGAATAAGTTCGTTTCGTTTGCAATTTTTCAGTATTTTTTGCATGATTCTCTCACTTTTCTTTCTTTGAATGTTATGATATATTTTCAACAACATTTTTTCTCTTAGTTGCAAGATAATTGCTATCCGACATATGCATAACAGGTAACTGCATCGTGAAGGCTTATATCTTTAGTTTTCTGTCCAGAGAATGTCTTTGCAAACATATGGAACTTGTGATTTTTTTGATTTAAATATAAGAATTGAGTGGTCAGAAATAAGAGCAACAAGACGATTGTTTTCATCTAAGAAAATTCAATTACCAATATACCAAAATGAGATTTAAAAACAAAAATATATAAAATAAATAATTTTACAATTATTTTTTTTTTTATTGACCATTAAAGAAATATAATTACAATGATGTCAGCTACCGCCAGAGTTATGGTATTAAGACCTACCTACTCACGCACGGAGTGACACCTTGACGTGGTGCGTGGGCTTAAGCTGACTCAGGACATTTTGCCTGGATCAACACTATCAGTGGTACGCGAACATCGGACGCTGACAGGGTTGCCTCGGGCGAATGGATTATAAGGTAGGCGACTAAGTCCTCCAACTCTTATTTTGAGTGCATCAGGGAGTAAACCCGCGGAATAAAATTCCACTTTAAAGCTAAGGTGTTGAGGTACCCGTGCCGAAAACTGCATGGTCAGAAGTGGTTAAAGAACTGACCGCAAACGGTCCCCTCCGATACTCAGGCAAGGTCGGTTGTATAAGCGACCAGGTGACTTGACGGCAGTTGAAGTCAGAGGGACGGAATGAAATCTCCTGCCCAGATAGAGAGATCACCACCGAACAGGATGTCGACGACATAGTCGAGTACCTTACCGGGGTGCCCTAACAGCGGCAATAGAGGTTAAAAACGCCCGGCCTGATGGATCTCCAAGATTTCGGAGCTCAAGCACCAGATCTAGATGGAACCTTGCAAAAGAGGACGACCTACAGAGAGAGTGTAAGAATCCTCAAAAAAGAGATAAGATACGCTAAGAAAACTCGTGGAGAAGTTTTTGCGAATCTATCGAATCAACAACAGAAGCGTCCCGGCTTAGGAAAGACCTATCCAAAGAACCAGTACCGGTGTCCTCAATAAGGAAAGCCGACGGTTACTGGACAGAGTCTCATGAGGAGGCGTTGGAAATTCTAACGGAGACCCACTTCCCAGGCTGCATAGAGACCCATGCAGATTAGAATACAGTAAAGCAGGACTCTCGGAGGAGAATGGAGGAAGAAAATATTAAGGCTCCTCTCAAAGCACCAGGGATGAACAACACACGACCGATAATGATCCAAAAAGCTGAGGAAACTGGCATTCCATGGCTGAGGATTATATATAATAGCTGTCTTCGGCTCTGTTAATTTCCCAAAGCATGGAGAGAAGTTCGAGTGATCTTCATTCCGAAAGCATCGACGGCAAGCCACACTACAGCAAAGGACTACAGACCAATAAGCCTGTCCTCGTTCTTACTAAAGACATTTGAAAAGCTTATTGACAGGTATGTCAGAAAGTTGATTGGCGATAACTACCTATCTAAATCACAGAATGCGTACTTGGAAAGTAAATCCGTCGACACTGCACTACATAACGTAGTATCAGTAGTGGAAAAATCCTTACAAAAAAAGGAGTATACTCTGTGTGTATTCCTAGCTCTAGAGGGAGCGTTCAATAACATCGAAGCAGATGCAATCCTGCGCAACTTGACGACCTCGCGCCACTGGACATATACTGCGGCAGCAATGCAGCAAAACGGCCGTTAGATTAAGTGTGGACTCTGGATACACAAACCATACGGACATGCCTCGGTGGAGCCCCATTGGTGCGCACCAACTACGGATTATCTGCCCTCGACATTCCCATTCGACAAGGGATTCATACCAGAATACCAGAAAGAAGCGAATGGGTCGATAAGTTAGTTGCAAAAGACTACGAGATCGCCATACACGGTTCCAAAATGGAACTCGGTACAGGCGCGGGCATCTTCTGTGAATTCCTAGGATTGAGAAAATCCTTCAGAATTAACGACGACTGCAGCGTTTTTCAGGCGGAAAAAGCGGTCATTATACAGGCTGCAGCGGAAAAGAAGAAGGCAGAAAAGGCATTGTTTCGCAGACAAGACCGTTACCGTATACTCCGACAGTCAAGCGCCCATAAAGGCCATGCAGTCGGATGTGGTGAAATCAAGGGCTGTGAACAAATGCACGATGTCATTAAACGAGATATCATCAAACAACTCAGTAACCCTGTGCTGTGTGCCTGGGCACGCTGATATCCCGTAAATTAAAAAGCGGACAAGCTCGCAAGATCAGGGTCGGAGATGAGCGCATCTCTGGAACTCGAAGACATAAGCACACAGCTTAGCTTTATTGTACGAAAAATCGAAATCGAGTCCTTGAGCAAAACCAACCTACGCTGGACACAACTCGATGCCCGCAGACACACCATGGACCTATTGTCAGCGGTTAACAAAAAGAGATCAGAATTCATGATCGGATTAAATTGTAAGGATATCCTTGTGCTAACGGAAGTCCTCACGGAACACTGCGCTGTGGATCTACATGCGAAACGGCTGGGCATAATGCACAATGACTTTTGCAGAAGCTGCAGGGACGTCGAAGAAATGAAGTGACTGTTCGTCACCTGATATGCGAATGTCCAGGCTTAAAAGCGAAAGGTTTATGACCCTCGGCAGATACTTCTTTGATGAGCTGGAGGATGTAAGCAAAGTCGAGCTAAAAGACCTTCTCAGATTACAATCAGGATGGTTCTCAGAGAGTCCCGCTTTGACCACTGGCAGCGGTTTCTTCTTTTATACTTTCAGGTGTTTTTGTTTTATGCGAGGAAGGTACCCAAAGGACACAATGGCCCCAATTTGATGGTGTTAGTGAGCCGTGACAGTCGTCACAAGGGCATCCACCAACCTACCACAGGACACAATGGCCCTAATTTAATGGTGTTAGTGAGCCGTGACAACCGTCACAAGGGCATCCACTAACATACCTAACTTCTGAAAAATATAACAATTTGTTAATATTTATATTAGGTATTTCAATTCAAAAATTTCCACGACTTTAAAATTAAGCTAGGAAGCTCAAATTTGGAGCATATATTCCCTAGGGCTTCGAAATGGTAAGGGGTAAAAACAAAATTGCCACGCCCACAGTTTAGAAAAAGAACCGTTTTAAAGCTAACGTTGAAAAGATAGAGCGCTACAACCTTCACAAGATATGTAGGCACTGCTATATGGTTGAAATAAGCGCAAATCGTCAATTATGTGTATACCTATGTAGTTGCTCTATGAAATTATAAAAATGTTAAACTGCATACAGTGTTTCTTCGAGCGAACAGAGGAAGGGTGGTGAAGCGTTAATAATTAGCCACGGCATTGGAAAAGAGTTGTGGCGGATGACTCCTAAATGGGTAAACGTCAGCTCTCACATCACCGATTTGTTTGGCACCGAAATTAGTGGTCTGCTATCCCATGGTCAAAACCAGGGCCTAGTACTCCAGGTTGGAGGTTGTGCGTCGGTGTAAAATCCCCATCTCTCTCCATTTAACGACGAGTTTATGATCAGTATTACAGGGATTATAACCCTCCCACTTAATTGCATTCCTACTGGTCCGCCTGTGGGTTGGTTTCTACATTTGTGTGATCCAGGAGATTTTAGGCCTGCCTCTCTTACGCGATTGTAAGGAAAAGTTGATTGCCATTGCCTTTTTGACGGGGTTCGTAGGATCCCTCCTTTGAACATGACAATACAAATAGAGTCGGTCGTGCTCCAATTTTTTCGAGATGGGTTCTTTGACGTAAAGGTTTCCTCGGATTCTGGAACTTCTAAAGTCAAGCTTTAGACATATGTACATATACTTATACTCTTCAAAATCAATCCTGTTGTCATGCGAAGCATCTTCATCTCAGCTGCTGCATCTTTGCCCTCATACTTTTTGTACATTGTCCAGCATTGTGAACCGTATGTGAACGCCGGACGCACAACTGGGGTGTAGAGCCTTCCTTTCAGCTTAGGAGACATTTTTCGGTAACAGAATATGGCACAGTTTACCTGTCACTTCATCCACCCTACGCTTACACGATGATTGATGTCGTCATCAACGGTTGTTTCGCTATTGATCATTGATCCCAGATATTTGAACTTTTCATACTTGGGAGCCACCACCCCATTCAAACAAATGTCTGGAATGGGTTGGCTTGGGTCAGAGAATGGGCAGAAAAGATACGATGTCTTTTTAGGCTTATACGATACGTCAATCTAGTACTGTAATAAAGAGCAAAGGACTTAAGACACTTCCCTGGTGAACACCGACTTAAATTGCTCTACATAAACAAAACTCGTCCAACTCATCCAATGTGAATACGCGGTGCAATGTGCGGTTTGGCAGCAGCGTATGTCAAGCTTCGGAAGCTTCCAGGGTGCCGTGATAGAGCCTTCACAGCTATTTAAGAACTATCGAAGTTTGGTAGTCTTGAAGTGAGTGAGAATAAGATTGAATATATGCTATCAACAAACAAACTAGCGTCTGACCACCGACTATGACAAAATGTCACTATTGACAGCAGCAACTTCGAGGTTGTTAAGGCGTTCATTTACCTCAGTATAAACATCAACTCCAAATACCTTAACAGGCGGCTGCTTCTGCGGTTTAGTGAAGCAAATGGTTTCAATACTTCTAAATTGAAGGACAAAATGCATGCTCCACAGAACCCTTATGCTGTCAGTTCTGTTATACGGAGTGCTGGGTGATAAGCAGGAAAAGAGATTTAATACTGGGCTCCTCCGAAAAAAAAATCTTCAATGGATATTTTGAGGAATGGAGCAGAAGATAAAACCGGGAACTCTATGAACTGCAATAAGTGGACGTAATCCAAAAAGCCAAAACACGTGGACTATGAGTCCATTATGGACTGAGTCACATCGAGCGAATGTACAGTAATGCTCCAGCTACGAGCATCTTTGCAGCCCCCAGGTTCGTGACGAAAAGGAAAACCGAGGACCCATTTTAAGGACAAATCCATCGCGAATGCCAAAGCACTTGGTCTCCATAACTGGAAGCAGCGTACAGGGATCTCAGATGGTGTCTACATGTTTTGTTGTATAGAGACACTGTATATTAATATTATCCGATGCCGTTGCGAAATTATTGCTTCATATTTCAGTGCAATAACTAAAGCCACTGCCTTATATTATAGATAGTAAGTAGAATAGAGTAATAAACAACAATATTAACTGAAGGTCCTTTATTACGGCACATACAGAAACCGTAATAACTTCATTCGGTTAACCGGAAAAAATAAGCTTTAGCATTTACTTTAAACTAACATTTTCCAGCGGAATTTAGAATTTGGGACTATTTAACAAATTAGAATCAATATCTGCAGGTATTTGTATACGGTATGATGGAGGGGTCGCGTACGTATTGCCTTCTCCTGGGAACATTTTATAGCAACCCCTCACTTTTATTGCGAATTTCCAATTCAAAAATTTATTTATTTATTTTGTTCATACGTATTCACCACAATCCGCAGAATAATTGCTTTGGGGAATTTGTATTTTAATAAATATGCCAGGACAACACTGTTGGCAGCCGCGCGTTTTGCATTGGGAATTGAAGAATTAATAACATTCATCAGACTGGCAAGTTGCAAGTACCAGGAAATTGAAAAGGGTACGTACAAAATCCTACCCTAGTACGAACTGATCTGTCCAATTGCCTTTCAGAAAGGCACACTGATTACAGATAAATATTATGAAGCCAAAATATAAATTTTTAAAATAAAGTTAACAGTGGATATCTGCAGAGATTACGAAGCTACTTTTTCCTTAACGAAACAGAAACCCAATCCAATAATAGGTTGTTCTTTTTCTGGTGGAGTACCTAAATCTATACCAATGCAGATTACAAAATTTCCATCCAATATTTTAAAGTTAGAATCCGGTTAGGCTACACGCTGCCATTTATTATAAGCCATAAAGCGCTTATCCTGACATATTAATATTTCCCTTTAAAGCAAAAAAAAGTGTGAAATCTTTATGTATATATCTATACCTACTCGGCCGATGAAGATGACGACAACCCATTTAACCCACTACTCGTAAGGCAAGCACTACCAGAGAGACTCTAGTAGATCTTAAGAAGCAATGGACCGTCGTAGCACTTAACAGCTTTAGCTCATATGACTGTAAATTTAATTTTTACTTTTGCACTTTCCTCCATAAACATCCTTTCAACTGTGTCACTTTTGCAGGCGGGCCGCCTCCTTTTCTCCATGGCAGCTTGCTATTGCTATGCTATTCATCCCCTATCCCCAACCGCTGCCGTATCGTTGTTTTCTCTACGCCCAGTCCAATACACTCACTCGTACCATATACTCGTAGTTTGCCACAATTTTATTTTTGAATTTTTCACTTGGAAGGAGTTCTATTTACCACTAACTCCACTTGGTCGTTCAAATCATTTTTCACTTTTACTGGAAAATCCCCGCTACAATGTTATGGTATAAAACATAAATATAACGGTTAATATACGATGTGTATAAGCACCTACATAGATTATAAATATTTTTTTATCTCTTCGTTTCCACAGAGAACCGAAGAACGAAAAACGAAGAATCTTTGCGTCTTCAGATCCAAAGTACGACGATGAAGACGACGACATGAAGGCGATAAGTATACCAATTGCCTCCTCAGAGGGCTCTCTTCATTCTTCAGTCTCGCACTTGAACTAAGCAGCGAAATGGTCCTGATGGTGGCGGCTCCTGTGCAAAGGATTTCGTTTCGTATGAAGTTGGTAATAGCTTTTGTGCAAACAATTTGCCACTTTAACCTTGCGAAGTCGACATCAGCTTCATATCCAGCAAACCAGAGCCAGGGATATGGTGCTGGTGTGGCCGTTGCTCCTGTTATGATAAAATTAATATGAAATTTCGTTATGTAATGTAATAACCGTGTCGCGGGAATGTAACTTTTGGCCTTACACGGACTTAATGTGATTGTCCGTGGGATAGAGACGCGTGGCGGAATAACCGTAAGCTAAGTTAGAGCAGCAGTAGCATGCAATTGAAAAAGAGGATTATCAAGCGATTTAATCGTATTTAAAAGTCTTTGAGCGGAGGGTGTGGTATTCCTGCTGCTTTTGGGGGATTTACTTTGAAATTGTTTTCATGAAACTCTTTTTTTTTGTAAAGTGAACTGTACACTGCTTTCAACCAGGTTAAGGTGCAGGATTATAATATAGAAACGAGGAATTGGTTGTGATATGTGGACAAGGTGCAGATGTAGTTTGAAATGTAGGATAAAGTAGTTGGGTCCTTTTGAAGTTATGTGCTCAAGGGAAATACGAAGTTTTGTATATAATGAGCTTTTAAATAAACTATCTTTTGAAATCGTAAATTTACCTGGGGTTTTAATTGCAGAAGGATCCTAGGATTGTAATTTGCGGTTTTGTATGTCTAAAAACCTTCTGTATTGCTGCTTACTGGCTCCAAGTTGGTAGTAACTGAATTAGGTATATTCTCCGGTTAATTACGCTAGCTAGAATGCACAATTTTCAATGCACTAAAGCCGTGAACGCAATTATGTGAATCTCGCGTGACGCAATAGAGCCACTCCAAAGTACTGTGTGAACGATTCAACCCGTTTTGCAACACCAACGAATTTTAAGTGAAGACACATTATCGACTTTGAAGCCGCATATGATGGAAATTATCGTTGGGAGGTCATAATGGCGATGGCCGAATTCGGGATCTCGGCAGAACTGATCCAACTATGTCTCGTGCTGTTAAAAAATAGACAATGCAATGTGCAGCTTGAAAACAGATCATTTGAACTGTTCCAAAACTTATATCAGATTTCGGAAAGAAGATGGGCTATCATATATGCGCTATCATTTGCCAAAACAAATCAGTTCTAAACTCCTTAATGCTGTAGATTCCGGAAAGAAGATGGGCTATCATATATGCGCTATCATTTGCCAAAACAAATCAGTTCTAAACTCCTTAATGCTGTAGTATGCTGAGTGATGGAGACAGGCATGCAAATGGGCAGATACTTTACTCTTTTAAGAAAAAAAAATTCTAAATAACATCGGTTGCCACAAACACTTTTTTATAGGAGAGCATACAGGCAGACTTTGTATTTTACGTAACACCTCCAGCAGTTGTAATATTGAAAAAATTGTGATCTAAGAAGTGTACCGTCACAAATCTTAGACAATACAAACACGACTATATACAATACTCCTCTGAGTATTTTGAGCCACCTACTAAACTCCTATTCCATCCAGAAACTGAGTTTTATCAGATTGATTTTCAAATAAAGTGCACGGCATTTTATGTTTTAGAAAATTAGATTTTCTCAAAAACGGCTCGGAGGATTTTGATATTATTTTGCACATTGACACTTTTAACCTTATTGTCCAAAATACTATAAACAGATCAAAATCGTTAGAGCCGTCAAAATTGAGGAAATTAGTGATTTATGCTTAAAAAAAATTATGCCAGGTACCGTTATATAAAACGATAAATCAAAACAAAAAAAAAACACCGTGTGATGTTACCCCAAACATTTTATATACTCCAACCATTGTGTGTGCGAAGTAATATTTCTGGCACGAATGTGGGGACCTACAGTTTAGTGCCGATTCCGAACGGTTATTTAGTTTGGGGAAACTTCTCATGACATTCATTATTCTTGAATATTTGTCAGATGTTCAGAAGAGGTGGGGCAGCGAATAAAAACTTTCAGGTGGTACAGGTCGGGATTTGTTGAACAAGCGACCTCTCGCTTAGTGGTCCAACGCACTTAACAACTAAGCCACTGCACCCACGCTAATTCTAATGAATACGAGAAAGAACATCTTCTCCAGATCTGAGGTTTAAACCGGAGCGCGCGCTCCTTAAGATTCTTCAAACCTTTTTTTATTATATGCAGAATTTTGTAAAACTGAATTATGAAAGCTGAATTTTGTTAATAGAATTTGAACCCTTTCAGAAGCCTATGCAGTTGCATTTGAAGTACAATATCTAAACAACTGCTGTTTTTCACACCTTTTGCTAAATAAGCAAAAATTTATCCAACTTCTACTGGACTAGCATTTTCTTTACTAGGGTTGTAAAGCACCAAAATACTGTTATCTACTAGCAACTCTTTTCATTTACTTAATGCTCTTTTGTGTTCAACTGCCCACTGACTATTTTAACTTTCCACTGACCTGATAAAGGGTCCGCCATCTAACTTTTTTTTTTCAACTAGTGCTTATTTCGCTAATGGTAACACCTAGCTCATGTCTGATTTGACAGATAATTAGTTTTATCCTTCCGCTGAACGAATATGGTTGTGTATACGCTTGAACTACGCTGGGAAATATTGCGACATAATTGGGCTATTTTTCTTCGGCAAACTAAAGAGTCCGCCATCTAACGTTTTTTTTTTTTCAACTAGTGCTTATTTGGCGAATGGTAACACTTAGCTCATGTCTGATTTGACGGATAATTAGTTTTATCCTTCCGCTGAACGAATGTGGTTGTGTATACGCTTGAACAACGAACAACAACAACAACTTGAACAACAATAAGGAGTGGCCGTTACAGTCAATGGCGATCATTATCGGGCCATGTTGAACGAATTTTTGTCCACAAAAATTGAAGAGGAGGATATTGGCAACATTTGGTTTCAAAAGGACGTCGCTACGTACCACACAGCCGAAGCTACACTCGATGTTTTGCGCCCTGTTTCAAAAAACAAAAGTTATTAGGCGGACCCTATATTTACCCTCATGCACCGAATAGTAAAATAGGAAAATATATTACTATCTACATATCATTTAGCAAAAACGGTTTATTGAGCTGTATAACATAAAGTGTGCTCGCTCTCTTTTTAACATTTGCATTTCTAATAAAAATTTTAAGACATTATTTCTCTTAAGAATAACATTTATGAAGTTTAAAAATCAATGAAAGTTTTAATTTTGAAATACGTTTTAGAACATAATATGAATACAACCTATGTGTCAAAAACTGAGCCAGTATCTTAAAATAATCAGGAATACATTTACATATTCCAATAAAGCTTTCTCAAAGGACATTTCGAATTTTTCATATCGAGAATTCGGCATGTAGATAGTACAAACCAATTACCAATACTAAAACGTAGTTGCCATTTAGACAGGCAGTTTGAACTACTCTGGAAATTATAAAGTTGTCTCTCAGACATATTGACTGCACATTTTGAACTCGAGAAAATGTGTGCCCAATCTCTTTCGATTACTCCCAAAAATACCAAAAACTTAGCAGTTCGCCAATATGCTGAATTGGACACTTAGGCTATAATATGTAATTGTGTGTATTCGAACAAAATACGAAAACTGAAGCTCTCGTTTTGTATCTCTCCCACAGGAATATATTGTGTCCTATGCATGTCATTTACAATCCTGGTTCCATTAGGTAGTTTATTTGCGTACCTTTCGAGTAATTACAATGATTATTCCCCGAGTTCGTAAGCAAATTTCTGTGTAACTCCTGAGACGTGGAACTAGAACTTCAGCTTATGTATGTATCTGTGTAACAATTGTAGATATTTTTATTATCGTAACGGTGTATAAAAGTCATTTTAGTTCTGTCAGATAGATGTTCACTGCAGATGGGTGTACACTGAAAAATATATCGGTTCATTGTTAGGTTTTCTGAATTCTTTTAAAATGAAGTTCTTGAAATAACTTAAGTGACATCAAAAGGGCTCAACTAGGACCTAAATATGTGTGAACTATGCAAACTTGACGGAAGTGTGGTTTATAATAAAAAGCTCAAACCTTAAATTTTTTAATAAATTACTTGGCAAAAGGAAAGAAAATTTTATAAGAAAATCTGTAAAAGATAAAGGTGCGACTGCGGCATACGAAACTTTATCGCTACATGAAATGAATTTTTGAATCTTTATTAGCTTTTGTGATCTTTTTGAGGTTTTATAAATTACCGTAATTAGATTTTTGTTTCAATAAACTGAGTAACCATTATTTTCGGCCCCATCCCAAGTATCCGAAATACAAAATCAGACTATAATCACTATAATCCGTCGAGTCATTTTCGATAAAATTAGTGGTAAGTGATTTTCCCAGATTTAAAACTATTATTTAACTACTTTATAGTTAAGCAAATTCCCTTCTTTATATTTTGCACTTAATTATTGTGTGATTTTAAACATAAGTTAAAAAGTGATAAGTTATTGGTTAAAGTTTACACATTGTAAGCAATACTTATTATTCTATCCCCTATATTAATAAACAAATGAATTCTTATCTTGTACGACCAAATGTTTTAACATGTGATAAATTTACAACTTTCTTTCTTTTAGTGTATCCTCAGGTAGCCGTTACGTAACCTCAAGGAGAACACAATAAAACCCCTTGTCGTGTAAGGAGAGTTTTATATTTTAAACTTTTACACATTCGAATGCGTACGAATGACAGCAGGACTGGGCCTAGTGTGACAAACATAAAGGCAGAGTAAGGAGGTAGGAAAATGTGATTGTGGCTTACCCTATTGTATGCCATCAAAGACACCCATTTACATGTACAAACTAAATTTACCTGAAGGCAGAACTGTATGTGCCTTTGTATTAATTGCTAAAGTCCCTCCTAAAAAGCATTCATTCATGTAAGGAGGGCATTTCACAGTACGGTCCTTGCATGAGTACACCCACACATTTGTACGAATGACACTCCTTAATTAAAGTGATTTCTATCGCCGACTCCCATACGATAAGAATTAAGCGACGCTAGAGAGGAGGCATTCTAAGTACTTAGGTACGTCTCTGGCAGGTGCGACTTTGATCCTCTATTTTCAGAGATTTATCCGGATTATCCCAGGATAAGTGTCAAAGTATTTGCTTCCCGTAAACCTGTCCATTCCCATGCTTCATCTAAAATTCTCTCGTTTTTGTATGTTTCATTGCGTGGGATGGGAAGGCACACAGGTGAGGTGAATTTTAATAAATCAAAATAAATATTATATATTTCAAATCAATTTGACTTTTGAAAGCAGGTACGACAAGTTGTCATAAATAGTATTCCTGAAGACAATAACTTTAGATTTTAAATTCAATGCTGTAGAGGAATCTCTAAATTTTACATCCATTTTATATTTGGTGAGAGAACAAGACAGTCTTGCTACCGACACAGAAAATATGAACTTTTTGGCAAACAGAAACGACATTCTGTTGGAGACATTTTTTGCTTGGATGGATAGCGAGTGGGAGGGAGCAATCGTTTGTCGAAGGCCGTATGTAGAAACTTTTATTTCTGCTGATATCTACATGTACCGATGTTACAAGACTTTGTAACACATTCCAGAGTGGTGGGTGAGCGTTTAGGACATGGACGAAATTCAGACACGAGTTGGTGTGCAATTTAAACTGAATCAAAATAGCCACAAAAGTGCCATAAAATTATCAGAAATTCAAATAAAAAAAAAAGATGTCGTATAATTTTTTTTTGTATTCGTTTAACATCTGTTGTTGATACTATAAAGGTTATGGCCTTGTGGGAGTTTTATTACACATTTTGCAAATTACCGGAAACATATGTCAACCTGGAGAGATGTTAAATTTGAGTTAGCTTAAGGTGTGTTTGCTTTGGAAATGGCACTGGCACACACTTTGCAAATATATGTACATGAAAAAGGTGTTACATTTTAAAGGAGGTAGATAAATCGCAGGGGAATGCTGGGATGGTACTTTTTCAGATACAGAGAATCAAATTTGAAGACATGTTGAGGGGGAGCAAACAAAAATAATTAGAAACCTTTCAATTCGGAAATCCATTATCGGATTCTATTTATGTTTCTTGGAGTCAGCACGCAATAGTAAATATAACATAGTTGTTTTTTTTATTGACTTTAAAAACATCTTCAATTATAATCAACGAAATATAAGTAAATCTTCCACGCAGTATAGAATCGTAAGACTTAAATAGGACAGAGGATTCCGCGTGGTTTTTTGAACCACCCAATCCAATTGAATAACAACTTTATAATATAAAATTGTTCCAACAATCCTTCTTAGTGTAAGTAAAGATATTGAAACGTACCCTCCGAAGCCTGGATGAAATCACCTAATATGTATTCGCGGAACTGGAAAACTATAGGGAATTTAAAAAATATATTAATCAGTCGAGAATCACTTGGTAGGGTGGATATATTCTACCTTTTTTGTTTCCTTTACATTTTTCTCAATTAAAAACATTTTTTCATGAAAGAAAAACAGGAATTCTCTTCATTTAAACGATAAAAATAAGTAAAATAACATCGACATTAGACATTTCTTCAGTCTTCAAAAGAGGTAAGTAAATATTTATTAAATAAAGTGCACGACTGCGTCATACGAAACTTTCTCCCTACATCATGTGATTTTTCAAATCGCCTCAAAACGAATGGTAACATTTGGTCAAATACCAAATTTATTTTAATCCCTTTTTAGGTTTTGAAAAATAGATTTTCTCAAAAACGGCACCTACGATTTTGAAGAAATTTCGCACATTGGACACTTTTTACATAATTGTTCAAAATTCAAAATCGTTAAAACCGTTTTAAAAAAAAAACAATTCAATTTAATTTTAAGAATATAGTCATATGAAAAAGTATGAAGAATGTAGATTTGTTCGACTTAACAGTATAAAAAAACAGTACATTTTTTTGGAGCTCCGTTTGCTAGTTTTACTCTAAAAAGCATTGTAAAAGTATTTCTTTGCTACTCTTTACACATGCAGGTTTCAACATGATTTCTACACTGAATTTCTGCATTAAATCGTTCGGCATTGGCCAATAACGTGAACATAATTTTATCTGTAAAACAACAAGTAAATTTTATTTGTTTTTGTGTCCTGGAAAGAATGCCTAAAGCGCATAAATTTCTTCGTCATTTGAGTTCTCGCGATAAACTTAAATCTTCGTCCTTTCATTAAACGACGAGATTATGATCAGGATTACAGTAATCATAACCCTCCCACTTCACTGCATTCCTACTGGTCCGCCTGTGGGTCCGCACTTTTTCTTTGCGATACTTTTGCAACGCGATAAGCCTTATTAATATAAGTAAAATGTGTATAATTTTAAACACTATCAGATCTGTGTCGTGGATTTCTTATTACAAGCAGCAGTCCACGGGCAGAACTTTTTCAGCACAAAAAGTGCGCCACAGCCCAGCGGGGCGGGACATGTCCGCGGACGGAAGCAATAGAAAACTGGTTTTTAAAATATCTAGAACACATGACTCGGAATGATTCGTAAATGCATCGCAATAATCAATCCAGAATGAATCTGGCAGACGTATTTAGAATGCATTCAAAGGATGAATCCAGAATGTATTGTGAGGATGAACTTAGAATAAAATTCAAGAGAAATAAAACAGCGAAATACAGTGACTAATAAGTGAATTTTATTCAATAATATTTTCTTTAATTCATATGATGAAGTTTATAATTACAATATTGAAAATAGTATCTAAATTGTCAGCTGCTTCTCCCTTGGCAGGATCTATAGAAAAAATAAAACATATTTTGAAATCAACTTATGGCACTTAGTTTTATAAAATGGTACTTACCTAAAAGTGGCGAGGCATCTGGGGAATATGGCACAATAACTTGGTGGCTGCATTAAAGCTAAAATGAGTTGTAATAATTTATAATTGCTATTTAGTAATGAGATGGCAAAACATACTTGGCGAATTTAATCAATTTCATTATTTTCCAGTACATTTTTTCAGAAAATAAATAAAAAAATCCATTTATTCGGCAGTTTTTCAGAAAAAGCTGTATGCAATAAGTAGTACTTACCAGGAAATATTTACTATCCAATATTTTTTAAAACTTTGAGATGTTTTATATTTAAAAGTTTATACCACAATGAACAGCCAAGCAACTGCGCTTTACAAATAACACTGAAGTGAATCGCAATATCCGAATGTCATAATATGGGGTCCGCCATTTAACGTTTTTTAGCTCATGTCTGATTTGACAGATAATTAGTTTTTTCCTGCCGCTGAGCGAATATGGTTGTGTATACGCTTGAACAACGCTGGGAAATATTGCGACATAGCGACTTCTTCTCTATGATGCCGATTTTGCCAAAAACATCATCTTTTCAGATGAAGCTCATTTTGATCTTGGCGGGTATGTAAACAAGCAAAATTGTCGCATTTGATGCACAAAAAACCCGCACGCATACATTGCAAAGCCGATATAGCCAAAACGAGTTACTGTTTGTGCGGATTTTGGTCCAGAGGCATAATTGGGCCATTTTTCTTCGAGAATGAGCAAGGAGTGGCCGTTACAGTCAATGGCGATCGTTATCGGGCCATGTTGAACGAATTTTTGTTCACAAAAATTGAAGAGGAGGATATTGGCAACATTTGGTTTCAACATGATGGCGCTACGTGCCACACAGCCGAAGCTACACTCGATGTTTTGCGCCCTGTTTTTGAAGATCGCATTATCAGCCACAGAGCTTATGTCGTTTGGCCACCGCGCAGCTGCGATTTGACACCGTTGTACTATTATTTGTGGGGTGCCGTAAAAGATAAGTGTTACCCCGACATGCCATAGACAATTGACGCTTTAAAGGACAATATTCGTGAAGCCATTGGTGAAATACAGCTGCACACAATCGATAGTGTCCTTAAAAATTGGACCGACCGTGTAGGCTACTGCATGGCCAGCCGAGGCAGCCAATTGAACGAAATTATTTTCCATTATTAACCGAAGGATTGTACTTTCAAATAAAAAAAGAAATTTGGGAAAATATTCAGTAGTTTTTTTTTTATAGCCTTTTAAAAAAAAAAAAACGTTATTTGGCGGACCCTATAGAATGCACAAACCGGTTGCGCCAAGTACACGAGAGATAATAATATGCGTTAGCAAAAATTCTACATGTAAAAAAATTTCATATACATCAAAAACTCATTATAGGCAATTCTTTTGATTTAACTTTAAGGGTAAGTCAGCGATTTCTTCTGAATGCATCGTTAATCACAGAGAATGTTTTTGGAAGAACCCATTGCTTCCAAATAACTTCTATGAGAATGTCTTCCCAAATTTCCCGCTGGGAGGTTCATCATTTAGTGCTGGTGTTAGTAAATACATTCATATAGCAAACATATATTGGAAACACAAACACAAAAGATATAAAAATGATCTATGACACCAGAACATGACTACGCAAACACATTTTCAGTTTAAATTTACTGACATGCAAATCAATCACATTCCTGCCATAATTCGTACTATTATACTATGATATGATGATACTAAAAGATCCAGACTGCGTAAGTTGTGAGCACCTCCACAGAAGTTTAATGTAATGGAAGACAAAAGATCAGGGGGCATCTACATATATGGCCAGCTATTAGTTGCTGTAAGAAAGCTATATTATTATTCAGTCTACGTTGAGATAGGGGTAACATTTGAAGAAGTGTGATACGTTGACCAAAGAGGGAAAGTTTTATGGATCATCCCATGGAAGACCTCTAAGGGCAAAACAAATAAAGTTAAGTTGAATAGCTTTAATTCGGGGTCTAGGTCTAAACTTGTGAAGCATACTCTAGATGCAGACGGACGAAGCAATTGCACAAAGACTGAGTAACATAGGGGTCGGCAAATTCTTTAGACCACCTATTAATAAAGCCCATCATGGAGTTTGATTTATTAACAATAAAGTAAATATGCCCAAAAAAGTTAAGTTTGGAGTCAAAAAAAAATTGAAGATCTTTACAACTATCAGACATTGTGGACACTTACCAAAAATAAATAAATAAAACTGTAAGCTTAAAATAGCTGTTATGATTTAAAAAGCCAAAAACATTTTTCATATGTAAACACTCCTCTGTTCTTTCATTCCATGAAAATGACTCTCACATAAGTATATTGAAATTATTCAAATTATAAACCTGTTCCTGGGAAAATATGTAAAATGTAAACAACTGCTGGGGTGCCATTTTTATCTATACTTCTGACTATAGACAAATTTATTTTTCTATAAATTCTATACACCACAGATTAAGCCTCAAAGTGGTATCATTAATTTTGCAATTCAAACCGCTTTTGTTTAAATTTACGTCTGTAGATTGACTAGTTTTTGTGTGTAAAAATTAACAAGGAAGTAGATTAAGGGCCCTGATACAGCCATATTCAAAAAGCAGAAAAATAAAAACATTTAAACCGACTTTTGATTTGAATTATTTTTTCCTCCCTAATGAAGGGAAAGTGTAAAAGAAAATGGTTCTTAAATGTAAAAATGAATTGTTTATATTGCCAACTTCTTAAAAATAATATTGTTTTGCATAACAATATGTTTTAAGGGAATGCAATATTCTTAAATCTCTGCGAGTTGTGGATTTTCTATGAGATTAGCGATCGTCACCATTTTAAGAATTTGATTTGTATCCGTAAAATAAAAATAAATTGATTATCGCTCAAAAAATTGCACAGCTTCTTTTATTTTTATTTTTGGAGCACTAATATCTTTTAAGCATCAACTTTTTAAGTGGCAATGCTGAACATCTATAACACAATCTCGACTGTCGAATACCCGATGCCTTTAGTATAGGGTGGCTCTCGAAACTTTTAGGCCTCTTAATCATTTTTATATATCAAAATGTATGTGGAAGACACTTCTTATATTCTGCCAATCTTCATACTTGAGAAATTTGACTCTTCAACATGTATTTGCAGAAAGGCCACTTGCTCATGGGCTTTTGATATTTGATATTTTTCAACATTATATATGACTTAAGCCACAATGAGTACAAATATACATATCTCCGACGCCCATTCCTGACATTTTAGAAAGAAGAATATTGTAAGACTGCTTGTCAAAGACCTTAACTGATCTGTCAGGCCGCAATCAACTTGTTTTTTGCAAAATAAATCGAAGACCTGATTTTTATATAGAGGAAATAATCAGTTTCCAATCCCATCCACTAAAAAAATGGAAAAAATTCGAGTGTAAAAAAAACCACAGCGAAAGCGCAACCATTTTAACCAACCAAGATCATAACTTTCTGGTATATATTAGAATACTAAAGACAAAGTGATCGCGATCTGCGAAGATTTCAAACTCAAACTGAGTATTGGGGGTGATATTACGACTATAGAGAAATCCAAAAAAGTGGGTCTGTTTTTGTTCACGCTCAGTTTTTTGAAAAAAATTTCGAATAACCGCCAATATCTCAAAAACTGTTAGTGCAGTGGCTTAGTGGTTAAGTGCGTTGGACCACTAAGCGAGAGGTCGCTGGTTCAAATCCTGACCTGTACTTTTAAGTTGAACAAATCTGCGTACTTCGATTTTTGAAACAATTTTTTTTTTTCATAAAACGATTTTCTCAAATATAAATAAAATTAACTTTTTCAAAAATGGATCTACAAATTTTTGTCAATTATTCTATTTTGAACAATAACGTTAAATGTTTTCAAGTTGCAAATTAATATTAAATTCGTATGGTCCATATTTGAGGAAATCTAATTTTTTAAAACTTTAAAAATGATTTAAATAAATTTGGTATGTTATCAAGTGTTGGCATTCTTTTTTAGGAGATTCAAAAACTCATCCCATGTACGGATAAAGTTTCGTACGGCGTAGTCGTGCACTTTATTTTCACTGTATCTCTACTCGTCCGCCTGCAAGGTTCAATTTTCAACAAATTTCGTCAGGACTCTCCTTTTGACTGAGACCAATTACATCTCCGTAGGTAATCGAATGTCACAATTAGAACGTTGAATACTTAATACATAAGTTGGCATAAATGATAGTTCAACAGACTTATTACCTTAGGTTAATGTCACGTTACAAATTAAAAATTAAAATTTTAAAATATGCGCTAATAATATAATTCGAATATCAGTTGTAAAACTGCAAATGCAAAATATAGTGACAAATTGAACACCCAATAAATAACATATCCTCAACTTTTAAGCAATTCACCTCTATTTGATTCTAACTCTAACAATAAGTTCAAAACATTTCCTGGAATACGTTGCGCAATTATAACCTAAATCACCAAAGATTGCTTAAACACAAAAAGAAAAACAAAATAAACAAAAGATTTATTTTCAGCACCACATGCAAAAGAAGAGAAACCCTTATTAAACTTTTGTCTGATATTTAAGGGCACAATCTTCTTTTTACTGGAAAAAGGTTAACATTTCATCGCAGTAAATCAAAGTCTCTCCAACGAATCCACTTGGTACCTATATAAATATTTATAGCCATCTTGCGATTTCCTTTTCCTTGTCTTTCAAATATTAAAAACCATCATCTCGACCTCAGCAGTCGTCATACTTGTGTATGTGTATGTGTCTCTGTTGCGCGTATCGTTTTTGCTGCCTTAGCCATCTTCTTTAAAAAAAAATCTGACTTTTTAATTCTATTTTAATATAAAGAGAAAAAACATGATTTTAAAACAAAAAGAACAGCAGGATAGAAAACCGTCTGTCTACAATGTGCTACAGGATCGAGGATACAAACTCCGTCAGTCCTTTTACTAATTTAATAATATCATCCTTAATACGAAGAAAGTCTGAAAATCTCTCAACTTATTGGTCACGATTTAAGGGTTTTTTGGTTGTTATCGCTCGATGTATATTCGTTTGCCTTCTTTTAACGCTATCCCTGGCAGTGCTCTTTTCGTTTCAAGAAGTACCTAGCCCATTTGACGGAGGAGTCAAGTTTGATGTTTTCATCTTTCTTTTTATCTCTTTTAAGTAGGTATAGCAAGGACTCTGTTTTAATATGAATACAAATTATTTTTCCTGGATAAGCAAACGCGGATACATTTTAAATGAATAAGTGATGAGAATAAGGTTGTAACGAAAAAAGGAAAATTATTCTCCCTTGAAGGTGAAAATAGGGAGACACTTCCTGCGGCAATGATTTTATAAACACAGCAAGTTTTACGGTTTACTGAAATAGGTTATTGGTAATTTTTGTTTAGCTTGAGTTTTTTTTTTAAATACCACGGGCTTAGACGGCTTGATTAAGGAAGTGTTGACGGCCATTAAAGGAGGGTTATCTTAGCTGAGAGTTGTTGAAGGGTGATTTTTTTGCTTTAGCTTAACAAGTGGCAAATAAGGACTTCCTTGCTTAACAAACACGGATAAATTTGTAATTTTGAGGCACTTTCAGAAACACTTTCCAGTTTTTGAGAGCGCAGAAAAATAGAGTATTGGTGTACGATTACAGATATGCTCTTAATTTAAAACATTTCTTTTGGCAGTATAATGAACTATTAACTTGTCAGAGAAATAATTAATGTGGGCGAATATCCAGACTATACGGTATTAATAGAAAACATACAGCACATAAAGTCTATCTTTTCCAACCATTGTGTGTGCGAATGTGTTATTTTGACACTTTTGGAAGGGATCTACATTTCAATGCCGATTCCAAGCTGCAAATTTGAAAAGCTTCCCATGACACTTCTTAATTTAAGATGTCTGTCCGACTTTCGCAAGAGTTTGGGGAGTGTTTTAAAACCTAATTGACCGCTACATATCGGATTCTGTTTTTGTTACCAAAAGAAATACTACCTCGTTGTAATAAACTAAAGACAATCTTTTATGAAAGAATGATTTCATTTCAAATTACATTGACACCAAAAAATTCGGCAATTTTTTATTTTAAGATTATTTATACCAGAAACGCGCCCTATCATAAATTCAGACCGGATATAAAAAAGGGGATTGGAATGAAAATCAGATATTCCTCGCTGATGCAAAATGTTTGCTTTTCCATAAAACGATGGCAGAATTCTGCAAAGTTAACTTCTAAAATTAATGATCCCTCGAATGACATATAACAGGGCTTAATGGAGTACAAAAATCAGAAAACATCCCTCGCTACATGGATTCCTAATTAATTTATTCCATTCTGTTCGCTACCACCCGCTCAGAAATCAAATAAATTTAAATAGCAATTAATATATCTCATTTCGAATTAGCAATCAATTAGAATAAGAACCAGTAAAGTAGAATGCTATGTTCAATTAAACAATTCTCCAGCTTCGTCCTGGGAGTTTCGCGGCACTTAAAATCCCAGTTTTATTAAGGAATAAAGGAAATGAAATTGCCAATAGTAAAACAGCGCTGCACATTTATGTATTAAGCATCCTGCTGCTTCTATATAATCGTCCTCTCGTTATAAACATCCGGAATTATATTTGAAAAGTCTCTTAAACGTTAGCCTCAATTTCCGTTTTCCGCACAGTTGGGGGGCCGGCAGGCAGTACGCCCATCCCTCCCCACAAGTCCATGGATGAGAATCTGAATCAGAATGAAAATGGGAAAGTTTTTGGCAAAAGACAACACCAGGCAGCAAGAGGACGAAGATGAGCAACATCGCTTTTTATCTTAATTGTAAAATTTAAAACTACCGTTGAGAGATTTTTAACGATAATTGATTCTGGTATTTTCCAGAGCGCTTCTGGCACACAAAATGGATGCACGACTCCATTTCTAATGGCATACACAAATTTAATTTTTTTGTTTTTTGCTGTCTGCCTTGACATGAAAGAGAATATTCGTCGACATTGAAAACTAGTCCACGAGATGGAGGTTCCTTTTTTTTGTGTCCACTTGGTTGAGAGAATGTTTGCCTAATTAGGTACGTGATCCTTCAAAATTTTGCAATTAGTGTTGCAATCGTTGGGGAACTCGCTTCGATAAATTTGTATTGTGGGTATGTCCTTTGAGCTACTTCATGGGGATGGCATGGCTTTAAAAAAAATTGTTTTCTACTGACAAAAGGGGCAAAAATGTTTTTAGAATTTTTTTAAGCACCCGACAATTGAGAACAAATGGCGAGAGGCTCACCAAACAGATCCCAAAGGTCTTAGGTACAGCCTCAGGACCCCACAGGCATGACAAGCAAATAAATAATCGAGCATTTAATTTAATTAGAAATCTGAAGCAGAAATTATATTTACATAATCCTCGGGAAATTAACGTTCGCGTGTTGAAAAAGGCCAGCCTCATACTCGCATCATCGCAGTCGGTGGTGGAAATGACTCCAAAAACAACGATATGTCCTCAAGAAAAGATGAAATTTTATGTTTCACATTTTTGCTGTGACGCAGCGCGAAAGAAAGAAGGCAGAGGCATACCCCACCCATTATGTATTTATGTCCTTAGCCGAAAATTAAGTTAAAGATAAAATCTTAATTTTGTCGTTGAAGCCTGCTCTGAAGAGGACGAAACATCATCGAAGGCTGGTATTAGCAAACACGTCAGCGAATACAGTGGCCCATGCCAAAGGATACCAGTATATGTTTAATGAATTCCCATGGCGACTTTTGGGTATGGCACAGGGAATGAACTGTTAGCGAATAATAATTGGATTATTTGCTATCATTTGCATTAACTTAACTTATATGGATTTATCAATTTATTACGACGAATATTTATGATCTCTTTATCGAAGGAAATGTTTTGCGTTCTTGGTTTTCGGTTTCACAGGGAATCCATTACAGAAACAATAGCGAATGGGATGCGTGCTGTAATTGAAGGATGTTATCGCATTACATTTAATTAAGAGACATTCCTCATGGTTCATTAATGAATGAACCAATGAAATTGAAACGAATTTCTCTACTGGGAATATTGATTTTCGGAAGGATAATCTTTTTATAGGACTTTGGTGCGTAAGAGTACCTACTCTAAGTTTATGGCCCTCACATTCTCATACACACAAAGTGCCCTGGTCAAAATAGTTTTAGGTGAATTAAGGAATGCATTGTCTCAGGCAAAGACTCTTTACGGGTCAGGAGTCCCCTATGTAATTCGGTTAAGAGTTTATGAAACAGGTATTGTACAATTACGTTTGCACTTTTTTTGCATGTGGATAAAGCATTATTTTCCCATATAGACTTGTGTTATAATAAAATATTGATTTGCATACAAATAACTTATACACAGAAGAAATTCTGCGCCTTTTTAAAGCAAATAAAAAGTGAGCGCTAGAAACTAAAAACTCACTTCAATCAAGTATTAATATAATTAGCTACTCATCTGTCCTTCAAATAACAAAAAATTGAGAAATTTTATAGCTTAAAATGATATTGCTCGACAAAAGGTTTGTATGTTTGGTCAACTATAAATACGGTTATTTCCAATTTACAGATGTATGCTAACTTTAGCGAGAACAATTAAAGCCGCTAAGTGGCTTATATATATAGATCAGTGCTCTAAGCACAATTTTAAAAGTTTCAGGTGAACTTTTCGATAACATTTTAGGAACTGTCAAAAAATTTATATTGCAGTGCAGTGGCTTAGTGGTTTAGTGCGTTGGACCACTAAGCGAGGGCTCGCTAGTTCAGATCCCGACCGGTACCACATGAATGTTTTATTCGCCAAGTCTGACAAACATCCAAAAGTAATAACGTCATGGGAAGTTCCTCAAAAAAAATCGGCATTAAATTGCCGGTTTGTGTCAAAAAAATATTTTCGCCCACACAATGGTTGGAGAATCTAGGCTTTGAGTCCTGCATGGGCCGTTTATGCCTTAAATTTATTTTTTTGGATATCTATAAAGAATAATACAAATTTTATGCATAGGATAGAGTAGTGCAAATTAAATATGGAAGAGAAATTCAAAAATAGTACCCAATAGAAAAACATAATTTTAGTTACATATAAGGGAGAGGGGGGGCAAAAAATAACTTACTTAAGCTTTACACATTCATAATTTTGTTTAATATTCATACGAATTGAACAAAATAAAAACTAAGCAAATAAGCAAAGAAAATATGTTAAGGAGGGCGTATTGAGTTACAAACGAAAATACAACACAACCTCAAGAAATCCATTTTGACACACTAGCGCAATAAAACTGCCTTTGATTGGTGAAAAATGGGCTATTCATTTCTTTAAAGAAACTATAGAAACCTATACAACGGAAATTTTTATAAATATATTTTATTAGAAGTAAATAAATTCCCCATTGTCAAAGGAATGAGGCAACTTATTTGTTTTAGCCCGCTCAGAAGCAAATGCTCGAATGTCGTATTGACATGTATATGACATATATTGACAAATCCATAAGAGGCTTGGCCCGGAGATTTTAAAAATGTATTTTGTCCTAACTCCGAAAATAGCAACACCACAAAGGAACGAGTAATTTTTTTTTTTCGATTTACATTTCGCACACTGGAGAGAATTTGCTTTCTGGCACAAAATTTTAAGGCCTTAAATTCAATGACCATAAGATTGATCAGAAATACATTGTCTACGAAAAATATTAAGGCGTTTGACGAACTATGTATCAACATGACTATACCCTTGGGATAATATATAAAAAGAAGCCATAAAACATATTAAAAACAAAAATAAACTAATATTTATATCAAATAGCTACTCCGAGAGCACAACCATACATATATAGGAGCAACCAAACCAACTTCAATATTGAAGAAATAAGTCGCTATGTTGTAGATTATTTTAAAACCGCACAAAATAGTATACCTCTAGTATCGCTCTTTTCGAACTGGTTCCGAACTATTTAAAAAACTACAGCTGCAATTACTCAACCAAAACTTATCATTTCTTATTATGACTGCTTTGTCGTAATCGATTTCTGATTTTGCTTTGAATGCTATAAATAACATTTTTCCTTGGGCTAAACTATGCGTGTTTAATCTAGGTACAACATGCGTCCCTATCTGCATCTTGGCAGGATCCATTTCCATTTCAATGTCAAACAGTGCTAATAGTGGACGTTACCCAGAGTATTCATCCATCTTGTTTTACTCAAATTAACCTACAGCACTGCAAGGCTGCTACCGCCATTTTAAGTAGCTGGCTTGTGGCTTGTAGAACAAAATCACACATAATATCCATCCAGGAACCATGGGTTTGGAAAAGTCGCATCTGTGGTCTTGGCTGCTTGAGTGATTTATACCACGTTCTTTATGATGAGCAATCCGAAAGACCTAGGACTTGTCTTATTGTATCGAAATCTTTTACAGCTACTATGATCAAAAGCTTTTGTAGCCAAGCTGTTTCTATAACTTACCATGCAAATGATAACTGGGAAACCTTTGTCGCTGCATCGGCTTATTTCCCCTATGATTCTCTAACCCCTCCTCCACCAAAGGCTGTTGTAGAGCTCGTAGAGTTTTGTGAATCCAAAAGGTTAGGTCTTGTCTTGTGCTGAGATGCTAATGCTCAGAACACTGTTAGGGGCAGCAGCAAATGCAACATAAGGGGAGATCGACTCTTGGACTTCATTTTATTGTCTGATATTACCATCAACAATGTAGGTCATCAACCTACCTTTGTTACAGCCAGAAGACAGCAAGTAATTGATGTTACCCTGTCAAACAGGCATTTGAAGTCTATCTAATTCGAAGGTATCGCCAGATAGCACCTTATCGGATCACAGATACATCGAATTTCAAATCTACTGCGAACTTTCACCTTCGCTAGAGAGGAGAAATCCGAGAAAAACGAACTGGCCACGGTTTAGAGAGGAGCTTGCCAACTCTGTCAAAGTTCCACTCAAACTTAGATCAAGACAGGGAGTGGAGAGGTCTGCTCAGGATCTGAACAACCCACTGCTTTGAACTTGCGTGCCCTGTTTCTAAACCCCCCCGCAGAAAATCGGTACCCTGGTGGAACTCCGAACCGCAGCGTCTTCGTTAAGAAACTAGGAAGCTGCTAAATCGGTCTTTAAAAACCAAATTAGTGGAAGACTGGAATCTTTATCGATCGAAGCAAAAAGTTTTTAAGAGACTTATTCGCAAGTGGAAAAATGACTCATATAAAAAGTTTTGTGAAGTGCAACTAGTAGGCTTGTTAAAGTCCTCCAAAGGAACAGACCAAGTAAACTGGATGCAATCCTTAAACCTGATGGCACGTACACTGAGACAAAGGCGGAGACTTTCAGTCTTCTACTTGAGACTCACTTTCCGGGAAATCAGGTTACTACGTGTTCTTCAGCCCTTCAAACGACGATGGCTACATTTGAACCGACTAATACCACGCGGCACAGCTGGTATTTTGCATCGGGAGTGGTGACTGATAATGCTATCAAATATGCCATTGCATCTTTTGAAAGTTTCAAGTCACCTGGTTCGGATGGAATTTATCCTCTCTCTGAGATGCAACATGCCTATCAGCGCGGAAAATCCTACGAGACTGTGCTTCAAAACCTTCCTGGTAGGATTGATAGTGCTCTTGACCGGAAGGAGTACTCGTTGGGCATTTTCGTCGATATTGAGGGTGCTTTTGATAATGCGACCTTTGACAGTATGTGTAACTCAGCCAGACAGCATGGTGTAGATGAAACTTTGGTGTTGTGGATTAAAGCAATGCTAATGTTCAGGACGTTGGTAGCGGATGCAGATTGTGACAAGTGCGTCATAACAGGGGTAAATAGGGCTGCCCTCAAGGTGGTGTTCTGTCTCCCCTTCTATGGTGTATAGTGGTAGACTCTCTGCTTATGGCTCTCAACTTTCCTGGAAATTACACTCAAGCTTATGCGGATGATGTCGCCGTTCTTTCTGTCGGTTCAAATCTAGGGGCTGTCTGCTCTCAAGCGCTGAGATCCCTGGATTTGATCGATGTCTGGTGCACTAGTAATGGGCTTTCAGTGAATTCTCTTAAAACCACGGTTGTTCTCTTTACGAGAAGGAGAATAATCACTGGTCTGTCCCATCTCGTGCTTAAAGGTGTCACCATCCCTATATCCGATGAAGTCAAATATCTAGGTGTAATCCTTGATAAAAAACTTCTATGGTCCAAACACGTCGAATCGAAAACCGATAAAGCGCTGTCGACCTTCTGGCAGTGTAAAGGCGCTTTTGGTAAAACATGGGGCTTGTCTCCGAAACGGGTCCTTTGAATCTATACGGCCATGATTAGACCGCTACTCTCCTACGCATCAGTTGTTTGGTGGAACAGGCTTTCGCGGAAACGTGTTATTGCTTCTTTTGTCAAACTCCAAGGAACTCGGCTGCCCAGGGCCTTCCCTAGCACGCCGGGATCTGCTCTAAATTCTTTGATGAATCTTCCCCCCTCCCCTCGATTTATATATCACGGGGTGTACGCTAAAAACCATGTTTCGCTTAAAGAGAGGTGGATGTTGGTACCATGTGCACTGGAATTTTGAAGAACTTACTCGATTTTCTGGGCTGACGTGGTGAGTGCCGAACATCTAAGCTCTTTATCACTGAAGCTCCTTCTCGTTTTTCTTCGAAAGACGGAATGTAAGGTGTCTGAATGGTAGTACAATGGACCTGTAGTTGTTTCTGAGCGCTACAATCAGATAGTAGCAACCTCCGACAAAAAAACAATTATTATTATCATCACCCCGGGCTCTGCTCTAGATGCTTTGATGAATCTTCCTCCCCTTGACTTATATATCATGGGATGTACGCTAAAAACCATCTTTCGTTTAAAGAGAGGTGGTTTTTGGTACCATCCGCACTGGAATTTTGAAGAACTTGCTCGAGAATTATCCTTTGACCCCTGTCTTATGGATATGCCATCTGATGCAATGACACCAGAAATCCTTCTGCGAAAAAACTACCACGTCAACTTTCTACAGGTAACGGAATGCTTCGGTCAGACTCTGAACCATAGATTGAATGCCATCGTATTTTCACGGATGGCTCCAAAACCGGGCAGGGGTCTGGTGCTGGTGTCTTTGTGGAATGCGATGATATACGACTTTACTACCCCTTGGGTAAGGGCTAGAGGCATTTGCATCTGCAGTGATAGCCAAGCTGCATTAAAAGCGCTTCTAAACCCTCTTACCTTGTCCAAGTTAGTGCTGGAACTCAAGCTTTTTCTGAATTTGGTCGGAAGACTGAACACAGTGAATCTTGTCTGGGTACCAGGTCACACTGGCATCCAGGGAAATGAGATCTCGGATGAGCTTGCTAGGCAAGGTTCAGAAGAAGTTTTCTCAGGATCCGAACCTGTGTTGGGTCTGCCTGCATCTTTAGTCATGTCGTCTATCGATTCTTGGGTTTCTCGTGAACACTAGATTCGGTGGCGCGATTGCGGTGGATGTAGACAGACCAAACTACTGCGCCCGGATATTTGCAAAAGGTGAGCATCTTTTCTTCTATCTATGAGGAGAATCGACTGTAGGCTGTTTGTAGGCGTTCTTTCGGGCCACAAAGCTTTTGCTAAACACTTAAATGTGTTGGGCTTAAGCGACACCACTACCTGTCCTGCTTGCGGTGAGGAGGATGACACAGCAGAACACTTTCTCTGCAGTTGTCCGGCCTATGCTCGCATCAGGTGGCGGATCTTTGGGGCTGACGTGGTGAGTGCCGAACATCTAAGCTCTTTATCACTGAAGCTCCTTCTCGTTTTTCTTCGAAAGACGGGAAAACTTAGTACATTAATGTAAGGTGTCTGAATGGTAGTACAATGGACCTGTAGTTGTGGCTGAGCGCTCCATCGGATAGCAGCAACCTACGACAAAAAAAAAACATGCGTGTTGCATTTGAAAATTGAAGTTAAAATATACGAAATAAGTCCTTTCTTCCTGGATTTTGTAATTTACTTTTAAAATAATGTGATTTCCGATGCCAATATTTTGCATGCTTACATACTTTACTTAACGCGCTCCCGACCCGTGAAGAGTCCCTGCTTGAGATACGGCAGCCTTCCACCCTCTGCGATCCCGAGCACCCTCTGCGAGTTGATGTTTACCCCGAGGTAGAAGAACCCCTTAACTACCTCGAAGTATCTGCTATCAACAATGACATTTTGTCCTAGTCGGTGGACAGATGATTATTTGTTTGTTGATAGCATCTATTTAGTCTTGTCCTCATTCACTTCAAGGCCAACTAGTTTCGCCTGTTCTTCAATAGCCGTGAAAGCCTCTATCAAACTGCACATTGCATCGCATGTAATCTAGTGTCATGCGACACATCTGCATCAGTTTTGACGGGATCCCGAATTCGGCCATCGCCACGAAAAGCTCCTGACGATGAATGCTGTCATATGCGGCTTTAAAGTCGATGAAGAGATGGTGTGTCTCAATTTGAAACTCGTTGGTCTATTCTGCATCTTCTGTCACCTTTTTCCGGCATACGCATACATCATCATACCAGGGGCTTTTTCTCTGGGGTGGCTTGTATCCTAGGGTGGTTTCGGCTACCTCCTTGATGATGTCGCGATACCGAGACCACTGCTTATTGGCTAAGTCTAAACCACAAATCAGGTTGGCTTTTTTGCCCCCCCCCTTTCCCCTACTTACTTACTTAAGCGGCGCTTCAGTAGATGGTTAACTTGAGCCTCATTAATTAAAGTTCTACAATTAGCGGGGTATTTGGTTAACTGCCTTCAGTTGAGTCTTCGAAGGATGAGGAAGTCCTACTACCTACCGCATTAGAGTCGAAAATACTAAGGGCCGTTGTTCATTTACCAGTATATTATAATAACAGACTTGACCAAATATATAGCGAAGAGTACGTATAAATGTTAGTGGCATTTTACATACTTTTACAAAGGAACTTACATATGAAGTACTTTGCCTAGGCATACAGTTGAATTTTTTTAATGGATTGTCATACCAGCTGGTGCGCACGATCTGAGAATGTTCAAATTGAGCAGGAACCATTTTGTCTTTGCTGACAGCTTAATATTTCTTTTTTTAATCATCAAAATGGGGCAGTTATTCAAAATGAATTAAAAACATAAGGAAAGGCTACACTCCGCTTGGGGCGAGTAGTATGATACCTTATCCACATCCCTATATGCCCAAAGAAAAAAGCATTAAGAAGATGATGGATAGATTTTTATTTCATTCTATTAAATTTAAAAAAAAAAATATTTTTTGAAGAAACGCTCCCAAAAAGTGGGCGTGGCCAAAAGCTTTGTATTGGGCGTAATTTCTAATTGCGTACGGACGGACGGACATTGCTAAATATTCATAGGATTTGGTCCTGATAATGAATATATATACTTTTATGGGTCTACGGCGAATATTAAGAGGTGTTACAAGCTATGTGTCAAAATTAATATACCCTTAGCATAGGGTATACAAAATTTTGAACGTTTACCCAAAAGTTAAATGACCAATCGCCCAAAACATTTGGATTTGTTGTCAAGACGAAATCGCCCGAAATTCTAAAATAAACAATCGCCCAAACCATTTTTTTTTTGTTTGGGTTTTCAACTTTCTTTCTGCAAGCGTCTAATTTTTATAATTGTTTTATATAAATTAGTCACAATACATAGGTAATGGAATATGAGGGCGATTCTTCGCATCGATTTTTTTAACAAGCGCCCTAAAGCTCGGCTGCTGTCGGGTAAGCCAATGACCGAAAACATACCTCTTTGTGCATCTTTACCGCTTGAGTCATACGATGCGTCTATTTTTGGTTTGATACTCTTTATCCTGTGTTTATGTGTTTCATATAATGGTCATCTAATCATTATTGATAGTATCATCCACGCTACTATAGCATAGCGACTAAGCTATACTTAAAATGAAGTCCTTAAATGATTCCCCAAATAAATATCAATTTGTTCACATCGGAAATGTACTTGTTGTAAAGCGATTGAAACAGATGAATGTGCGTGATGAATGGAAACAAGAGTTTTGAGGAACTTTAGATATTTCATTTTATTTTCAAATGGTATCATTTTCAAAATGTTAAAGTATAGAGCAAAGCATTATCCATCTCGTTTCATAAAAAATTAGTTATGATTAACAATTTTCTCTAAAGAAAAGATCTACCGAAGTTTTTATTAAAGTATTATTAAATATTTTTAGACAAATTAAAAGTATGAGATTTTAGTTCATATAACAACTCCGAATTTTGAAACAAGGAAAATAAGTATTTCAATGCGCCATATTGTCATAAGCACCTCTCCGTTAACACCCGAAGGAGGTATGTCGAGATGTTTGCTGAGGTTATTAATTTGACCTAGCTTGTAAATGAGCCGACACAGATACCGGACATAAGCGGTCAAAACCCCAACACTCTGGACTTGTTTCTTACCTTTTACCCTGATATATACACTTTAAATTTATTATCGCCTCTTGGTTCGTCAAACCATTGTAGATTAGGTTAGGTTAGGAGGGCTGTTTTGCACCAGAAGCAAATTTCACCCGGGGGCCGTAAAGGCCCATTGTGAGTACCCTGTTTGTACATGCAAAGAAATGCAAATAGCAAAATCACTTAGATCTGTTGCGAAAAAGTTTTAAGTCTGATAGAAGTACCCTAGCCACGTCATCAAAGAACCGTTTTGAAGAACCGTGCTCCCATGCAGGATAAGCGGCGTTCTTGTAGAGCTGGGCAGTGGCATACGAGATGTTCCACGGACTCTATTTCCTCCTCGTCTCTGCACTTCGCGTTTACAAGATTAGAGCCGTTATGCCCAGACAATCAATTTTCTGCACCTTGTTTTTGATGTAAGATTTGGTTTAAACCGCTTCCCACCAGACAACTGAACCGTAGGTCAGAAAGGGTTTTACAATCGCCAGTGCACACCGTTCGGTTGTAAGCCCCATTTTTTCCCGAATGTTTTTCTGCAAGAATAGAAGGCGTTAAGTCCTTTCTTCATTCTTTTCTCGGTGTTCCGTTTCCAGTTCAGTTTGGATGTGAATACCACACCCAGGTACCTAGCCTCAGTTGAAAGATTTAAGCGGACACCTTTAAGCTTGGGTAGGTACCTTATATTTCTTGGTGAACAGAATAAGTTCGGTCTTCTTTGGATTAACCGCAATGCTGTTATGTTCCGTCCCTTTGGATAGTTCTGATAACGCAGATTCCATAATGCCCATAATAGTGGAAAGATACTTTCCCTTTATTAGTACAACTATGTCATCAGCATAAGCGACTATCGAGACTGATCGAGATGTTCCACATTTGACGAGATAGAACTCCCCCTTGCGGTGCTCCACGATTGACACTTTTCTTAATCGGGCAGTCCCCTAGGCTGCTGTTAATGACTCTGCTGTTAAGCATAGCCCAACCTAGTTTGTCAGAAGCTTTGGCGAAATTTACTCGAGTGAGGAAATAATGGTTCTAGTGCACAGGTTGTTGAAAGCATCTTCTATGTCTAGAAAGGCCGCCAACGTAAATTCTTTGTTTCCAAAGGAATTTCTCGATTGATGTAATTACTTCATGCAGCGCTGTTTCCACAGATCCGCCTTTGACATATGCGTGTTGCGCACTGCACAAAGCACCAGTATTCTCAAGAATGTTCGTTAGGGGTAGATCCTAACTAGTCCTTCTAGAGTCCTAGAATAGTCTTTCTAGAGTTTTCAAAAGAAAGGATGAAAGGCTAATTGGCTTGTAATCTTTGGGTGTAGAGTGGCTTGGTTTCCCAGCTTTGGGAAACCAATGTATCGTATCAGCGAAATTCTCGTAATCCAACCACACAGTTAAGGAACAAACTCTTAAAAGAACCGTATGGTTATACGAGAAAGCCAATTGGCAAGATTTAAATGGTTTCTTTAGGAATTTTAACTAGTCGTTATGCTTTCTCGTCAACGAGGTGAATGCCGCTACCGTTATGATAACAAATATAATTCACCTGGGTATGAAACCCTTTATCCCTATCAGGATAAACAGTATCAAACCTAAGCAAAACATGTGGTGTTACTTGAGCTGTAAAGAAGCTATGAGGACTAAAGAGGTAAGTTTTCGGTCACTTAAGGCCTACCCAATTGAGGAAAACCGAAAAAAGTTCAAACGAATAATAAATGCAATGCCGAGCCATAAATGACTGCAATGCCTACGACAAAAAGTTGAGGCAAAAAATACTACAAAGTCCCACCGGTAAAAACTTCTGGTCGTTTGTGAAAAACATCAAAAATTCGGTCTCTTCCTCTGTTCCGAACTTATTTACAATGATATTCCAGCTGTCAACTGGAGCCAATCTGCTTGGTGTTAGGTTAGCTCAACGCTTCCAGCTTTTCTGTCTGTCCTATTCTTTAGGGCTCTTTCCGAGAAAATAGATAATAACATTTGTATAGCCCGTCCCAAGAAAAGGCGAATCTTCCTCTCCTACCGATCAATTACACTCACATGCAATGGTCAAGGTCATGGAAACGCCGATAACTCGTCCGCTTATTAAATATCTTGAATCCCGAAAACTTCTTAATGACCGGCAGTACGGTTTTCACAGCAACAGATCCACTAGTGATTTGATGACATATCTAACCGAACACTTGGATTTTTTATTTTAAAAGGGATTTTTGATTTTTGCAGAAAATAAAGAACAATATTAAAATGTTTCTGGTTGCTTTTTGAAATATTCTAACAATAAGAACTGAAATTAAGATCTAAGATCTGAAAAATGTATGCCTATAGTTTCGAATGAAACTCGTGCTTCGATTGCACTGATTTGATTTCGTTATCATTAGAATGAAATCAATTCAATGAAATCGTATCAAACACGTCGACCATGACCAAGTCACATTTCTGTGTAATGGTATTTATTTCAGCTTGTGAATACTCCTTAGATACTAATACATCCTTCCGCTACTAAAACACGAGACAATACCTTCCAATTTTCATTCAAAGTTCGGTTTTCATTGTGATTTCTGTTAAATAAAACCATTCTCCCCTGACAGTACCATCAATTATGTTAAACAGACACCGCCCTCAATACAAGTGTTGAGTTCTCATTGAATAAAATACGTCAAAGTACGAAACGTATTTCTTAAAATTTCTATTAACCCGCGTCATCGCCTTGTCGACGGAAGAACAAATTCTGTTGCTTCAAAACTTCAGACACAAATTTCATTATGACAAAGGAGAAACCACAATTTTCGCGAAAATTGTTTTTATTCATAGTAAATGCAATTAGGGATTCAAAGCACACAATTTAGACGACAGCTACGACGACAATGATGACGACGACGGCAAGGCCAACGTTGACTACACACAGCAATCCCCATTGACAACAATAGCAAGGCCTTAACAAACCAAAAGAAAAGGAGTCAGCAATTGAGAGGGAGCAAAATACATCTCCTTAGCGACAGGACAGAGTTTTTTTTCTTGTTTTGCAGCTGAGAGGTAAAATAGTATGAGTGACGAAGAACCCCAAAAAGTCCATAACAAAATCCACAGGGGTTGAGCTCTTGTGTTGTCACTTAATTATTCACAATTGGCGAACGGTCCTTTTTTGTGTTGTCTCGTAAGTAAAAATGTTCAGAAAGTGCTCCTGAGTTATATTGGGCTATTTTCAAACCATAAGAAACATTGCATTGACACTTACTTCACTTAAGTTTGCTAGATGTTGAATGAGTTCACACATCAGAAGCTGAGTGGAAGAAATGTCGGTAGGTTAGTTACCTACTTGCCAGTGTATAGCTTTTGCGCTGTAAAAATAGCTAGCTTGCTACCAATGCTGCTACGCCAAGGAAAAAAAGTCATAAGTGGCAAATATCCAAAATTTATCTGTGAAACATTTTGCAACTTAGTCATATTTGGCAAAATCGTTCGAAATTCAACATATCTACATCAATGCAGCAGGAGTAAAATATTGAAAAATTACTAAACTGGAGATACGTCGTTTACACTTTATTCGTCCTTATGCTAAATAATTGCAATCTAAATAAATACAAGCAATATCTTAAAATAGAATCGAGTTTCCTAATTGAATGTCGTAAATATTATTGCAACTCAATAGATTTCTTGAAACGCAATACCCATCGGCACGCTTTAATTTCATTGCTTAATCACACGTAATATCAATTACCCTTCGCCTAAGAATGTGGTGAACCTCACCAAACTATATATTAACCGCGCTATCTTCGAAAATAGTTTTCATTTAATTAATAGTGATTGGTTACTACAGAACACCTGCTACACTGATTTTACTGGATGTTGATTATGATTATGATTTTATGATTTAATACTGATTTAATGTTGAAGTAGGTGAAGATGTTTTGTTTCTGCATTTGCAGGGGGGAAGCCGTGAATAGTACCCTTTTATTCTTGTTTTACAGCTGAGAGGTACATTTCATTAGATTTCAAGTTGCTTGATAACGGCTTCTGGCGCTGTTAAACTGTAATCTGTCCATACCACGGAAGCCAATATTTAGTGCATCTTTGGTAAGATAAGGTCTTAAATGATGGAATGAGTTGCCTAACATGGATATTCGGGAAATTTGCAAGACATCGTGCTTAGAATGTAATGATTTTATTAAAAATTTAGTAACTAAAAAAGAAAAAAGAGAATAATAAGAGAGACTAAAATGAATAAATTTCGGCGAGACCAAAAAGTCCTGCCGAAGAATGCTGTCGTCTAATCGACGATATGCAGTTGGTACAAAAAGAGTCAAATTTAGTTAATTTTTTCCATTACGGTTAAAATAATTTTTATAAATGCCGGATATAATTTTTTTAGTTTTATCTGCATAAACTTCTTTGAGCTCTGGATTAATCCACCGCCAAAATCCTTAGAAAGTGTTTCCCCCAGAATTTGTGTCTATTCAATTGAGAAGTTAAGGGTTTCCGGGCTTGCGTCCCTCATCTTTGGGTGGGGAACTGAAATGTAAGCCTACATACTTTGATGGAGTAAAACCAGACAAGGAGAATTTAATGTTTTCAAAAGACAATGCTGTCTTCTGTCATTGCAGAGAATTGATGTGTAATGTGTAATTATCCATCAACATTTCTTTTCTCCAAATGTACGTCAGTGACAACTTTCGTTGAAATGCCCACATATTCAATGCCGCCAAGAACTATATTGATGCAAAAAATATTGTATCCCTTCTGATCTGGCTACAATTTACGCCCCAGTGCAAATTGGAGGAAGATGTAAAGGGAAGGAGATAGATGAGGATGACGATGAGAAAGCAGATGACTTATAAAAGGGAGTGTTTGGGAAGGAAATTTTAGAAATTCCTTTAACATTGTAACACTGACACCCTTCGTATCAGTATAGGTTACCTAAGGAGCGGTAAACGTTAACGGAAGCTATCTCTAGAGCTCTTTCATCATTTAAACGGGGGTACCTTTCGAATCAGTAGAGGTTACCTACATATAGTCTATTTAGTAATATTCTACATTACATTTAAAGTTCGATTGTGGCACCACCTTGGCACATTATTCTCATTGAAATGCTCACAGCTTTTACTTGGCACTTAACGAAGCCTGTAAGATAACAGATATCAATAATTCTGAAGGTTCCATTGAAAGAGTTTTCTAATTTAATTATTAACCAAAAGACTTGTTTGCTCTAAGGAGGCAAACAAGTTACGAACACTTAGAAGGAAGATCAGAAAATGTACAGGTACAGGTACAGGTTAAGTGACACTTCACTTACAAATCGACTTCGAAGTCTGCGATGATATTTTAAGAACATGGACGGGGACGCAAACATCGGCATAACTTGAAACTATCAAAACTTTAGATTTCCAGGTAAAGTAAAATCAATACTAGTTTGTGCTAATTTAAAAAATGTCTAATAAATTCCAATAAAAGTTCGAACAACCCGTCATGCAATGTTAATATTGTCTTCTCTGAAATTACTGAAATTGCGTATTCTTTGTATGGCAGCTTTATGTTTTTAATTAATAGCATATTCAATGCAATCAATAACACGCGAAATGTGTAAGGTTTCCAAAGTAATTTACATATTCCTTTAACCCTCCTCATCTGACTGCACTCCGTGAGGCAATCTGTGAACAAAATACCTTGCGTCTTTTCTTTGGTTTTCCTAAGTCGCCAAATTATAGTGCTAAAAGTCTGATTCTTTCCGTTTAAATTAAAATGTAATCACATCTTAGTACATGCCTCCTATATTTAAAAAAAACCTTTAAATTTCATTAAATCAGTTTAGGACACAGTATTTAAGTAAACTTTCTTAATTCAAAACAAAAAACAAAGTCATTTCACTGTCACCAATAAAGTGTTTTGTGTTCAAAGTTAAAATGTGTAGCGAAACATTTAACTAACAGCTATAATGAAATTGTCAGTCCATTTGCATAGATATAACCGCAAATCGTTTTATGGTTGTCGTTGACATTTTTTTTTGCCGCCCGCATAACAAATCTACACTGTTTAATCTATGTATTGTGTCGATAGCGCTCTCCCAATTTATAATCAAGTATCTCCAATCAATGGTTTTTGTGCTTCAAGTATTGTCAGCAAAATTACGGCAATGAAACAAGGATACTACATTATGATACATACCATAGCCCTCACGCTGCGTATTTATCATTAATTTTTTCATTCCTTTGTCGGATTTGGAGTAAAGTTTAACATTTTCTCCCAGTCTCACACACATCCACTCCAATTTGGATTTTTGAAAGTTCGCAACACCGTTAACAGTGTTTCGCTTACTACATCAGAAAGAAAATAACGCGAAGCGAAAGCTAACGATATGAATGCGCCCCCAATAATAATAAAATTAAATTGGCCGATGGATACTGAGTTTGCGTTTGCGATACGAGTTGATGTAAAAGTTTTATATATTTTTGCTATTTTACGAGCTCAACGAAAAATGAATAGCAAAATCGTGATCGAAATATAAAAATTGATGAAGGATTCAGACCCCACTACTCGTACGTATTTATGTACCTACGTATCTACGTCATCGCGTATGGATAGATTGCAAAGGTCAAAACAGAACTTCAAGAGAAATGCCTATTCGAAAGTTTACTCATGACTTGCTGTTAGTAGGTTCCTAATCTACCCACCCACCCATCAACTTCCTGGGTATCTTGGCCTCGTGCGGAGATTGGAAAATAAATTGTCCGGTTAGAAATTGGATAAGGAAACAATTTTCCGTTGATCGTTTCTACAAAACTTTTGAAGTATTAACAGTTTACTTTTTTTACATGTTGTGGGTAAAGAGTTTCTGATTTGCTATGGACTTTGAGTAGGGGTTTTCACTTGCTTTTTCACTCATTCAATTTTCGATTGATTTTATCTATTAGGTTGGGTTGATCTATCGGATTTTCGTACCACTTGCAGTAAGAAGATACTTCTATACACGGAGACTTACCTGAAAAAAAAAACAAAATATATAATTAGTTTTGTTTGAAGATGGATATAGAATTTTAACAACTTTTAGGAGTTAAGATATTTAATTTTGAATCAACATTTTGTAAGCTAATTGAAAGTGTGTTTTTTTCAGTTTCAACTAATGATTCATTTGATTTTTTTTTTGAATCGCCAATTAGTTAAATTGATGTTGTTGATATTTTGTTGCTCTGCCTTGTTAGGAATAAAAAAGTTTTTGCAGCTTAATGAAAAATTATCATATCTTGTTATTCCCCTTTGTAATTTTTAAGAATTCAAGTTTGCATTTTTGATGTGACATAACGCACAATCTGGAAGGTTAATGGCCAAAAACTGCAAAACATAATAATCTCATATTGTTCATCGTGCTGAGAAAAACTATATTATCGGATACGTGTTCCAGTAAATATTTATTTTGTCCCTATTACCCGTTTTATACAGGATATACATGGAAATATATTATTTTGTTAAATTTCTATTCTATTCTATTCTATTTCCTCGTGTCCTCTCACTCGACCGAGAGGCAAGCGTAAGCCGCATTGGTGGACATCGGAATTGAGCCCACTTAGAAATGTCTGCAGATAACTGTTCAATAAAGCCAAGCCCACACGAACAAATTCCGACTGGGATGCCTACAAAGTATCCCTCAAATCATATAAAAAAGAATTGAGGAAAGCCAAAAGAATATCGTGGCGACTCTTCTGCAGCAAAATAGAGGATACCTCCGAAGCTTCTGGGCTAAGAAAAATCCTGTCTACAAATCCAACGATGGCCAGCTGTCTCAAAAAATCGGATGGCTCTTGGACTACGTCTAGCGAGGAATCGGTTAATCTGCTATTAGATACCCACCTCCCAGGTAGCTCCCATGTTATAAGTAGTACGAACCCAAACAGGGTAAGGACTCACATAACCAACATTCACAATCTAATTACCAGGGATAGGCTACTTTGGGCGCTATACAGCTTCACACCATATAAATCGGCGGGACCAGACGGCATTATCCCAGCCGAATTACAGAAAACATCAGATATTATTCTACCGGTGTTGGAGATAATTCTGAAAAGTTGTATTGAACTGGTTCACATTCCGCTGTTATGGAGAGAAGTGAAAGTGGTTTTCGTACCCAAAGCTGGCAAATATTCCCATGTCACTCCGTTTGCATTTTTGATGTGACATAACGCACAATCTGGAAGGTTAATGGCCAAAAACTGCAAAACATAATAATCTCATATTGTTCATCGTGCTGAGAAAAACTATATTATCGGATACGTGTTCCAGTAAATATTTATTTTGTCCCTATTACCCGTTTTATACAGGATATACATGGAAATATATTATTTTGTTAAATTTCTATTCTATTTATAGAATATAGATTTATAATTAAAATAATGAAAGCAGATTTTTTTTTGCATTTTCCTAAATTCATTTCCGTTATTTTTTACAAATTTGAAATACAAAATTCATACACATACTGCAAAATCTTGTAGGTTTTTAATGCAAGAACTGCACATAGTATTTTAATTTTGCACGAGCTAGACGCATGAGTTCTGGAATAATCCATATACTTGTTGTTTGCAAAATTTTATAATTAAGAATTTTGTCTTTTCATCAGTCATTAGAATATTTAAGAGCGCTATGCAACTTTTGTTTGTCTGTCTGCAAATAGCAAATCGTTTCAAGATATTAAAAAAAATGTATCTTCAGCGACTGTAACTGTCCTAATTGGACACAAACATAAAAGTATCTACGATTTTTTGAAAAGTTTTTGGACGCACTATCGATTTCCTCACCCACGGAATAATCGTAAAAATATTGCGAAATGAGTAATGTCATGTGAACTCCTGCTCCGAGCGTCGAACTTGCCGAGTTGTAGGGGCTGAGTAGGGTCAACGATTCTCGAGAAGTTTTTCTCTAGATGAGTCCTGAAACCAAAGGACGTTCCTCCCTATGTCTTCCCTGTGTTTTACCCCTTTTTTCTTCTCCCCCACTCGTGGGTCCTAATATGAACAATAACAACCAAAATAAAAATCAAAAACATAAACCAACTTTCAAGACCGGTATCCCTTCCAAACCGGGCGGTAGTACAGTGATTAAACTGTCTACCGGTACAGCTCCTTCTACGCCGAGCGGTGGTACGACTGTGGCTAGTCGTGGTCCACCCCGTATTGGTAACAGCAGCTATCCTCCTGAGCAAAAGGAAGGTATCCTCCCTAGCAGTGGTAGGATTGTGGCGCTTTATGGCCCTTCCACTGCTGGCATTAACACCCCTACTACGTCTCGTAGTGGAAGTTCGCGACAACGCACTCCCTCGAGTTATGTTCCCCTCATGACACTAACGAGCTTGATCATGAAATTAGGAAACTCACTATGGCTCTAAATAAAGCATTGTCCTCCTCGTGTCCTCTCACTCGACCGAGAGGCAAGCGTAAGCCGCATTGGTGGACATCGGAATTGAGCCCACTTAGAAATGTCTGCAGAAAACTGTTCAATAAAGCCAAGCCCACACGAACAAATTCCGACTGGGATGCCTACAAAGTATCCCTCAAATCCTATAAAAAAGAATTGAGGAAAGCCAAAAGAATATCGTGGCGACTCTTCTGCAGCAAAATAGAGGATACCTCCGAAGCTTCTGGGCTAAGAAAAATCCTGTCTACAAATCCAACGATGGCCAGCTGTCTCAAAAAATCGGATGGCTCTTGGACTACGTCTAGCGAGGAATCGGTTAATCTGCTATTAGATACCCACTTCCCAGGTAGCTCCCATGTTATAAGTAGTACGAACCCAAACAGGGTAAGGACTCACATAACCAACATTCACAATCTAATTACCAGGGATAGGCTACTTTGGGCGCTACACAGCTTCACACCATATAAATCGGCGGGACCAGACGGCATTATCCCAGCCGAATTACAGAAAACATCAGATATTATTCTACCGGTGTTGGAGATAATTCTGAAAAGTTGTATTGAACTGGTTCACATTCCGCTGTTATGGAGAGAAGTGAAAGTGGTTTTCGTACCCAAAGCTGGCAAATATTCCCATGTCACTCCGAAGGATCTCAGCTTCATACCATATAAATCGGCGGGACCAGACGGCATTATCCCAGTCGAATTACAGAAAACATCAGATATTATTCTACCGGTGTTGGAGATAATTCTGGAAAATTGTATTGAACTGGTTCACATTCCGCTGTTATGGAGAGAAGTGAAAGTGGTTTTCGTACCCAAAGCTGGCAAATATTCCCATGTCACTCCGAAAGATCTCAGACCCATCAGTCTATCATCATTTCTCCTAAAAACTCTAGAAAGATTGATAGATATCCATATACGTACCAACATTGACAAAATGCTGCTGTCTACCTCCCAACATGCTTATTGCAAAGGCAGATCTGTAGAAACAGCCCTAAACACGTTAGTACGTTCAATTGAATATTCCCTTCACCACAAGGAGTATACAATGGTAACCTTCCCCGATATAAAAGGCGCCTTTAACAACGTCAACACATCCGCTATCTCAACTGCACTGTCGGATCTGAAAGTGGATGACACCCTTGGCGAGTTCATTAATCAACTATTAACCAGTAGGATTATTAACTCAAAGCTGGGTATGACCTCCGCCAGAAGATCTGTCAGCAGAGGAACCCCGCAAGGAGGAGTCCTATCCCCACTTCTTTGGAATCTTGTGGTGAACAAACTACTTGTTATCCTGGAAGGAGAGGGCTGCAAAGTGATTGCCTATGCAGATGACGTTGCTATTGCCGTGTCGGGGAAGCACCTTAACACCTTAAAAGAACTCCTACAAAATGCTCTTAACAAGCTAATAAGATGGGCTGGCAATTGTGGTCTAGGCGTCAATCCCCACAAAACCGAACTTGTCCTCTTTAATAGGAAATACAAAATCCCACGAGTCGACCCCCCTTCAATCAGGGGTACCAGCTTAGTCTTCTCTGACAAGGCCAAATACCTAGGTCTCATCCTGGATAGGAAGCTCAACTGGAAATCTAATATACAAGAAAGAGTCCGGAAAGCTACGGTGGCACTCTTTTCTTGCAAAAAAGCTATTGGTAACAAGTTTGGACTACAACCTCGAATTACTCACTGGCTATATATCTCGGTTGTAAGACCGATACTAACGTATGGAACAATTGTCTGGTGGACTGCCTTAGAGAAAGCGATAAATCGCGATAAACTAGGCAGAGTCCAGAGATCAGCATGTTCATGCATAGGTGGAGCGCTTCGCACCACTCCCTCAGCTGCACTGGACATTCTGTTCCATTTAATACCCCTTGACATCTTTAGCAGACAGACGGCTGCTACCACGGCCACTCGCCGCAAAGCAACTTCTCAATGGACCGATAGTGAAATCGGCCACTCTGCAATTCTGAACATACTCAGAATCCCTTCTAAGAATATAGACTACACCACACCCCAACTGCTGTTCGACAAAAACTTCCAGATATCCATCCCCCCTAGATCCTTTTGGGAGGATGCCTTGCCGGAAGAAGAATCAATCCATTTTTACACGGACGGTTCAAAAACAAATGATGGAGTGGGTGGAGGTGTCTTCTCAGACAGACTTAATCTCAGTCTCTCCTTCCGTCTTCCTAATCATTGTAGTGTTTTCCAGGCGGAAATTATGGCGATAAAGGAAGTCTTGTCCTGGCTAAAAAAGAATGTGATATCCGTAAGGGATATTCGAATCTTTTCGGACAGTCAGGCCGCCATCAAGTGTCTGGACTCTGTCTCTATTAACTATTTAGTAGCCCTAGATTGCCGATCATCTCTAAAGGAGATGGCTGAGCAGTTCAACATTCACCTTTGCTGGGTGCCGAGGCATAGGGACATTCCGGGTAACTGCAAGGCCGACGAACTCGCCAAACTTGGAACTACCCTCTCAATCTTGCCTGAAAAGGGCTCCTTAGGCATACCAGTTTCCACATGCAAGCTCTTGTTTAAACTGGATGCATTAGAAAAAACTAACCACAGATGGACAAATGGTACTACTTGTCTGACAACGAAGCAAATGGACCTTATATAGGTCTAAGTGAGTCGGACTTCTATCCGGCTGCCACTTCAACCTAACCTTACCTAACCTAACCTAATTTCATGTGAAGCGGACATAAAGACACAAAAACACAAAATTTCCATAAATTAAGATATCTTCCAATTTACAATTTACAATTTTCAAATAAATGGCTAACGAAAAGAAATAATTTTAGAAAGGAATTTGCCAAACCTAAGGGGTTAGGTAGGTAGGTTGGTGGATGACCCTATGACGGTAGTTACGGCTTGCTTATTGTTCATTTCCGTACCGTCCTTGAACAAAAACAACTGGAAATATACAAAAAGAAGCCGCTGTTGGAGGCTCAGAGCGTCGCGCTCTTAGAACTATCCAGATTTGTACACAAATTTAGTCTTTTAGATCGACTTTGCTTGCATCCTTTAGACGTATTTGCCGAGGGTCCTAAACTTTATGCAATTTAGAATCAGGCCTTCGCCTTACACTTGACGAACAAACTCAATTACTTTATCGTTCCTGCAGCTGCTGCAGTAGTCGTTGTGCAGTATGCCCAGTCGTTCCATATGTAGACACATAGCGCAGTGCCCCGAGAGGATTCCCGTTAAGGTTTAGGCCGATCATGAACTTTGATCTTTTGCCATAGCTCTTTAGTATTCCTGCACGTGTCGAGTTGTGTCCAACAATTTTTTTTTGATTTTTCGTGCAATAAAACTAAGCGTTGTACTTGTTGCTTCAAGTGCCAGTGATGCGTTGATCTCTAATCCCGATCTTGTAAGCTTGTCCACTTATCGTCCTCGTTTCCCAGGATATTAGTGTGCCCAGTCGCCCAGCACAGGGTTTCTATGTTGTCAGATGCTATCTCTAATGTGCTACATTAAGCTTTCCTTTATTGACCGAGTCACAACAACAAAAGATTTCATATCCATATAGCAAAATAGGAATTACCAACGATTTAGCTAACATCAAGCGCGTCTTAATTGGGTTAAAAGACTGTGCTACCCATAAATTACGTAACACTCCATTACCTTACCAATTGCAAAACTAATGTGATTATCCCAAGTCAGTTTGCGATTAAAAGTGATCCCAGGATTCTTTGCAGTTTCAACATATTCTATTGTAGAACTCTTCAACAAAGTAGGAGGAAAATAGGAAAGATTCAATAGTTCCTTTGATATGACTACACACTGCGATTTCTTGGCGTTTAAGGAGAATTTGTTTAGTTCAGACCAACGCGTAATTTTCTCAAGGTCCTCATTGATAGAACAAACTCCGTTTTCAATAAAACCAAGAGGACATCTCATACATAATTGAAAATCATATGCATACATATGTGACGAACATTTTTTATATTAGATGCGAGTTCATTTACATATAATGCGAACAATAATGGGCCAAGGATGGAACCTTGAGGGAAACCACTAAAAATTGGGAGAAAATCGGATATATTATCATTGAGCTGAACTGATTGAAATCTGTTATTTAAGTATGATGAAAGCAACTTTACAGCCCCTAATGAAAAGTTATATTGACCAATGGGCTTATTACATACAACATTGCGAATGGGTATAATTTTCGCCTATTTCCAGTAAGTAGGGTATTTTTCTGTATTTTCCTGTTGTCAAAATAGTGTTAAAAATGTGAGTGATAGAAGATACTATGATTGGTAAAAGTAACTTTAAAAATATAGGGTGTATTTTGCCTAACCTAATGGCATTTGATTTTATCGAAAGTATACTTTTCACTACATCAGCACTATTTACCTATTTAAAACCAAAACTATTTCCTCTCATTTCAACAGATAGACTTGACGAAATCTTAGTTGCTCCCAATGAGGACGAAAATAGACGTGCCAAGAAATTTCGGTTAAGGGAACTGCAATCAATGCTGTCAATACTAACTGCTAAATCACACTTTGCCTTGCCAATTACCAAGTTCTGGTAGGCGATATCGCTTTATCACGCTGCTGCATTAAGGATCGTATTTGGCTGGTGAACAATGGATTACTTTTGTTGTTGTTGTAAAATATTAGCATTCAGGAAAGTCGACTCAGTAGATGAATGCATATAGAAGGTATTTTCCCAAGCAACGTTTCTACAATTTGCTTCCAAAAGATGTTAAAATTAAAAAATAAAAAAATTAAATCATGTTTTGAAAATGCTGGGTCAGAAAGTTGATCATATAAGCAGACTTTGCTTAAATCACTAACAAGAAAAAGATCTAAAAGTGTCGGTGTGCCGCCAGAAAAGTGAGTAGGAGTACTTACATTTATAAGTATTAAGTTGAACATACTCATACTGTTGGTCAATGCATTTGATGTATAATTTCCGCAAATATTATATTAGAGGGCGTCAACGATATTTCCTCCAAAAGAGAAGAGGAGGGAAGACACGTTAATATATTGGCTAGGCAAATAAACATTTTATCTTGATCGTCTACAAGGTCAATGAATAAATATTCCATTTCACTGTCTGGTGAGGAAGAGCACTTCAGCTTACACTTGATTGAATATGAATTTCGGACATATATTGCAACACAACCACCACTACGGAATTTTTTATACCAACGATACTCTCGATAACCCATTAAGCAGCAGGATGTATCATTCAAATCGCTCGCAAGCCATGTTTCAGAGATGCAGACAACGTCTACACTCAAACCCTCAAATAAATCACCAAACTCGTCGATTTTTGGCAACACACTTTGAGTGTTAATATGACAAACCCGAAGGCCATTTCGCTGGCTACTTAAAACTCGAATAATAAAACGCAATATTAGATCGGAATTTTGCTGATTATTAACCATCGTAGTACGAGAAATAAAGCAACAAATTAATTGGTACACAACATGATTTAGTAGGATTACAGTTAATAGAAAATAGAAAAAAGTAAACATTAGATAGATAAATAAATTTACAAATGATATAGATTTATTACAATTTATTGCCAAAAAATCAAAATTAAAATTTTCTGAATTGAAAAATAAAAATTTATAAAATTCAAAAATTAATATAATTCGTTTGTGATAAATTTTTTTTAAATGTTTTAAAATCGCGGTTTTATTAATTATAATTATATAATATAATTAAGCACATTAAGGTGCTTTAGTGAAAGCATACTATTTGGAACGCTTGTGCAGAAGGCGAAGGCAAAAATAGAATTTATTTGCTCAAACCAGCCTCCTGGCAGTATCTGCTTATGTGGTAAGTCCTTAGTGTCTAAACTCCTTATCAATGAAGAACCTACTCATCAAAAAGTCTGGGATATAACTTTAGCAAAAGAAAGAAAAAAATAACAAGTGTAATACCTATATATCATGAATATATATATATATATATAAAGGGTGTTTTTTTTAGAAGTTAGTTTTTCGAATAGAGATTAAACTGACATTTTGTGGTCAAATATGGCAACTCTAATTTATGTTCAGTTTGGTTTGCCATTTCATCATGAACTGGTTGACAAATGAAAAACGCTTGCAAATCGTGCAAACTTATTTCGAAAATAATGTTTCAGTTCGCGAAGTTTACCGCAAGCTCCGTTCATTTTATGGTCGACATAATCGTCCATCAGAGCAATTAATTCGGTTAACCATGGATCGTTTTCGCACTGCGTTAACTCTATGTGATAATACGCATCCCCAGGGACGTCGAACAGTGCGCACCGAAGAAACAATTGCCGCTGTAGAGCAAAGTGTTGAAGAGGACCTGAATGAATCGATTCGCCACCGTGCACAGCAATTGGAGCTTTGTCCATCAACTTTATGGAAGATTTTGCGCAAAAATCTCTTCTTACGACCTTACAAGACCCAGCTTGTGCAAGAATTAAAGCCGCGAGACCATGCAATGCGTTGTGATTTTGGTGTAAGGGCCGAAAATGAGATTGATATCGATGCTGACTTTCATCGCAAAATTTTGTTCAGTGATGAGGCTCATTTTGGGTTGAATTTTGGGTCAACAAGCAAAATTGCCGCATTTGGAATGAAGAGAATCTACATGAGACCCTTGAAACGCCATTACATCCACAAAAACAACAAGGTTCCAACAAGACGCACGTCACAATCGATTTATTGAAGGAAACATTCGATGAGCGCATAATTTCACGGAATGGACCCGTCAATTAGCCACCAAAATCGTGTGGTTTGACACCATTGGATTATTTTCTTTGGGGATATGTGAAGTCGCTCGCCTACGCCAACAAACCAGAAACGTTAGGGGACTTGGAAGCCAACATTCGTGGCGTTATTGCCGACATACAGCCCCAAATGCTTGAAGAAGTGGTTGAAAATTGGACCTCTAGACTTGTCTTTATTCGAACCAGCCGCGGCGGCCACATGGCCGAAATCATATTTAAACATAAAATTATCCGTCCAATAAAGCCAAATTGATGGACATTAAAACGATTTTCCTGTGTTTTATTTCAATTCGAAGTTCTATACCTCTAAAAAAAATACCCTGTAATTAATTCGCATAAACTATATGAAGTGAAAATCAATCAGGTTAATTAAAACTTGGAATAGGTAATGTTGCAGTCTACGTTGTCTGCCGTGAATATCCTTGCAGAGTGCGATTTTAAAATTAAATATTTGTAAATGTTTTATTATAATACCAATTGTTGTTTTTTGATTTTAGTTGCCAGATACGAGATCCATATTGAGTGTGTTCTTATAACATTTTTATAAAACTAATCTGAATTGAACACTGAAAAAATTTATTAAAAGTTGCTTTCAATAAAATTCGCCCAAAAATAACTTTCCAACAATATGATTGAGATAAAAGTACGACAATCATTTTACAAATAGGTAGGTATTTACCATCACTTGCCATTACCAATAATTGAATAAAATATCCGCAAGTCATTTATCATATAACGATGATTGTTATTAATTCACTCCGGACTCTGACGTACATCGAAAGGGTTCGCAGAACGAAAACAAATTTGACAACAACGAGTTACCATGAAGAACAGAATTTTATTACACACGTCAATTTGTGATCCCTTTTTATACTCTAGAGTTCTAGAAGTGGGTGAACTGAACATGTTTCTTCGACATGAAGCCCCCATTGAGAGACTAGGTACATACATACGCAGAATGCCTGGTTCATGCGGTAGTGGAGTCTGTTTTATATGTACATACAATAGTAAATATGTATAATGGTGGGAGGGGGCTATCAACTTTTGGGATACAGAGAGACTCATAATGAAACATCATTTGTCAATTTCAAAACGAAAACGGAATAACAATGGAATCACTAACCGAAGAATAATGTTGAAGTTTTCCTGCAGAAGCAAGGAGTTCATAATTTTTGCCATTTTATTTGTACTTTTGTCAACTCCCATGAACCTTGTTCTCTTTTATTGCACTTGTTTCGGCTTCTGTCTCATTCAGTTGAAACGAATAAAAATAATTATTCCCATCATGTTTAACAATACCATTGGACACACATGACTTACAGCGTAAGCAAGCCACATATAGGCTGGCAGTGGGGGTGGATGGGTATTCTGCGACGGAATGTTTTTTCAATAATTGTCATATGTCATTCTCTGTGGAGGGGTGAAATGCGGTGGATTGTTTTTAACTATTCACATGCACACATTTATATTTCAGCCCTGGGAGATTTGGTAAAGTAATAAGTCTCTTTATTATGTAAAATATGCAAACGCGAGAATGATCCTTCCAAAAACGTGAGCGTATTTTGACACATTCTGTACGGAATGGGATTGCAAATTGGGCTGCCCGCTTGACAAAGTCAATAAATCTTGTGGACAATGCTGGGTGTGTGATGGGCTTTATCTATGGTTGGCTGGACATGTGGGTCACATTGGACAGTAAGCAGAAATTAAGTATGTATACAATACTTACGTACATATATGAGAGCATGCTTCCTGTTACAGATAAAAATAAATAATGTTTGCTGTTAAATGAATGCTAGGGGAAATAACAAATTAAAGGAATTCCCAGTGAATTATTAAAGAGTACTTAGCTAGAGTATTCTTTAACTCTGTATAGTTTTAAGGCATATGAAAACGTAATAATATATTCTTAAAATATAGGATTTTCGAGGACACAGCAATCAGATATAACCCCTTAACGCCTAGATGACGCAATTTTGACAATTTAGTTTAAATTGTTGCTGTGTGATAGATATGAAGAAAATTGGACCCACGTCTTTCCTTATTCTATTTTGCTTAAAATAATTTTGATTTTCCCTCGATTATCGCGACCTCGAAAAATATATATTTGACTATTTTTATGTTAAGAAATGTTGGCAAACGAAAATGGATGCCAGAATGAATATCTTTTATTTCCGAAACTTGGCAATTTATTTTTTGTTCAGCAAGAGCAATTTTCTAGTTTAACTTTGATTAAAATCAAATATTTTTTTGTGAGAAAGATCAGCGCAGATACAGTAAAAAACAATTTTTTAATTTGTTAAGTGAATTAATTTTCATTGAACTAATGTTAGTGATTATGATAGCTGCAATTAAAATGTGATCACTTTAAATTGCCCTAAATATGCTTAATTGCAACAAGGTATATCACGATTCGTAAGGCAAAAGATAAAAATAATGAAACTGAATAAAACTTCAAAGCATTAACGTAATCTTTAACTGCAATAGACACGAAATTGGGATACAAAAAGATTTCTTCGTAATTGTATTCGTGGAGCATCAACTCAAAATTCCTTCATTGTTGAGTTGTAATCCGGAGATCAGAGAAACGAAAAAACCAAAAAAACAATACCAAGATCATTGACAAAGGCAACATGAAATTCCATATCTGTTATAATTACTAACTACTTGCTTATGAATTCACAAGTTGCATTACTGTAATGCATCAACATGAAAATTGCGGACTTCATCTTCACAATACATTCCCAACAATGAAACGTACAAATTCTACAAAATATTTTTTTATATGTATTATATGTTTCGATCACAACCGAACATATTTTTAGAATAAGTTTTTTTGGAATATTGACGAATAAACACGGTAGTTATAAGTTTTCAAAGCAAACATTTTTGATAAAAAAATATTTTGGCATAAAAATAATCGAGTCTTGAGATTTAACTAGCCCAAAAATTATGATATGATGACTTAAGTAAAAATTAAAAAACCTTGTTATTAGCAGATTTTTAGTATAATGAAAACAATTTTTTTATTGAATCCTATCCCTTAATTACATTGTTAAATTGTTACTACCAGCTTACATACATTGGTGGGCAGATAATTAAGATGGCCGTTTGACAGTATGTAATAATCCTAATTATACGGCCACGTGTAAGAGAGGTACGTCCGGGCTTTCCAGTTAAAAGAAAACTTACATAAGTAGCTAGATAGATATTCATAAAGTTTGGTCGAGAAAAAATGGTACAGTAGAAAGGTTACCATCACCCCAATTATTTTTTTTTTCTTCTTTCCCTCCCACTTCACTGCATTCCTACTGACGTGCCTGTGGGGTTCGACCGCTGGTACTCAAAAAATATCTGCAGGCCTCCCGATTTTGAATCACTTCATCATTGAGGTCAATCTAATGCTGGTGTTTCTGCATTTGTGTGATCCAGGAGTTTTTTGGCCTGGCTCTTTTACGCGAGGGTAAGGGAACGTTGATTGCCGTTGCCTTTTCGACGGGGTTCGTATGATCGTATGCCTTTAATTATTGGCAGGTGGTTTTTTTGAATTAATACAATATTTTGTTTTCTTATTATTAAGGATTTCATGCAAAGTGACCGGGTACTGGTACACCTACCCTACAAATAGCTGGTGTTCTGTAGAAAAATTAGCTTTGAATTAATTACTGCTGTAGATTTTTAAAGCTAAATTACCAACGGGCAAACGAAGGGTCTAATGTGGTACCTACCGTTTAACTGAAAATCCCTTACTAAGCCATAAATTTTCCCCCATTTTCTTAAAACAAGTTCAATTGAATATAAAGATTTTATATGTAAGTCAGTTCACTACCATACTTAAGCTTAATTGGCATAGGTAGGTAGGTACCGATTTGAAAATTTATCAAAACACCAATGCCAACATTCAACATTTATCTCCAGTTATAATTGTTGTGGGCAAGCTCAAACGCCAAGGACTTTCCCCATGTCTGCATCTGCATATGTCTTCGGCATATCTGCTATCAACCATACCCCCAGCCTTTTAAATTACGAACGAATAAGTACATCTCCCGGTGTTGCCTTTTTAGGTCCATTTAAACATAAGAGCCATAAGTCCATAATTTTATTCTCCCTATTTAAATGACAGGATGTGTATTCCGGAACTGTCGACATAAATTTCCCCATAGAGCCGACACTGGTTGTTTTGTGTTTTCATGGTGCTTAGTTTCATACAAATCACCTCTCACTGTCTACAAGTAGTACCTACTATGCGAGTATCTTCTTATATAGACAGAAATGAAACACATTTTCCTTATAACGGAAGTGAAACAAAACACTATTCAAAATTTGTATTCGCAACATGAAATCGGTTATTTCACGCCGATTGATTCTACCAAATGTATCTCCGTGGTCGTCGAAGGCAAACACAACAAGCCAACCAGCCATGCCGCATACTGTATACAAATAACCACCCCTTTCAGGGTGTTGCACCCATCAGCACCACACCCATGAACACACAAAAAAAACAGAAGAGGACATCGGCCTCATTTCTGTCAATTTAAATTTAAGGATATGAAAGGAAATTGTGAAGCAATGGTCGCCTTGCCTTGCCTTCCCTGAGAGACAACACAACAGAACACAACATGAATGTCGCCATTTAAAGGAGGGAAATCCATCCTTTGGATGATATCCCGTTGGATAGCATAAGATAGAAGGGAAATGAAATTTGAGTTTCACATCTTTGAAAGAGTAGCAATCGATTTGACCAAAGTTGATGCGAATTACTCTCGTGTTCCCCTCTGATGAGGATGATGGGTGTTGGTGGCGGCGATGTCATTGTTGCTCGGTCGGTGTAATGTTGCATAGCAAATTTGGTTACACTCTTAAATTATTGCATGTACACGCCGTAAAAATTTATGATCCGTTTAATAAGGTTTTGCAACGAATTGACGGTATAAAAGTTTTTAGTTTTGTTTGGACTTCCATTATGCTCGTGCCTGGAGTTGAAGGACAAGTAAATAAAGTGTAATAGTGTGTGCAGCCAGCAGTGGTGTGAATGAAACATGATCTGATTAAAAAAAAGTATTTTTTTTTATTTTTCCTTGTAAAAACTTGAGTTTTGGTTAGTTATCTGAAAATATTAGCGGTTGAACAAGACGGGGCGGTAATGGTAAAAGAAATTGCATACTCATTGAGATTATTGACTAAGTTGAAAAAGCAGGTCAATGAGAACAGTAACTCTTTAGATAAGTTTGGTCCTTTTTATTCGCTCGATTTTCAGATATTGGCGTTTTCCTAATTTTTTTTATTTGACGAATTAAGAAAAACAACTAGAGGTTTTGTTGGCGTGGCTGTGGGCGTATTATACATTTTTCTTGTAATTAACAATTTCGATGCCGTATGGAGTACATGTTTTAGCTTCCTAGCTTAGATTTAAAAGCCTAGTTAAAGGCCAACTTTTAATGGATTGAAATTTTGAAATGTTATCTTATGAAAGCTTCCACTTGTTACAAATAAAACTTGTGAGAAAAGAATTAAATCAAGTACGGTCGACTGGATTAGATATGTAAGAAAGCTGAAAATGAAAAAATAGTAGGCATTACTTCGAGAATTCGGTTTGAAAGTTTATTAAATTATTATTTATTATTTTTAATAAAATTATTTGAAAGAAGACTCTTTCCTTTACTTACAAGAGTAAGTATTTTAGACTACTTCTAGTTTAAAAGTTGTTATTTAGTTTGAAGACAAAATAATAAATGAATTTGTTTAAATATTCTTATTATTTTTATTATTCTATAAAGACATCTATTCATTTTGTAAATCAGGAGCAGCCAAAATAGAATCAATTGATCTAAATATTTTTAAATCATCCGCATATAAAAGATATTTCGATGACGATATAAAAGATGGAAGGTCATTCATAAAAAAGAAATACATATTAAATTTTGATATAAAGATAAGTTGTATTAAGGAAATATTTTTCTGAAATTGACTTTGATGTAAACTTTGTCCTGAGCTCATATTGTATTGATTTGGCTTGAAATCGGAAATTTTTACTTGTGCTCGATATAACTTGCTCGTCGGATTTCCATTAATCAAAAAAAAATTTTTCCAATACCGTGATATTCTCATGTTATTTATACTTCAATTTAAATTAAGTCTACGTAGATTTCTGTCGGCCACTGTATTAGCATTTTTTTGTTTCTTCTCTGGCATTACATGTTTCCTGAATCCCCCAAAAGCAAAACTAAACATTACTCTACTCGAATCTGCACTACGTTTTGCAATTTCGATGTGGCATTGCTCTGTCCGAATAAAAACCATCAAAAAACATTATAGATTTTGAAATGTGTGCCTAACTTAGCAAATTTTTTTTCGAGTAATTTGCATTTCATTCACAAATATGTGATTCAAAACTCTATCCATCATAAACTAAATCATCTATCAAGTATGTACTCCACCAGAGATGGCGCTTTTAGTGTAAATTGGATTTATATCACAACTTATTATCTTGTGTTATAATTATGTTTTGAGTAATCCATTAGCCAATCTAGATGACACTATTTAATTAAAGTAAGCTTTTGAGTAATTTTGGGTCAGACAGAAACGCCAGACAGGGTAGAGAAAATTGACTTGGCTATTATTATATGGAGCATTATACCAATATTAATACACCCTTTGGATAGGGTATATAAAACTGCGGCGAGATGTTACCGCGAAAACAACTTTATAGACGATCTTTGAAACAAATTCGTTGAAATAGTTCGCTATATCTGCGCTCTATCAGAAAAGATAGACCAAAGAACTTATTTGCGGGACCCACTTTTTGGGTATGTGCTCGAAATGTATTCCAGAAAGTTAAAGTTTGTTTTTCAAATACTCACTGAACAATTTAATCTTTTTTATCAACATGTGAAATTTTAAATCAATTTGAATTTCGGAGTGAACCTTTCTCGAAAGCACATTGAGTTCATACTCAGAAATACCTTTTAAAATCGCGCCTGAAGACTTTTCGCCAATCAAACTCTAAAAACAACCAATTAAACACTTTTTTAAAGTACAAAATGAATTCAACAAATGGAATTTATTGTTATCGGATTTAATCTTCATCACACACCACATGTGGTGAAATGCTTAAGTTTCGGGGCTCTGCACTTAATTTTTGTCGTAAAAATGTTTGATGTGTATCGATTGGGTTGACATTATAAACTTAGATGAATGACAGTAATAAATTGTTATCGTGTAAATGCCATTGTGTATTGTTTGTTTGTTTGTTTTGTTTTGTTTTTTTTATGTCCTTCTGAAGTCATAGATATTCCTTTTTGCGTTGCCAGTTTAATCTAGTATAAATGACATCTCGTTGGAAAAGCTGTCCTATACCATTGGTTGTATTATTGAATTATATTTTTGAAACAATACATCTATTTCAAAGGTTTGCAAAACCAAAAGTTTTATAGGATTTTAACCAACTGGATAGATATAAAAAGACAGCGTTTTCACATACTTTTTATCTCGTATCGTATGACAGCCAAACTATGCTCATGGTATCAGTCATTATGCACACTTTGGAAATAAAAGACTTCTCTATCTGCCACAAAATATATACGACCAGAATTGCAAATCTCAACGGATTATCAGGAGTGGACGTAGTTTAATTCATATGAATTATTATTATTTGAGAGCTGTGAAAAAATGTGAGATTTTCTGGAAAAAATAATTGATACAAAATGTAAAAAAAAAAATAAATATTATTTTTTAAATATTATTGGTTGTGTTGTATTGTATTGGTAGTAATTGCTGCCTTACACTTGAAGAAGTGAGCGGTTGGACATTATTGGTGAAATTGGAGGGCCAGTTATTTCTACTATACCGCCTATCGAAACTGCAGATCAATACACGGATGAAGATTCTGACCAAGAGGCAACAGGAAGTTTTGATCATTTGGCTTGAAGAATATTGCTGCATAGTGTTGAACATTGATACCACCTATTATCAGCTCGTCGCATGTATTAAGAAAATAATCAAGATTGTTTTTCTCCAATTGTCCAAAATTAAATGAGATGAAATCGATTCTAAGATATTCTTAGGTATTTGCACATTGCAGACAACACGAAGATTGATGCGAATCATTGCTTATATAAGTTCGATCCATTCCTTGATAAACTAATGTCAAATTTTAAGAAATTACAAATGTGATGAGCATCGACGAAAGCAAAACAATTCATTAGCGGTAAACTATTAGGTAGATTCGTTTAGGTTTTACACCGAACCTTAACAATAAAATTGAAATTGAGGTTTAAACTGAGTGGAGTGGTTGTTCGATGAAGTTTTTAAATTTGAATGTGCGCCAGGGATAAAACTTTATTGGAAGAGTTCTTAAAGTGTGGCATTGCGAGAAAATCGGGTTTCCAAAAATATTCATTTTGAATAGAATATAGAGGATAGAACCATCGAGCATTGCTATAAGGTTGTTACACAGCTAATAATTTGTGTGCGCTAAGTGCAATGTCCCGCACTCCAACCAAAAAATGATTCTTTAAATTTTTATAAAGAAATTATTTATAAGATTATGTACTTAAAAAGTTGTTTATTTTCTTAAAAAAAAAAGAATAAGAATCACTTTTGTTTCATATAGGATATTTTTTTTTTATTTACAATAGTTTTTAAGAGGTAAGTAAGCTTAGTGGAAGTTGAAGAAGTTGCCACCTAAAACCACACAATCCAGATTTTTTTTTGTATTGTAACGGGTGATCCAAGTAGAGATACTTTTTTCAATAGCCTTTTTTGACAGATCACGTGTGAGTCGTGTCATGCTGTCATGTTATTTTTGTTTAGTATTGTTTGGCATTTAATAATGGAAAGACTTACGCGTGAACAACGTTTACAAATTGTTCAACTTTATTATGAAAATTCACGTTCTGTGAGGAATGTGTTTCGTGCACTTCGCTCAACTCATGGTCAACATAATCGGCCTACTGAGCGTACTATTCGCAACACCATCACCCATTTTGAGACCCAGCATTCATTATTGGATAATATTCGACCGAATAGACCACGTCCAGCACGCTGTGAAGAAAATATAGCGGCCGTAGCTGAGAGTGTACACGAAGACCGTAGAGAGTCGATTCGGCGCCGTTCGCAGCAACTCGGACTGACGTATGGAACGACTTGGCGCATTTTACGTCAAGATCTTAAATTAAAAGCGTACAAAATACAGCTTGTGCAACAACTGAAGCCGCTCGACCTTCCCAAGCGACATCGCTTCGCTCTATGGGCTCTTGAAAAGTTCCAAGAAGATCCGACGTTTTCGAGGCAAATTTTGTTTAGCGATGAGGCTCATTTCTGGCTCAATGGGTATGTAAACAAACAAAATTGCCGCATTTGGGACGAAGAGCAACCTGAAGAGATTGAAGAACTGTCACTTCATCCAGAAAAAACAACGGTTTGGTGTGGCTTGTGGGCCGGTGGAATCATCGGTCCATATTTCTTTAAAAATTATGCCGGTGGGAACGTAACCGTCAATGGCGACCGTTATCGTGCCATGATAACCGACTATTTGATGCCTGAAATTGAAGCTCGTGATCTCGGCGACATTTGGTTTCAGCAAGACGGCGCCGCTTCCCACACATCGCATCAATCAATGGACTTATTGAGAGAACATTTCGGTGAGCACATAATTTCACGTTTTGGGCCGGTCGATTGGCCAACAATATCGGGTGATATCACACCTGAAGGGGGCGGCGATTAAAGCCCACAAAATTCCTGATAGGTGTGTAAGTTTTCAATTTTGTATTTGCAAGTTAACTCTTATATTCTGAAAATGTAAATTAACAGACGACGGTGATGGCCAGGCATAACCACGACATGTTATCATGTGAGCCATTTCCGAAATACGATTCACTTAAGTGTTCCCAGAGAAAAACACAACGCTGTAAGTGTACGCTTTTAGTTTTGTTAATTTCTCGTGTATTTTTAAATATGCAACTACCTCTTTCTTATAATATCTTTAAATATTTGAAACGTTTTGCAATATCTCATATAAATTCTCATAAATCCCAAGAATCGCCAAAAATAATTATGGTTTAACTATCTATAGTTTTCAATGATAGTTACAGCAAGACTAATTTACTGATTTATGTATAAAAAATAAAGGCTCATTATTTATGCATTGTACATTTATACAGCTACTATGTATTATTTCAGTTTGCTTCGTCACAAAATTGTGGTACATTAGCAGGCTATTATAATATTTTCCGCCTATAGCTAACGCATAAAAAACAGACGACGTAAATTTACATAAATCCAATTTCATACGAGCGACTAGTTATTATAATTTTGTTTTTTATTCCATTTAGCATATAACTCATTTAAAATACAATTATTGTGTACATTTTCAAATGTTATAAATTATTTAAAGGAATATAATATACTTCTACTAACTCTGTTTTGAATTCACACATATTAAGTTTAACGCGGTGTAAATGATGCAAATGAAAAAAAAGGAAGACGGGAATAATTTATCTCAATAAAACACGGAATTACACAGCATTTCTCCCTTCGGTGCTCTCTAAATCTCTGTGCTACGTAAAGTCACTTCAAAAACCTCTGACATTCATTTTCCGACGATTTTTCGAGAGCAGAAAGTCATGACTTATCCTTTCTCTTGTCTGTGGCATTTTTTTATTCGTTTTGGTAATATAGATCACATAGCAGGAAGGTAGATACCTCCTCCATGAGTGTACTTGCACTTTGTAACTACAACTATGTGAAAATACATAAACTAAGATAAAAGATTGGACTTACGAGAGATGAAGTAGGTATACTTCAACAACGTTCCAAATACGTTCGCCATAATTTTGACAAATTGCTTCGGTGACTCAGTTTTACATGTTGAATATTTTGTATAGTAGATATAACACTATATAAGGTTTTCTTAAATCCCTAGAATCATGTTCTGCATTTATTTACAAATTATTTACAAAGCGAAATAACGCAAAAAAACATAATTAAAATAATACCAAATAACTGTATTTTAATATTTTGTTGTCATAATCGTTCGACTACTTTTTTGGCCAATTTTTGAGAATTCTCTCAACAACATTTCATCATTAATTCTACGCTTTTCGGTTAACCTATTAGAAGCTACGAATAAAAAATATAGCTAATGAGTGAGGAAACAACATTTTTTTTTGGCTTTTGAAGCTTGTGAAGGGTAATTTAATCCATATTTCCCAACTAAAATACACCTTTACATGTAATGCTGGTGGACGTGGAATTAACGGATATGTATGCTACGAAAGCCTGCAGTGCAAGCACAGTATCAAGAGGATTTGAGAAACAAATTAAATTTAACAAGTGCAATAAAAATCAAATGATTCCAATTTAAGGAGGAAGGAGCGCGATGTTTTTAATTATGCCGAAGACGCGGAAGATAAGGTTCGTTTGAAACGCGTAAATGAATATGCCAACGATAGTTTAGTTTACTCACAATGGGCATAGTTTTTAGGTATCTCTGAGTAATTATTTTTTTGAAGATGCTCATTGAGTAGTTTTTTTTTAAATAGATGGTTTGGTTACTTACAAAGAAGATAACTGTAACTGGTGTAACGATAACAACAAGATGGATGACCAATGATAAAAACTGACGGATGACAGATGACATGTTACATATGACATATGATATCTAGAGAGCTTTGAAATAACATTTGAATCGTCCTGAGAGTTTTTGAAATACTTTTTTTTTTAAATTCAAAATGTCCATGAATTTTCCGATTAATAAACAGATATAAAAGTTAGAATATTCATTGGTTAGCGTGGTGTAACTATAAAGGTTATGATAGCAGTAATGACTGAAATACTATTTTGTGCTTAATAACGCAGTAGGCAAAGCTCTTGATACAATAGATCTTTGCCGGTCGTGAGACCTGCCAATCACCCTAGGGAAAGTCAAAACTATTATAGAAACAATAATTTGTAATAAATGTTTTTTTTTAATTGTTATTTATAGAGCGGTATCTTTTTCGAACTTGGTCTCATTGAGATGTAATAAAAATCAGTGTATTGTTTCTAATCAAATAAATATTTAAGCAAAACATTTTCGTAAGCATTGGTTATTGCGCAATCATAAGAAATAGCGCGTGGCGGAATTAAATGTACATATATTCTTTTTCACAGGAAAGGTGAAATTTGTTCAGTTAAATCATTACAATTATCACTTATATAAGTAGTCAATAGTATTTACTACGTCGATACGTTGACGATAGCTCGGACCTTTAATCAAAAATTAAACTTTTGACTTTGATCATTGCTATCTCAACAAACCATGAATTCTAAGGGCAGATATGTAAACTAAATTCTAACAAGACTTTCTTATCAACCGTCCTATGATTCGAAGAAAGTGCCTTGTGTTCTTATTTATAGAAACAAAAAGGAGACATTTCAGAAACGTTGTTTCTTTCATGTGTGTAGGTACTTCTAGAATTCCATCTTTTTGGTTCAGAACCCACCACCAAAATTTGGGGGGTAAAGCTGAATAGATGAAAAGTATACTTTCTTCACACGACTAAAGCGCTAAGTAAATACCAACAAAAAACATAAGGAAAGGCTACAGTCCGCTTGGGGCGAACAGTATGATACCCTATCCTTATCCCTATGTACCCCAAAGAAAAAAGTCATAAGTAAGATGATAGATAGCATTTTATTTCATTCTATAAAATTTATAGAAAAAAAAATATTTTTTTGAAAAAACGCCCCCAAAAAGTGGGCGTGGCCAAAAACTTTGTATGGGCGATATATTGGGAAAAATATTGGCTAAATGTATTGTTAAACATTTTTTTTCGATTTCTATAAAAATTTTCAAAGATAACAGCATTTTAGTGAAAAACGCCCACAAAAAGTAGGCGTGGCAAAAATCTTTATATGACAAATTTATAAAGGTAGGCAGTACCTACATATCTTGTGAAGGTTTTAAAACTTTATCTCTCTAACTTAAGCCTTAAAACGGTTTTTTCTAAATTGTGGGCGTGGCAGTGGGCGGATTTAACAACTTTTAACACTTTACCATTTCGGGACCCTAGGGAGTATATGCTCCAAATTTCAGCTTCCTAGCATAACTTTAAAGGCCTCAAAAGTTGATACGGACGGACGGACATTGCTAAATAGTCTTAGGATTTGGTCCTGATCATAAATATATATACTTTTATGGGTCTACGACGAATATTAAGGGGTGTTACAAACTATGTGTCAAAATTAATATACCCTTAGGATAGGGTATAAAAACATACAAAAACTGCTGTGCTCATCAAAAGAATTACTGATCAATTACGTACGTACACCCAACTCATACCGCATTCAAGTGCATGAATTCATAATCCAACCAGTAACGGATTTTGTTTAATTTAAACACAACCGACGACAGAATTTACAAAAATAGATCAATATAAGATCGAGAAGCGAACAAATATATAAATAAGAAAGTAAATAAATCATGTTTTGCTTTAAAAATGTAAAAGCTTGCTCATGTAAGGTTATAATGAACTAATAAAAATATTTTTAGATCTTCAGAATATAATCCTTCTCATTTCTCATATGCCTTGTCTCAGTATGTGCTTCGTAATTTAAAAATGAATTACTTATTAGCAGAGGCACACGTGGGCTGTGAATTTCCTTCTTATCCTTGACATAAAATATTTAAAGCAACCACTGAGGCAAGTGTTTCACAGATTACAAACATGTAAGTGTGCTGTAAAATATTTAAATACCTAAATCTGAATTAAATACCGACCAGGGAAAGTTTGCTGACAGAATTAATTGTCAGGATTAAACGTAACATAGTTACCGTGCGCCGGGAGCCATATACATAATACTTGCTTACATATGTAGTTATGTCACTTCCAGGTAAATCTCCATGTAACTGCCTAAGCTAAGCAGAAGCAAACAACAACAACTACAGTACACACGTAAAGCAACAGCTCCTGGCAGAAACACGAGATGGAGCATGAATGAGGGAGATAGTTCCTTTAACTTGAAGGCTCTGATTTGCAGCCAATGGAAATAGGCAAGTAATTTCCGAAAATCATTTACAGAAAGGATAGCACAACACAAGGTAATAGATGCCTAACACACCTATTTATGCAGAAGCGTGTACCTCGGTTATCACCTTCGTCTTCCTTCCGATTTCGGAATTTTGGGGAATCGATGTCAGTATGCCTTTGGCCCCCACACACGCAAAACATTGCTGCTTCGTGTATCTAGGATTGAATTCCTTGCGGTGTACCATAGAAATGCTTGCCTAATTTCCGCATTTGAATATCCCAATTTGGTAAACTACCACCACCGCAACCACACCCTCCAAACGCAACTACAACTACTAATAGAAGCGTGCGGGGTTGTTTACGCTCATTCCTTGTACTTCGTTCCCATCTCCCTTCCCATCTTCCCTGCACGGATTTCCATGGTCTATAGGCAGAGATAATTACTACTTAGGCGCAATATCTCAGGCACGAGTATGTAGTCATTTGCAGTAATTTTCCTGATTGCGGGAAACTACTAATTTGTAATTTGCAAAATGTCTTCATAACAAATGTGAAAGTGCTTTGTCAATTTATCATAGCTAATTTCCGTTTATACGGTATGCCGCACCCATACGTGCGCAAGGCCTACGATAGTCCTAGTGATTAAATCTCAATTTTGAGAGAAGGTTTCGTCGTCCTTTTTGTGAGATAAATAATCGAGGCTTATTCTATTTCCCTACAGCAGTCGGTGTTTTTTCCGCATTTTATTTTTTTAAGGGATAATTGATGATTTTTCTTAAAATGACGTTGACAAAGTGTTAGCCAGTGGCGTTACCAAAAAAAACAGTGCCATCGGGTGATAAAGGATAATGACTACGATAAGACTCAAGGTAAGCTAAAGGTGCTTGTGATGAAAAATATACAATCGGAAAGTGAACTAAATTAGCATTGAGGGGACATTTTTTTTTGTCAAATCGGAGGCGTCCTTTTTAAAAGTTTCCCAGATGATGTAATTACATATAGTTAAGTCATTTCAGTGCCCCTTTCAGCTTGCCGATTTCTCTTTCTTTAAACCGCAAACTTAAGTCAAAAAAATATTTATATGCACACATAGTTGCTACGTTGCTTTGTATTTTTTGAATCGCGAAAAATTTCCGATGTTGTGGCGTGAATTTAAAAATTTTGAAAATTAAGGAAATAATTAATTGATAAATAAAGGTTAAGTACCTACTATTTTACATTAGTAGATTGAATTAACTTTTTTTTTGAGTGTCCTTTTTCCCTTTTAGTTTTTTGTTTGCGTATAGTCTCGAAAACCTGTTTCTTGGAAGGTTTTCGATACTATATGCATTTATAGGATACAGTTGTGTTTACACATGTGTGGACAGACTTTTTTATGTCCTCCGTGTTCATCGTAATTTTTGTACGCTTTCAAATTTTTACTGAAAATATGTCACCTCTTTGGAGTTTGGGAAAAACAACCGATGCATATGACCACTTTCAATCCTACAAACAAGATATTGAAGTCTCGCAGGATTGTCAGCGCTGATAGAGTTGCATTTTGTATCGAAGAGAAACATGGCGCAAATTCAGCTTAACCAGTCTCTCTAACATTTTCAGCAAGAAGAAAGACAGGAAAATTCGAGTTGAACATTTTTCCCACGTTGCCAAAAGCTACCTTAAACCTTGTTTTAGTATTGCTGGGTAGATTCCATCAGGTTTAAAGATTGCAGGAGAACTTTAAGAAATATGTTTCGACTTTGACAGAGTTGAAAAGGTCGTCTCGAAACCGTGACCAGTTAGGATTTCTCCCCTTTTGCGAAGGTTAGATTTGAAATTCGATGTATCTGCGATCTGATGAGGTGCTATCTGGTGATAGTAATGACAATTTATAATAGTCTTCGAATGCCTGTTTGACAGGGTAACGTCAAATACTTGCAGTCTTCTGGATGATTATGTCGATGACCTATGCTGTTGACGGTGATATAAGACCATAAAAGGAAGTTCAAAAGTCGATCGCCCCTTATGTAACATTTGCTGGGTATTAGCATCGCAACACAAGATTAGACTCAACCTTTTGTATTCACAGTACTTTACAAGCTCTACAACTGCATTTGGTGGAGGAGGGGTTAGAGAGTCATATTTACGTTCCATAAGGTAATTTTTTTAAATTTGATTAGCTATTGCTTTTATTGTATTGGTATAAGGATTTATTTACGGCAGTTTACTATTTTTAAGATATACTTTTAGAAAATGTTTCTTTAAAGCATTTGGGAAACAATTTCACAAGCTGTACCGAAGATTGAGATTTTCTTATTTAACAAGGTGGCTATAAAGCCTTTGGAAGTAAGTTGGTTGAGGTCTGAAATAGAATACCTTCTTTAAAGCTTACTATTCCAAGTCAATAACGAAATTCTCTATAAGGCTTCTAAATAGAAGCACTACATAAAATCAATATAGTGGAGATTTGAACCTGGGATTAGGTATCATATAAATATTTATTTATGGCACAAAATACTAAGGTAAGGAAATTATTAATCATTGTTATTTATTTAGGTATTTATTTCGTCAGTCAAGGAAGGGTCTCATAGACTAAGATAAGCACAATAAATAATAAATGTAAAAATAAGAAACTAGAAACATAACACAATATTTTATAATGTTTGTTATAGTGTAAAATTTAAGCTGCTTATGTGGGTGCAGTGGCTTAGTGGTTAAGTGCGTTGGACCACTAAGCGAGAGGTCGCGGGTTCAAATCCCTCGTGAAAGGTTTTATTCGCTGCCACATTCTTGCGAACGTCTGACAAACATCCAAGAGTAAGAAGCTTTTCAAAAATTAACTGCCGTTCGGAATTGGCAATAAACTGAAGGTCCCTTCCATTCGTGTCAAAAAATATATCTTCGCACACACAGGTTGGAGAAGCTAGGCTTTGGGTCCTGCATGGGTCGTTTACGCCTAATATTTATATATATACTAATATTCAATTTTTAATAGTTCAGTTATTAAATTACTAATTAACGAGCAGACCTACTCTTTCACACAAGATGAAATTATTGCCGCTAAAACATCGTATATACATATGTAACTACATACATCTACAATGCTTATGATGATAAAATATTATCAGTTTATCATTTTTTAAACTCCACTCTGTATTAATCAGTTGGACCCAGTGGATGCGTATTGGGCTGGTACGCGAATGGTCTCGAGTTCGATTTCTGGGCGAGGCAAAGTAATTTTCCAATTTAATTATTATAGCGACAGCTGAAGGCCACAGGTTTTTTCACAACAAAAACCGATAAATCCTTTCCCGAAGTGAAGCTCCCTGTATAGGTATTTACAGTGTTGTGCAAAACATACCGGTAGTGCTTTGATTCATCTATATTTTTGATTGATTTATTAAAAAATTACTCATAAAGATAAATATTTCTAAACATCAGACACGAAAAATGTAAGCTATTATCACCCCAACTCAAAAAAATGGATTATAAATGAAAAGCTGCAAAACGGATTTTTTTAATTTTTACTTAAGGCGTCATAACTTTTTTCTGGGCTATAAAATCAAAAAACACATATCAAACCTTTCTTGTGTTAGGTTTACAAAATATATGAAATATTTTTTTATAGCTATATCTAATATTTCTGAAGTTATATCATTTAGAGCAGTTATACCTCTAAATAGTAAGTATACACTTTAACTTGATATAACTTGAATTGGGGCTATGAAAGACTTCTCTCCTGTACCTACATTTTTCGCGTCTAATCTTTAGAAATATCTATCTTTGTGAGTATTTTTTTTATAAATCAAAGAAAAACATAGATCAGTCACTGTAAAAGCGCGAACTAAATTTATTCCGCTATTTTTTGCACAACACTTTACCAATTATTACGGATCGATATGATATCACAAAACAAAAAAGCAGATATCCCAACATTTATATATAATTATTATTATATAATAACAGTAAATAATCAGTAAAATGTCAAAATTCTTAGTTTTATAAGTCTTCGTACAGTACAGCATTACATATATACATTTGTAAAGAATATTAGTACCAGCGAATAAATGATATTGCGCAACTTTTAAATAAATACATACGTAGTTGGATATTTTACTTTTATTTTATTATTATTAGTACGCTATATAGCTTGATAATAACAATAAAAAGCCTGAACAGTTTTTTCTAGGTTGTATTGTGAATAGCTTATATAAAGCGACATGCTTGTTTAAATTTGCTTCAAATCAACGTAGGTAGGTACCTCAATTAATCAGGTGGTGTTTTATAAAATTATGTTCATTTGTTTATCAAAAATATGGATGTTTCCTGTTTCAAACTTTTGCTCAATCAGTCACTACTTCTTGAAAGACTTATTTAATATTATAAACTTTGCATTAAAGCTTAAGTTTTAGCTTGCAAGTCGTAGGATTATCTGTTTAAGGACTTATAACAAAATATATAGATTGCCTAATTGGTTCAAAGTTTTAATGCAAGTAACTACCTACATACTAATTTTACTTCTCCCCCATAAGTTTCCCCTAAAACCTTAACCAAGGAATACTCTCATATGCCGACGAAGACGCTAGTTATATACACTTCAGTTTCTATTTTAGGCGCTTTGGATAACTCATCCATTAATCACACTGAACGATATATGTTAATTACCCATTAATACCAATGACAATGGGGTATGCGGTAATTTTGCGGATAAATGTTCCATGAAATTACTTGGCACATGCTTTCACTTTTTCTTCTCATGTTGCGTGAGAAATGCCAAAAATTTCATCTTAAGATATATTTTGGTGAAACTGTATTAAAACCACATTTACAGCATCTGCGTAAATTTATCGATGGTTATTCATTATCTGTAGCTAATTTGTCGTTTGTGGGGAAGTCTATATCTTTGTGTGTACTGTACTGATGTGTGTGTCAAGTTTAAGTCCCGGGTGTTCTGTCTAAATATTTAAGGTCTTCCGTATGAATTTTTGAGTTAAGCTTTTTTGTGTGAATTTGTGTCGGAATACTCTACATATTAATTTCTTTGGATGTGTCTGTGATGTATCTTTACCATATAGGCAAAAGGGAAACGCGTCATTTTGTAATGTTATGCTCGTTAAAAAAATAGGTACAGGGAGAAATTCTTTGGTTGGATTTAGTGTAATTTAAGAGATTTGTTAGAGAAGTTTTTGCGGTGAGTATTTTAAGGATGCTTAGGAAATGAGGTTTATGACAAAAAAAAAATTATTCCCCTGCAGGGACGGGTTAGAAATAACACTGGCATACATTCAGTAAAATAGCAAATCTTTGGGGAAATAAATGTCAAAATTTGTCATCCTTAATATTTGATTTTCACTTTCAATTTCTGAGCTTTGATAAGCGAAGTGTAAAGTCCAATTAAAAGTTAGAATACAACAATAAACATTTTCTTTACATATCCCATTCTCTTTCATTATTATTCTCATTATTTAACCTTTTACTTGAGTACATACAAAATTAACGGATTTTTTTTATTAAGGAAGCACAATTTAAAAACATTTGGATTGAGAATGAAACAAAAGTGGATAATATAATAATATCACAATATTAGTAAAATAAAAAAATTATTGTAGTTGGATACTATACATATTCCAAAAAAGATCATACAAAGGATATATTTAAAGTTTGTATATTATAGGGGACGGTGAAGCCCTCTAATTCTCTGTTGGCTTTATTTTTGAAAAATTTAACATATAACAATTAAGGCAAAGTTTACTTTAAGAATAACACCTAAAACTTTAATAGAAGATAAAGAAATAATCAGGTGAATTAAGACTGGAAAACGTAATAAATAGCCGAACATTTAATAACATTAAGAGGCAAGTACTTTTATAGAAACAAAAAAAAAAATATTGAAGAAGCGCATTCAAAAAACTTCATGGCATCAAGAGTAGATTTTAAAATTATCCAGCAACAATAAGAACGGGCCAATGTGACTTTGTTGCGTAACACCAGATGATACCATGCTTTTTTTTGAAAAGAAACAGACATTTAGAAATTGTTGCGGTCTACTAGGTCAAACTTGATGACTTGATTATTCTTAGATATCTCACTAATAACAAAGTTTGTAAATAGGATGAGATTTGTAGCTTCGGATTTTTAAACAAACGCATATTTCGATGTTATAAACGATGTCAAATAGTTTAGGAATGGATGATTGTTTGTATATATTTCTGTCACTTTTCAAACCGGATTAAGACATATAATACTATTGAAGAATTTGTCCATATAGTTAGAACGGTAGGTACCAACAGCGTTGCGACAAAGATACAATTGTATCAATTTGGATATACTTTCGCTTCTGTGCAAAAATTTGTTACATAGATTCCTTTTTTAGATTTTTGTTCGATTTGATACGTATTATATACAGTGTTTAAATCTAGCTGTATCAATTTTTCGTTTCACAATATTTCACGTCACCATTTGACCTTAAATTCAAGTTCTTTAAGTCAAGTTCGTTGCTGCAGTTACAGGGTTCTGCATGTCACTGATTGATGGTGGTTTGTTTTTTTAATGTTTTAACAATTTTAAGAATAAGTAGTACATTTTCGAAAATTCTAATATCGACTATTAACTAAAAGTTATTTGGTATAAAAAAGAGTGTTTTTTTTCGAATAGAGATAAAACTGACATTTTGTGGTCAAATCTGGCAACTCTAATGTCATTTATGTTCAGTTTGGTTTGCCATTTCACTATGAACAGGTTGACAAATGAACAACGCTTGCAAATCGTGCAAATTTATTTCGAAAATAATGGTTTAGTTCGCGAAGTTTACCGCAAAATTTTTTTCAGTGATGAGGCTCATTTTGGGTTCAATGGCTACGTCAAGAAGCAAAATTGCCGCATTTGGAGTAAAGAGAATCCACATGAGACCCTTGAAACGCCATTACATCCAAAAAACTGACTGTTTGGTGTGCTCTATGGGCTGGTGGAGGCATTGGGCCATACTTCTTCCGAAATGATGCTGGAGAGTCAGTTACCGTTAATGGAGACCGGTATAGAACCATGATAACCGACTGTTTTGTTCCCGAATTGGATGGCATGAATGTGGATGAGATGTGTTTCCAACAAGACGGCGCTACATGCCACACAGCGCACGTCACAATGGACCTGTCAACTGGCCACAAAGTTCGTGTGATTTGACACCATTGGATTATTTTCTTTGGGCATATTTGAAGTCGCTCGCCTACGCCAACAATCCAGAAATGTTAGGAGACTTTGAAAGTGGTTGAAATAATAATATTTAAGCTTTAATGGCATAAAATTCAAAAAAGTCAAATTGATGGACATTAAAACGATTTTCTTGTGTTTTATTTTAATTCGAAGTTCTATACCTCTAAAAAAACACCATCAACCGATTTCGCAATGTCTCTATAACCAATAAGTTCAATCGCACGTTTTTGAATCATATCCAGTAGTTCCAAATATGTTATTGGTACACCAGAACAGATATGAGCGTTGTTTTGGGCGAATAAACGCATTATAAATTCTATACAAATTGGATGGGGTGAAATTGGACTTGAATTGAACGGTCCGAAATGTAATTTCTAATCCATTGAAGACAACGCAGTGCCAGAATTAATTAATCTTTGCGTGTCTTGTTAATAACATTACTATCTCCAAGGCCTAACTAGATTCCGATTAAATAAACGGAGTTATTTTCGGTGTGCATTTTCAATGGATTTCAATGGAAAAAATAAATATCTATACTTATGTGTGAAGATTAGTATCATCAAAGTAGTGGAAACCAATTAAAAACTCAACAAAAATGGAAAAAGGTCTCACCGAGTCGGCAGACGATTGCTGTCTACATAAAGGTTAAGCTCATCTTAAATACTGAATCAAAACCTTTTTTTTGTCTTAAGTTCAATATCCTGCGTAAGGTTGGTGGGCCTATTAACAACATACTCTGAATTGAGTCAAAACAGTGTAAAATAAAAAGGATTTATCCTTATCTTCCTTTCTCCAAACGGTGTATAGTGCTTACACTCAGTTGTGTTAAATCTACATGTGAGCATGCATACAAAATGGGCCAAAGTCCTTTTGATGTTGTTACCATCAGAAAAAAAAGAAATGAGAACGGGAAACACAAATGTGTACGGTTGGGGTAAGGTATTCCACAGCACCGACAGATCTGATCTAAGGGAAAACAGGAAGTTCACGTACGGTCCAGTGAATCCCATGATAGTGCTTTCCAGTGCTACAAGTGGTGCGAAGAAGAGCTCTTCAGCGGCCATCATCTAGGAGGACGTGATAGAGATTTTTTTTCTTCTACCTCTATTTGTGAAGGATTTAAAAAAAAAACCCGTCGTATTCATACAAGTGTGATAAAAACACTAAATTTGTATAACATACGGTGAGGTTGAGAGAACAAAATAGAAAATTTGTGGAAAGTGGAATGGCGCCTTTTTCCCTTACAGTGCTTTAGATTTGAGATTGAATGTGGCAGTGTTCTAAGTGTGTTCTTAAATGGGTACTGTAAGCTTACGCAAACTTGCAGATGTGCATGCATTAACTATTTGGAACGTTTTTGGCGCGGAGCCGATGGTTAATAATTAACTAAGAAGTTGTTGATGGAAACGATGTATGTGATTTTTTAAGGTTCTTATGTAATCTACTCTTTATCTTCATATATTAATCTTAGAAGAACTTAAATATTATATTCAAAATCCAAAGCCAAGGGCTTTTGTTTAATTGAAGGCCTTTATTTTGCTCCCCAAGCTTAAACACTACTGATTTTGACCATATTATTCGGAGAGCTCCGCGAATCACAGAATGTGTGCGCCACGCAGAATAAAGAAATTTTAACTCACTTTCCGCAAACTGCAGGACCGCTTTTAAAACATGGTTCCTCCAGACGGGATAAGGTGCTTTTCGTCAGACAGGCGACCATCATAATAGTTTTTAAAATCATATTTTATTGAGTCTTACAATATGGGAAACAACTTTTAGGTGAAACTGTATTCCAAGTTAATAGGCAAATAATTTAAAAAACTTATATATCCAATTGCCAAGTGTTCATTGACTTATAAAAAAACCTTTTAAATCGGCCGATATTTTTATTACAATCGTTTTCAAGCTTTATTCTTTTTCCATCATTAAAAAAACGTTAATTATTAGCCCTTAAAATTGGGATCCACCCGGACATGATATAAATATCTCTCTCATTGTCGCGAGAGAGAGAAGAATTTTTTTTTTTTAATTTTTTTTTTTTAATTTTTCTAATTAATCAGTTTGACCCCGTAGATGCATGTTGGACTGGAACGCATATGGTCTTGAATTAAATTTCTAAACAAGACTAAGTAATTTTTCAATTTCAATCAAATGTATATCCTTTGCAGAAAAACGTGACGCAGTTAAATGATGGAACATATTAATGCGAACAAATATAATAAACAAAACAATAAGAAAAACAAAAGGAAAGGCTAAATTCCGCTGTGGGCGAACAGTATACCATATCCATATCCCTATATGCCCCAAAGAAGACGATGGATAGCATTTTATTTCATTCTATTAAATTTAAAAAAAAATATCTTTGGACAAAACACCCCCAAAAAGTGGGCGTGGCCAAAAACTTTATATGGGCGAAATATCGTTGAACATTTTTTTGTGTTTCTATGAACATTTTCGAAGAAAACAGCATTTAATTGAAAAACGCAAAAAAACAAACTTATAAAGGAGAAGATATGTAGGCATCTTGTGTAGGTTGTAATACTCTACCACTCTTACTTTAGCTTTAAAACAGTTTTTTCTAAATTGCGGGCGTGGCAGTTGGCTTATTTAAAAAAATTTTACACTTAACCATTTCCGATCTCTAGGGGTATGTGGTCCAAATTTCAGCTTCCTAGCTTAATTTTAAAGGCCTAAAAATTGCGTACGGACGGAAATTGCTAAAAAGTCTTAGGATTTGGTCCTGATCATAAATATATATACTTTTATGGGTCCACGACGAATAATAAGGCTTGTTCTTTAGATTTACCCTTAGGATAGAGTATAAACTGCTATCAATTTTCGGAGCCAAAGTTATTGTACTCGTCCCAATAAACATGTTATATTTGTGAATTTTTTTAATTTCTTTAATATTTCCCTAATTTCTTCTACAAGTCCTTAAAAAAACAAAAACGCCGCTAGATGTGACCCAAAAATTGTATCTAAAAACGATTTATGAAGAAAATTCCTCGAACTGTTTCGCCCTTCGCCAGAGAATTGGCGGACCCCCATTTTAAGAACTCTCTACAGTCGTAATATCATGTTTCATAGGTACCTACTCAGTTTGAGTTTGGCAACTTTTATTTTTTCATTTGGGCCAGTTTTTGTAGTTGTCATTGTAACTGAATCGGGCGCGTAAAATAGGTGGAAACTTAGCAACGTCAAATATATGTCCAGTGATGCGACATCACTGTTTTTTAAAATCGATTGTGACGATATCCAAACAACTACAACATCGAAAAGAAAATACATAATTCCATTCATCAGCATTTTGCAATAAGAAGTGAAGAACTGCATTATTTATTCCATGTGGCAAATATAATACATTAACGTATTACGAAAATTTCATTCGGAATCAATGTTATAATTGAAGGCATTGTTATAATGCTATACTATTAGTGCTAAGAACGAAAATCTCGCAATTTTTTTCGCATGATCTTCCAGCTGCAGGGTCATTCAAAAGGGTTTGACTAATTTCTCGTCGAAACCACGAACTTATATCTATGGGGCTAAAAATTCAAAAATAAAAATTCAAATCATTAAAAAGAACTATAGAGGATATATTTTGTATTGTATTTCTGGTGTGCGGTTCTATAAAGTTAAATGAAATAACAAAAAACGTCGATTCATATTTAAAACCCACGTCAAATGGGATTTTGCTCGAAGGCAACGCAACAAAGGCACTCAGTGCTACACTTGCCAAATGTTTGGTCACGGCGAAAAAAACTGTCATATTAAGACACATTGTGGAATTTGCTCCAAGGCTCAAAATACAAAGTGTGCTAACTGCAATAAAACTCATAAATCATTGGACCCAATGTGCAAAAGCCAAATGTCATTTCAACAACATACAATACCAAATACTTGAATGTGTGGACCAACTTAAACAAGAACAACAACCACTCGATCGCTGTGCCAAAAAAAACAGCGAGATTTTCTCCATGGAAGAAATCAACGCTCTCACTGCAGAAATAATTACTTGGAATGAACACAAAAGCCGAACAATTTAACCTATTAGGTATATGTACCAAAGCAAATAAATATGAATTTGGTTTGAATATTATATATTGAAATGATAGAAACATTCGCCATCAGCTTTAGATTTCTTTGTTTCTAAGTTCAAACAATATTGATATTGGTTTAGCCACCGAAACTGGACTGAATCAAAATACACAGGAATTATCAACGGCGTTAGGCGAACGAATTCCCGTGATTAAATCAACAGTGGCATCAACAGTTAAAATGGCAGATACCTTAATGAGCTGTGTACTTCGACGTATTTGAAGCTGTTGTCATTAAGATTTTTCAATAGATATTGGCGGACCCCTTAATGTGTTAACGGCAGCTCTCAAATCCCCGTGGCGGTTACTGACTCCGGAATATGCCGCCGCTTTTGTCCAAGGGGTCAAACAAATAGTCTGGCTCTTCACGTTGGAGGTTGGCCGTCGGGTTAACTTCCCTACGGTGAAAAACACAAGTAGTTCCGAAACGACAACGACTACGAGCCTCGGATATGGATAATCCAAATGTTGACAACCCCAGTAAGCGAAAAAAGGCCAACGAACTTTGGATCTGCACGTGGAATATCCGGCCGGACCTTAAACAGACCACGTGCAGCCGAACAACATTGGTAGGTAAGAGGTACAAAGCCGACATTACGGCCATCCAAGTAATCCGTCGGGATGGAGAGGGCACAAGAAGGATGAAATACTGTGAAATCTACTACGGCTAGTGCTGCAGAGCAGAGATTGACTCTGCCAATGGTTATTTAGATGTGGAAGGCTTAGGCTAAAAGTCTTGGAATTTTGCAATGTTAGCGATCGCCTAGTTCGCGATCCGCATCAAGTCCAACTTTAAAAATATTGACCGCAGGGAAGAAAAACGACAGAGCCAAAGACGCATTCGTATGATAAGTGCCTTAACTACGATGTCAAGATATTCTTTGCGATTTAACGCCAAAATCGGAAAGGAGGGCATCTTTGGCTCTATGGTCGGAAAGAACAAACTGCACGACAGCACCTCCGGACGCAGGAACATCGACTTTGCGGCGGGGCGAATCGTCATAACTTCCAGCACACGATTCCCACACTTCAACATACACAAGTGGCCAACGTCAACCAAATTCATCATGTTGCGACCGACGCCAGACATGCCTCCAGTATCTTGGATGTCCTAATGTTCCTAGCGGCAAACATAGACTCGGTCCATTACCTGGTAGTAGCCAAAGCACGGATGTGCATATTGAATACTCCACAACACCGAGAGGATACTGTAAGATACAGCAAGCCCATCCTCAGCTTCACTTTCATCAAGTACAGAGGATCAGTTGGAACACAACCAGCGTGCCATCAGGAAGTGCTGGATTTCACTAGGCGACCAGAACGAAACCCTTGGGTCGATGAGGAATTCCCCAGCCAAGAACGAGGCCTATCAAATAATGCTCCAGTCAAAAACCAGAGCGGCTGTGAAGAAGGGAGCAAAGAAGAAGGGAGGAACACCGACTTCTCAGAAGGAAAAAGAAAGAGCACGAGAAGCGGGCGGTTGAATCAATTGAGGGACGCAACTGCAGAGGCAATGTTCGAAGGTTCTACCAAATGGTAAAACGATCCACCCAAGGATACAAAGCCCGGACTAAAGCCTGCAGAGATGAGCATGGGAATATAGTAATGGACTCAAAGCCCGTGCGTATTTTGAATAATACTTCTGCAGAACTTTCATCCATTCGACCAACACGAAGTGAGGATTGCGATATCCAAACTTTAGTCCAAAAAAGTTTTTAAAATCATAAAAATGATGGCTCTATAGACATGTGTTTTATAGGTAAATCTTCAAGACTTTAAATTGGAAAACTTGCCAAGTATAAATATATAAATACTATTTGTGAGATTTTTAATAATTACAATACCAACATGGCGTTCTTTTTTAGATCTCGGTACTTTTTGTGGCTGACTTGTAAGGCAAAAACGATTTTTGTTAAAGAGAACTTGGCTAATCTTTAATATTTATGTTTTTGGTGCCATCAATGTAGTCAAAATGTTATTGAGTTATCACATTTTCCAAAATTAAAAATTCCAACAGAAGAGCCAAGCCATAGATATAGAAAATTGACAAAGTAGCCCATAAATTTAATGAAACTGACTGATGTTCTCGTCGAGTTCAAAAGTGGAAGAGATATTGGATTCATGGGGGTGATAACTAGTCTAAAAATTTATTGGAATCGATAAATTATGATACAAAAACCCGCAAAATATTTTTTTTAAATTGAGCCTACATAGTTCGAGTTTCATTAGCGTTTCGGGCTTTGCGTTACTGAGTTAGTCAGTCAATCTGTTAAGCAATCAGTGGGGACGAACTATTTTATAGCTATATATAAGATATATAAATATAAGATTTAGGTTAAAACAAATTCCGTAGCAATAAAGCTTGTATTTGAAATTTTTTTTAATTTATACTGTGTGTGTGTAGCTTAAGGATTTCATTAAATTTCTCCTTTAAAATGCTGAAATTTTCAATTCAAAATATGAATTAAATGATATATGACATTACCCAATTTTAAATGAAGGTGCTGTTTTACAGTTGTCAATTTTGTTAAAATATAAAAATTAAAACCAGCATTTTGTTTATTATATAATTAACTTCCCATACAATGTACAATTCACAGTTGCCTCGGATACACTTGGCTAAGCAAGTGATCCATGAATGAGTCGCGCTGCATAAAAAAAATATAAAATCAGTAATGAAAAAGGTAAACACAGCATCCTTCTGGCCACAGTACAATCATCGTCGTTCTTTCTTTCATTCAGAATCCTGCAAAATGGATTAAAGGTTCCCCCTATCCCTCAAGGCAAAAAAGATGATGATAAAGCTCTTTTTGTTTGTTGTCCCATTTCTGCGGCTACGTTTTTCTTTATTTATTTATTTTTTGTGTGTTTTTCCTACTCATGAAAATACTTTCCAATGGCCTTTTTTGTGCGCATGAAGCACTATTTTCAGTTCCGTCACATTCGTTCACCTCACTCGTCACTTCTAAGAGATAGCTCCGCACACACACAGTTATGGCAAATATTTGGGGTCAAATGCTTGTGCAATCCAGTGGCACTGGACTGGACAAAGGATACAGGGCTATAGGTTGAAAGTCGTAAAATTGTAAATTGTCTAAAAGACCATCTCCGCATTTTTTTTTTTGACGGTATTTTGGTTTAGTTAGATGGTTTCACAGAGCTTCGGGTGTGATAGGCCGCTAGTTTTTCAGTTGGTGAATTCCCTAGGTGACGGCGGATATCTGGCTGCTGACTGGCTTTGCTTGTGCAAGGTGGCAGCGGTGAGATATATGTTTGTATCCTGGAAAATAAATGTAATTGCAAGGGACACGACTGTATAGTGTACATACTGCGTTGCTGAGGTGTTGGTCAACGGAACCGTGTTTTTGCATTTGCATAGCAATTTGATATGGGATAAAATCTTATATTTTTCCGCTTTAAATTGTAGGGTTTTAGGTAGATTGGATCTGAAGGTGTTGCCCATTTGTGTGGGCTTAGGGTGAAGTTAAGGTAATTGCAATTGAACTCTTAAGGTATTATTAAAGTGCTAAGGGAGGGACAGTACTTTCATTTGTTTGCTTGGTAATTGTTATTTTGATATGCATGCATGCGGTATCATTTAATCTGTGTACTTTTCGACTTTGTTTGGGAGTTAAAGCAATCAATCATAAAAATACTAATCCGTCACTTCTCTCAGGGCTTTATTTAGTGCTGTATTGGTTTCAAGTATTGCTTATCGTTCGTTGACTTAAATAATTCCAAATCAGTACAGTCGTAAAAAATTGGTCTCATCACCAATCTTGGCCTTGAAGTATAGATTATTAGATAATTATGTAAATAAACATTTAATTAATTTAACCTAGAGAAAAAAAAATCTTAAATTTTAGAAAACCACTTTGGTTAAAATATATTTTAGAATGATTTAAGTCAAAGCGGAGCAACTTTAACTGAAATATGTTCCAACCTTAAAACGAATACATTTTATTTTTGATATTAAAATATTAACATGACACATAATGCTTCTGCAATCGAGTGGCACTGGACTGAAAAGGGATATAATATAGGTCGAAAGTCCTAAATAATGTTCCGACTCAATGCCATGAGAAAATTTATTTGGACATTCTCTAAGAAAAAATACTTCTAAGGTAAGTACAAGGATGGGTACGTATAAAAAATATTGAAGGCCTTACGTGTACGCTTACCCATATTAATACAAATATTAGTAGCTGCGTTATAAGTTGCAACGGAAACTTGTTTTAAGTCAGTTGCTCACGAAAAGGATTTTGAATACCTTTATGAAGAAATAACACAGTGCGGTTGTATAAACTTAAACATAACGTTATCTGAGAATTACGAGGTCGTATGTGAATAGGGAATGCCGTTAAGATACGACCTTGCAATTGTCAACTGACAATAAATGCATTTTTCTAAGAAAAAAAAAGAACAACGCTTGTCATAACAAGGTCCAAAAGCGGTAGCCAACGCTTGTATTGATATTTTTTTTAGATAATATTATAAATCCTGTTTACTGTTACAGGTTAACAATTCGAAAGAATAATTGGAGCACAGATGAGGAATTAACTCATTATCTGTGTATTGAGATTTGTGAACTGTTAAGGAAATTGGCCCTATAACTAAAGATCATTTGGTTATAAAAAGGTTGCATTAATTAGCTCCTGCCTTCGGAAAAAATCAAGGCTCATATAAATAGGGCCTTTTGGGGTATTAATGGAAAGGGCGTATGACATCTTAAGTCGAACCCCAAGGTACCACAATCTCTAAGGATGGAAGCTATTTAACACAACTACTTTCAAGAGCAAGCATGTCGATCATTAAAATTTTGTAATTTGATTTCAAATCGCAGGTGAGTTACATTCATCAGAAATATAACTTTCATTACATTAACGAACCAAATTTAGCCGGGTACACTAGTATACGTATAAGAAAGTTTATCCTGAATGACTGACTGACTCGTCAATGCACAGACCTAACCTCTAATGATAAAGTAAATGATAGAGAGTAAACTATTTTGCCCGTTTTAACAGGTTTTTTTTAAATGACAAATCTCATACAGCAGTAATAACGCTTACATTTTGTTTTCAGTAGAAACATTATTTCCATTCAACAAAGCGCTGTATATTCCTAAATGTAGCAATGTATTTATGTACCACTCGTATCTATATTTAATATTCTAAATCTACATATATCAAACGTACTAAAGTATAACTAGAGGAGACAACTACGTATGTACGTACTGCAAATAACAACAAAGCGAAAGTTGTCAGGATTGCAAACAAATTGTTGATTTAAAATCCCAATTTCTTTGTACCTACTTGTACTTAAAAAATGAGAACAATATATAATTCTCTAAAACATCATAACATAACACATCATAAAACTTACCACCATATTATTGATTGTAAATTTTAGTTCAGCTCTTGGCCTCGATGGCGGAGTACTACAATTCGCTCGCAAAACATCACCCGGCTCATATCGATTGCGTTCCGTAAAGAGCATAGGACGTTTTTCCGGATACTCTAAAGGAAAAAAAAAATAAAATACGAAAACATTAGAAAAAGAAATATTTTCTAAGAATTGAAATACAACAAATATAATACACTCAAATAAAAATATGAATTGCATCCATAGACATATCAAACAGAAAGTGGATCAATATGTCCGGATCGTATCGGAAGTAATTTTGCTAATGTATCTTTTGCATTGCAAAAGTTTTCTTCCATACAGCATATTTTTGCATAAAGTTTTCTGATTACAATTTTTTTCGCATCGATATCCGTCATAATAGCAGCAAAAACAAAATTGCTTCAAGTAAAAATTGCAAGAAAAACTTCTGAAAAATATATGGATCAGGGTAGGTGTGTGTGTGTGATACAAAAGCATGGAAATATAATGTGAGATTCTTTGAATAATTTCTCTCCCTTGAAGTTGATGCAGTTTATATTCGATTATTTTAAGTGAATTTTTCGTAAAGTATATGACTGGAAAAGATATTTATCGAAATTATGTTTCTCAAAGAAAACACGGCAGACTACAGTGATCTGACATTTTAAGTAAGACTGCAAGTGAATTTTTGAAGAATATTTTGAACGGAACTGCATAAGTTATCTCAATGCCATGGAGTTTCACATAAATTTACTTTATTGCAGCAACTGTCAATATGTGTCATATGAAGGTATATTTGATTGACAGTGCCATCGAAGGATTCATCATAAAAGCGACGTAAACTGAATCCATCATTTTTCAACCTTGAATGCTTCCTTGACTTTGAACGTTTTTGTAAGCATATTAAGGCAAAGATTAAAATACATTTAAAACACCTTAAAATGTATTGAAGCGTTAATGAAAGCTCATCTTAACTGATTTAAGTTAAGCAACAAATATTTTATTAACATTTTATGTTTAACATAACTGATAGGGTGTCATAGACAATGACTATCTTCATTTTATTTCATTTTCATTTCATTTATTTATTACAAATGTACAAATAAGTTTTTTATTGTTATTTTATTACTTTTACGGATTTTACTTATACTACACAAACAATATTGAAATAATACAAAAATACAATGAATTTTAAATTAAAAATTACATATTATTGACAATGCGGGAAGAGCTCATGCTTGAAAGAGGCAAACTAGAGACAGCAACTAACCCATCACCTTCAAAAGAAGTAGATCTGCCGAAAACTCCTCTAACGATCAATTACTAGAAAAACATAGACCACATCCAGAGCCACATAAAATCACACATAAAAAACAGATTCTCAAACTGCAGGTGCACCGATCTAGCTAAGAAAGTCACCTCCCCTACCAGCAAACCTCGCTCAGGATCCAATAGAGGATCTTGAGAGGACAAAGGTAGGGGCAGGATTTAGGGCGCACCATTGGCCAAATATGATATTGCAGGACCATTTACATCAGGTCTGTCCTATAAAGGCGCACTCACACAATGTAAGGTTGCAATTATGCATGAAATGCACCCAGAGGAATCTCTATCTGGGCAACAAATTAAGTTTGTTAAACAATCCCTATTGACCGAAGCGGACAAAGCCTGCAATAACTGTCCCCTGAAATTTCTTGCCTTTACACCAAGGGACGGATGGCTTTCCATTACATGACATTACACAGAAACCAAACAATCACTCATGTCGACGGTGTCAAAAATAAAGCCATGTCGAAGACAGAATACGTATAATTCCAGTGAAGCGAAATTTCCAGATTATAAACTCGTGTCACCTTCCTTCCGGACGCTGAGACTATGCCCAAGGAAGTCTTCTTGTCAAGGATTGCCAAACAAAATCCTGGTATTTCCGTGACAAGTTGGCTCGTACTCAGGGTCTCAAAGGAAAAGAGTTGAGGGGAGACAATAAGAGTTTCAATTGAAGAAAAATCGGAGGAATTTCTTTTGCAACAGAAGTGCAAACTTTTCCTTAACTTCTTGCAGATACGATACAAATAAGAATTAAGGGTATATTTCAGGCAGACAGAAATATTGCCCAATCTCGATTCAGTCCACAAAATCGACTGCTTGCAGCAAGAACTTATAATCAACCAGGAGTACATAAAGCGCATTCAGAAAGCCACCCTACAACACACAATTGCACAGATAGCACAGTAGATAATATGCACTAAGGTTGGAACATCAGAAGACTTTATTTCTATTTCCAGTCAATTAGATGACATCCCAACACCTGAGCTGTCTCCAAATACTGGCAATACTGCCAGTACCAACAGTAATCTCCACTATGATATGGATGTGCATCCAAGTTAATCTACAGCACGATAAGGCTGCCTTGGCTGTTCTTAACTATAGATTTTACAAGGATCACCTAGATATCGCATTTATCCAGCAACTATACGCTCTAAATGACCAGGCAAAGGTGACTCTAAGGTGAGTTAGAAGGAAGAAGACATAGATCTAACCCTATATACATCTTTTATAAAAAATTTTATTAGAAACTGCCATGTCTCATCAGAAACGTCGATATCAGACCACCACCATATCCTTTTTGACCTTAAATTAGGTGCCATTTTCTCTGAAAAAATTAGCCAACCCAAATCCAGAGATTGGGACATCTACTATCAAGAGCTCATGGATAACTTGGGTTGCTGCAATACAAACATCAGAGATATTGACAGCATAGAGCTAACTTGTGAAAACCTCAGTATGGTAATCTCAAATGCCTTCCACCAGGCCAGCCAAGAAAAAGAGAAATCAGGCAACCGACTTACTTCCTGGTAGAACAAAAAACTTTCCAAACTGTCAAAAGAAACAAGGAAGCTCTTCAATAAATCAAAACGCAATGGTGACTGGGATACATATAAATACTCACTCACCACATATAACCAAGAAATTAGGAGGGCAAAAAGAGAGCCGCGGAAACACTTCTGTCAATCAATCAATGCCACCAGAATTGGCGCCCGCTTACATAAAGTACTCTCCAAGCAGCACACTAATCCCATTGGTCTAATGAAAAAACTAGATTATGCCAAAAACGGGCTACAGACGCTACAGCTCTTAGCCAAAACACATTTCCTAGACTCAGTAATCATTCCAGTATGCCCTCTATATAGAAGAACGATTAGACCGCTCAGAGAGAACTGGATAAGGTCGAAGAAAGTTTTGCAAAATAATTTGGCCAATCAAATCATTTCAACCCATCAAAGCCCCCGGAGAAGATGGAATATTTTCAACCTTACTACAGAAGGGTGTACCGCAACTGCTACCTGCTACTGATTAACCTGTTCAGAGGAAACCGTCTGAGCTACCGAAGTCATACCGACCAATCAGCCTTATTTCCTTTTTCCTGAAAACCATGAAAAAAATCCTTGATAGAAATATCAGAGACGAGGCACTTTTAACGAACGCTCCTCACAAATATCAATATGCATATCAACGCGGCAAATCAAGCACTACGATTTATAAAATCTCACTATAGAAGGAGCATTCGACAACACCGAATTCTAACATAAGGATAAAACAATTTGTACCTCACAAGGCAGCAATAAACTCAGTGTTCTAGCTACGAAAGTTTGCCCTCAGGTAAGAGTTCTCTCTCCGCTAATATAGTTTTTCGTAGTTATTGACTTACTGATTATTCTCGGCAGCGACGGTTTTTATGTCCAATATGTAGATGACAAAGCTATCTTAATCAGAAGCAAATTGGAAGATACAATCAAACACAAAAGATACAATTTACAATCTCGAACCGCCTCCAGAGGGCTCTAAACCTAGTTGCCAATTGGTGTACAAAGGTTGGGCTCAGGGTCAATCCAAAGAAAAGCACCAAAGTTGCATTCACCAAAGGACCGACTCAAAAACGCAACACTATTCGGTTAATCAATAGAGTTCTCATCGGAACTTAAATACATAGAAGCCACACTAGATCAAAAACTTATATGGAACTCTCACCTTACCAAGACTATCGATAAAGCCAGGATCTCACTGATGACCAGCAAAAGTCTTCTTTGAAAAAACTGTGCCCTCAACCCCAAAATGACCCTATGGATGTATACGGCAATAACAAGACCTATTACCATGTATGCAACCGCTATTTGGTGGTTTAAAGCTACACAGAGGTCTGCACACGGAAGAATCCAAAACAAATGACGGAGTTCGAGCGGGAGAAGACGGTCTTCGCACTAATACTAATCTATACCCGCGTATGGATATAAACAGTTCCGAATTTCAGGCAGAAACCCCTATTGCATACTTTGCATCCGAGAGATTCTAAACATATTCATTACGAATAAAACCATTTACATTCTCTCTGACAGCAGGGCAATTTTTTAGCAATTAACGCCTTTGAAATAACATCAAAACCAGACTGGGATTATCTTCAACTCCTCCTAATACTGGCCACCACTAACAAAGTACACTTGATTTGGGTGACAGGTCACAGTGGACATGAAGGCAATGAAAAAGCAGACGAATTAGCCAGAACGGGATCCGCATCAATTCACGATGCCAAGACCATTCTGCAGACCTATGAACACTATAAAAAGCTGTATAATAACCTGGCCAAAAGAGAAAAAGCTACATTTTTGGAGGGAGACCGAAGGCAACAGACAAGCAAAATACTTCAAGCCAAACAGTTCCCATACAAAACGAAACAACTACTACAACTCAGCAGAAGTCAGATTCGGCTAGCCACAGGCTTCCTTACGGGGCACTGCCGTATCAAGAAACAGCTAATGACTATGGTAATAACACAAAACAATACCTGACGATTGTGCAACGCGGACGAGGAAACAGCAGAGCACATATCATGTGATTGCAACTGCCTTGTTATTGTTATACATCAACGATCTGCCATAAAAAGACGAAAATACTGTGGACACATTTGCAGATGATACTATCTGATACTGATCTATAAATAAATAAGTTCACATGAAACAAGTGATTGAACATTCTAACACGGGTGCTCTAGAATTAGGGACAGCTGCTAAATAGACAGTTCCATCAAACGGACTTCTAAGTATTATATATAAATAGGTGAGATAATTTTAAAGATGTCATAAGTCATTCCTTCTCCAAGTGTTTTTAATACACTGTCGCAGCCCACCCGCCACGCCCAAAAAAAAAACTTTTAGCCACAAGCTCCCTTATTGGTCTCGTTCAATCCAACTTCATTTAATTACCTCATAACCGCGGTTTATCTTTATCTTTTATAGAACATGGCCTTACGACGAAGGTTTTAAAAAAGGAAACAGCTGTTGGGGAAATCTAAACTGCTCTTATATTCTTCTGTATTTATATTTATAGTATTATACAAATAGTATTTATATTTTTGTACTTGGCAAGTTTTTAAAATCGTGAAACTTCAAATTGGAAAACTTGCTAATTATAAAAATGTAAATAGTATGTGTGAAATTTTTAATAATTACAACATAAACTTGGCTTTCTTTTTTAGATCTAAGTACAACTTGGCTATTCTTTAACATTTATGTTTTTGGTGTGATCGCATTTTAACTGATGATTCTAAAATATGTAAGGTGCTGGTGATTTCGTGGAATGCGACAACATCAGGCATACTTATTTTCTTTTTCAAGGCCTGAGTCTTTGTTGGGCTTGCCGGTCCTTATAGTACCTAAGGGCTTTCATTGATGATAGGGCCACCTATACTGTGGATACTATTCCGTTTGATCGACTATTATTCGTTCAACCTTTTATCATTTGATACATTTCCTTCATTTTAACATATTATGCTTTGCAATCTAATATTAATTCGATACCAAACTTAACTTCATAGTGCACATCATTGTCAATTAGTGCAACACAAGCTAAGTTTTATAATAAAAATGTGGTCCAAAGATTTAGACGATCCATGCGCTCCCCAATCATCGTGCGATTAATTCGTCTATCCGCATCTAGATGATTTACAAGTTTGGAAACTGTTCAATGTCAATATTACATTTGCTTCTTCTCATTTTCTAAAGCCACATGTTATACATATATACTGTGCGAAATAAAACATGTAGTCTACCAAAAGTGTACTTAAACATTCTTTAACCGTCAATTACGCGAGTCCTCATTAATCACCACCTTACACCATAGATATGTAAAATATCGTTTACATTATACTCCACTTAGCAACAACTCTTATCGAACGATGAGCTTCTTAACCGCCATAACCAGAAAGCAACATCAGTTTTTATTTTATCCTTAAATTTATAATTAAGATAAGATATTCAATGAATATCAAAAGCCATATGAATCAAGGCTATAAATCCTCACAGAAGAACCATTATGGATTGACAAGGCGACCACCATACCTCAAGGAAACCTTAATTATAAACTTTTCAATATAATAGTAGGTACAGCAGTACCTTAGTTCTTCACGTTTTGCTAATAATCCGGCATTCTTCCATCGCTTCTCCTTGATCTCTTTGCACTTGCTCTGCCAAAGCAAAAATCCCTCATCAACGGCTGATTTCGAAAGTACTGTTCCAGTATCAGAATCAGAATACCCAACTAAATCCGCTCTCAACTAAGTACATATACATTTCCGGTCCTAATTTGCATTTAATTACGAAGTAGAAGGAATATTTTCTCCCCCGACCAGGCACAACTCAACCAGCCGTCGTCTATCACATCCTTGTCGGATGAATAAAATTTGAAAATGAAATTTCCTTTTTCTCAGCCACCATTCGTTGTAATTAAGAGTAAGTTCACCAAAGCAAAAAAGGTTCTACTCGCTATCGCTATCTTTAAAGAAAAGTCAAAAAAAGGGATTCGCCTTCATTGGTCATTGCTTTACTGGCGATACTGATGCCATTCCATCAGTCGCACGACAAGGATAGCAAACAAAACTGAATGAAAAAAGAACGAAAAACTTTTGCCCAGGAAGCGGATACAAAATGGAAATGAACCTATTGAAAGCCATTTCAAATTCACTTTTTATTGAGTTATAACAGGTGATTTTCTTTTCTTGAATTCGGTCCACACCACAAGGACTATAACAACGATAGACTCTTGGCAAATAAATTAGACCGGTATTGTTGTTTTAATCCGTTACTGTCACTAAGGCAGATGAGGACGCGAAAAAGGAAACGTGAATGAACTGCAAATGTGACTTGCGGAATGGTTTTCGAAATTTCTACGCAATCTACATTGTATGTGGGTTGGGTTTATGCCTTACAATAGGCCGCAGATTGTTTGCTTCTTCCTGTTCAATTTGAATAATGAGTTTATTTTAAAGACGGTGTTGGCGTCCATAATTAATAAATGTGTAACGATGAGACGAATAGTGGCAAGTTATCTCAGATTTTCGATGGAGTTATAAATATCCTGAAACAGGATTGTGATATAGCAACTTACATCAACAGATGTAGTAAAACTACTTGAACTAAACGATAAACTGTTGGATTCAGACTCCACTTTAAAAGTTATTGAAAGCTTTTGCAGTAGCTGTGTAGTAGTAACTGCTCCCCTGTTCGGATTTACTTTCAGCGCTCAACATCATACAGTAGAACTGGCAAGAGTGTTTTATAGAGCTAGCACTTGTCGTAATGCTCCAGTCAGGACACATAAACAGCGGCAGATGATTTTAATGTTGTCCCCGTACCCCAGTAGTTCCACGGATAGGCTTACCCCTGCTTTGCCATAGAATAAGAATACAGAAGACGTATCCGAAGCATGATTGGAATAGTTCAGCTCAAATTCCGATGAACTTGCTCGTCAAGGTTTGGAAGAAGTTTTCTCAGGATCTGATCCTGCAGACCAGCATTCCTATTAAAAGCCCCCATTGACAAGTGGATGTCCTAAAGAGACAATATCAATGGCACGATAGACCAAACTAGTTCGACCGAATGTCTGTAGAAGCATTTTCTCTATGAATGATCTGCTTTAGGTTCAGACAGGGCGAGTGCTAAACATCTAAGCTCCTTATCACTGAAGTGCCTTCACAACTTTCTGAAAAAGTTGTGTAAATTATTAAGGTGAGAGTACAATGGACCAGTTACGGGTTGGAGATCTTCAGCCGATGTACAGAGCTTCCGACAAAAAGTTTTCTATGCCCAATTTTTCTTAGGAATTGTTGGCAAACTAAAAGCGAAGTCTCGAATTTATAAACGCATGTTTGAAAAGTTCGACGAGCTGGAACTTAAACAGCCTTTTGCAATAAATCGATGACCTTATGCTTGATTTCTGAAACTCATCTAATGGAAATATTATATTGCATGGCAGTAGCGTCCAAATGGCCCCTAATAGGATTTCCTACGTACCGTTCCTATTAGTATTAACTCTGTTAAGGCTATCGCACTTTCTGAGATTTTTCAAATAAACTCAAAAATCAAACAGCCATACCAATCATAAGGCTAAAATCATTCAATTTTATAAAAAAAATATCGTTTATTTAATATACACATTCTTAAATATTTCTCTCGGTTTTATGATTACCTCATTATTATTAAACGGCATTCATTAAAACAATTTTCATTAAAAATCGTTTTGCTCATCGAGATTAACTATGACATCCTTTGAATGATTAGATACTTAAACTAAATTAAATTATTAACTATAAAATCGAATTAATTTTTATGATTTTTATATTTGATCGCAGAACAATAACGAAAATTTATTTTTCCGTTAATGAATCTGTTCATAATCCGAATTAATTTTGTCCTTGCTTGCTGTTTATTTAAGTTATTTTGATGTAGTATTTCATTAAATTGTAAAATACTATAGTAACGAAGCAGGAGTCACGTGTCCACTTAAAATTTCCTTCCCGTTATCTTTCTTAGTATGAAAATCAATTCATAATTTATAAGGAGAAACTCAGATGTCGCATGCAAATTTATTCGATTTTATGAATCCAGATCAATTTGCTTATTTCCATTTATGAATTTGTTCATAATCTTTATGATTTTTTGCATTCCCTTATTTTTATTTAATATTTCATTAAAGTACAAACTATTACAGTTATCTTATTAAACACAGTCGTTGATTTGCAAACTTGTGCATGACTTTTATTCTTTGACTTAACTTGTTATAGAGAGTACTTGTGCAGTGAACGTCTTTAAGTCGTCTTTGTGATTTTTAAGTGCTGTGCTTAAAACAGCTAATTTGCTTTCGGAGTGTTTCACGTAAGTCTTACCTCCTTTAAAACATAGTTGAGGAATGTTTGTTAAAATCTCGTTATTTACGGAATATCTTTGGGGAAATCGGCAGAAAAAAAAATGTTCCAAGCCAATTATTTTCTTTCATTTCTTTTCAAGCAAATAGATAAAATAGATAAAATTCAGTGGTCCGGTTCGGAAACTATATAGAACAAAAATGTTAGCAAATGTTGATATACAGTTTTGGCCTGACACTTCTTAGTTAAAATATTCGTTAATGTTATTAATAAGTTTTTATAATATTTATCTATATTAATGCCCATTATAATGCAAGACTAGCAAATATTTTTTGCAAAATGATCTGAATTTAAGAACTTAAATGGTTATCGTTTGGTAAGTTTTATTTAATCAAAATGAATACTAAAAAATAAGTAGTACGCATTTCTGTTAATTGTTTTTTGAGATTGTTCAGGAATCCTATCGCGATTAAGCCAGCATGAGATGCGTTTTTGAATCCCTTCAAAAAGAATGGTAACATTGGATCACATTCAAAATTTATAGTGGGACATTACTCCCGAATTTGATTTGAGACTTATGTCTCACTTAAGTGGGACATAAAGCTCGTAAAATTAATTCGGGACTTATGTCTCACCAAATAAATATTTTTTCTTGAAATAAGACCACTAACGCGCCTATTCCAAATCTAACAGTAAATAATATTAAATTTCAATGGGAAAAAGGGGTCTTATTTTTATCTTGATGTGGAAATAATACCATACTTCTATTTTTTTACATATTTGGGACTTATGTTCCATCTTCGACAAAATATTTTAGAACTTATGTTGCACTGAAGTGGGTCATAAGTCCCGAATTGAAATTTAAATATTAAATAACCAGAACAGTTATTATTGAATATTTCTATTGAGAAATGCGTGACTGATTCCAACTTTCTTATTTAAATACTAACCATGTCTGAATACAATACCAAATAAAGCAAATCGCCATTCCATTTGGATACTTTACTATATATGTGTATGTGCGTTTTTCGTGGGTATGGTTTTATATTTTTGTTTTGAAATGAAATTTCATATACGAAATACATAGTTTGAAATTTTTTTAGTATAATTTTCAATCAGTGTTTTCAGAACCGTTCATCAAATCAAAATCAGTTATTACAGGATTAAAATTGTGTTATGATTACAACAATGGTCAACTTTTTTATGGATCAAAAGGCAATTAAGAAAATCTAATGAACACCGCTGTAAGTCTCTACGAAGAATATTAACTGTAACTATGAGCCAAAATTAATATACCCTGGGGATAGGGTATAAAAGAAATGATTATTGGAAATTGATGTTATTGACCTCCTTCTTAGAAGGCTCAACTTCACTTTCCACAGAAATCATGCATTATGTTTCCAAATGCAAAGAAATTATTCCACGTGAATTTACTCCAACTCAATTGGGCAACTTTTCAAATGTGGAAAATTTAATACCACCAATGTCAATTGAAGATGCTGCTTATGTGCAAATGTTTGTTTGGACTCATATCATATGTTTGACTATAAGGGCTTTAGTCACAAAATGCAGGCTTTTGGAAAACACGGATTCAAATTTTAGCATATTATATGTGACAACTTAAACTGAGAAAAAATTTTGACCCATCGTTTAGAGGGATAAGTATATATGGTAACAGGAAATTCACCTTGAACGTAATGATTGTAGTACATATATCTAAAATATATTCTTTACTAAAGAAAGTACAAACATAACATAAATTAAAATGTAAATGTGATTACAAAATGGTATGTCTTTAAAGAAAAAATTAATGAAGTGAGTGTTCGTCTTTCGACCTTAGACCTTCTTTCTTACACATTTTAACTCAATCACATTTTTAATCGCTTTCCGCTGTTAACAACATTTCACACAGCCTATACATGATCAATTTAAGACCAAATAAAAATCGAATTACGGAAATTTCACTTAGTTGTAACTTCGAAAAAATCTATATCGTTAAAAGTGTAATCAATTTTTTGAACACCAATTTTTGATTTAGATCGATTTCAATTTCATATGCAGTGAAAGTGAAATGTAGAACCTAGTTGGTATTTGCACTTTTAAGACTCGCGGTTAATTAGCGTTATAAGTTTCACAAAAATTAAAAAACAAATTTAATTCCTCTTTATTTTGCTAATGCTTACCTTAAACTTCGACCTAAACACCAAAGTTTTCTCAAATAATAATTAAACCACACTGCGTTTCGTCCTTTTTCCTTCATAAGTTATAACTTAATAAAAAAACAAAGTCTAGTGGTGTCTACAATAGTCTACAATGGGTATACATACATCAGATTTAAACAATTTTTACATCTATGTTATTGTAAGGTAATATCAACAGATTATAACATTTCAATGCTATACCTAGAGGCTATAGATCACCGGTGTCGTAAAAGGATGAACAAAAAACAAAGAACACAAAATCACAGCAGTATGTCTAAGGTCTAAGAGTAAAAACCCCTGAGCACATAGAAGTAACAAATCTAGTTCCTTTTACAATATCAAACCAGCTTTCCGTAGGGACAAGTCGTTTTGAGATGCATTAAACATAGTGACAAGCTATGAAGCGCATTTTATTGACAACTCCGAATTCACTCCATGGTATTTTGAACTTCCTCGCCTATACATTAGTATTAGAGCCCCCTATTATCCGGATATTCCGAATTATACGTATTATACGACATCCGTATATTTAGTTAATTATCCAGATTTTTAAAAATCCGTGTAATTAAACTGACGGATTCCTTCGCTGGTTAATAAAAGGCGCCAAACGTCTTATTTTAAGGAAAGTACGGAGTACTGCCAAAAAAGTTTTGAGTTCACTATCTAACATTTGTTTTCGTTTTTACACATTTTTTTGGTAGATTTAATGCAATTCATTATCTACATTTAGTTAACTAATGCCCAACTCTGCCTTAAAGATATAACAAAATAATGCAATTCTATTAAGCGCTTAGTAAAAATCCGCATACTTAAAATCCGGATAATTAAATAGATTTTGTTTTTTAAATTCTAAACAAAGTTTAGTCTCCTGTTGAGACTGTAAATATATACTATACTGGGTTAATGCTTTTGCTTCGCTACGGAGATATTTTTTTTTATTGACAACAAAACGAAGGATTTATGAATGGGTTTTGATATTGCATTCACAGGTTATGGAATGAGGGAGGGCTGTGTATATCGCCGAGCAACTCCAACTGCTATTTTTTCACATTTTCGAAAACGTCCAATGTTTGGGAGTCTAAGACATTGTGAAGATTGTAAACGTTTAAAGACATATACATATTTTTAATAGTTTTATCACATAATATTTAAAAAATGCAATATTAACTTCACTGTTCAAAACTCTTGCTAGAAGATTTCAATACAGGCAGTATTATACATGCATAAATAGAACATATTTATTGTCGCTTTCGCTCGTTATTACTGACAAGAGGTGGGAAAAATAAATGATTTCGGGGTTTTCGTAATCCTATCCCTCCAGGCTTGATCTTCTGTGATATGGTATTGTAAGGAGCTTTTAATAAATTCACCCCGGACACGGGACAAAAACTTTTAATTTGGTAGCAAATTATTCCTTCTAGAGTTTTTTCTTTTTTATTTCTTTCGCGAACTGTCAGACGGGTAAAACATTGAGTTAAGTCCAGGGTCGAACGGAGGGTTCGTCGTTGATTAGTCACTTCCAATAATGGGCGAATTGCGAAGATTGGAAAATGAGAGAACATTAGCAGGATCACGTCAGCGCACTTGAGTAGCTGAAAAAACATGACCCAGCTAAATGCGTGAATGTGGAAGGTCTAGATGACAATTGATAAGTTCCGAGCGACAGCTGAATTATCGAGTTGGAGCTGTTAACCTATCACCGATGTATGAGTGAGTGTAGAGAAGCAGAGAGGAGCAGATAACAGCTGACAATTCTAGCACATTAGCGGAATCGTCATGTGGAGCTGTAGTTGGTTCTGCCTCCCCTACAATGCCTGATTGTGCGTATGTAAAAACCGGCCGGTCAAATGGACTAAGGCATCTGTTTTGGAAACCACTTCTTGGCCAGAAAAAAAAGTCTAATTAGAGTTTTCTTGCGTATAGCTAAAATTTTCAAAGTGAAAGTAAAGTGATATCGGTAGGCTTGCGTTCCTTAAAATCCCTGGAATATAAAAGGACACGCGACCAAATTAAATTGAACCTCTTCTACTTTCGCAAAAACGTGATCTAGCGCCATTTTAAACAGCATGTCATCCATCGGTTGTTTTTTTCAAATTTTTGTTAAAGTTTCACAATTCACCAAACAAAATTGTGTGGCACCCATATTTTGCTTGGAGTATGGGGAACTTAACTCCAATTAAAAAAGAAAACATTATTCTTATATTTTTGTATCCTTCGGATTATTGGAGACCATAATTCCACGATTAGCCAAACGCCTAAAAGATAGGATACCCAAGCTCTTAGCTACAGCACACTTCAAACCCTACCACTAGCTGAGCAGCCATGAAATCAGCATTTGTTGCTGCTGACAGTTGCGCTTGGGCATTTGATTTTTCACTTGAATTTCTAATTATTCAATTTTTTTTCGTTTTTTCCGCCAATAATATTTAATTTAGTAGTTTGCTCGCGTTCTTTTGTTAATAATCTAAAAGTGCAACACAGTTTGAGTTCCAAATTTCTGCACGATCGCGATAACTTTTCTTTAGTTTAATAATGGATACAAGAAAGTAAATAATATACTTATAGATCCTTAATTAGTAACTTTCAGCAGTCAGCAACAGCTAAAATATTTCAGGAAATATGTTGTAAATCAAGGAGCACGGTAATGCCCATCCAAGTTATTTAGCAACTTGGACCCCCCCACCCTCTAACTTCGCTTAGAATAAAGCTAGAGACATCAAAAAAGGATTTATTGGGACGCACAGCAGCAGGCTCCATACCAAATTTCAACTATTTAACATGAGCGGTTCCTAAGTTATAAGGCCCCAAAATTTGCAAAAGCCATAACCACTGACTCACTGACAGATCATCAAAACTATGGAGCACTTCCAATCATCGCAGAACTTGAAATTTTGCTCAGTAATTGGGTTTGCGGAGAAACAACAGGGAAAATCTATTGTGATTTTAAGAACAAACTCGGAAAGAAATGAAATATTGTTTATTTTCCATTTAGGGGGCGTGCTAGCCGCCTCTTTTCTTTAACTTTGCACCCAAAACACTTAGAGCTAGGCAATTATACGTGGAGGAAGGATTTGAAGAACAGGCATAAAAACTGTGTGTATTTCAAAAAAGAGTCGTGGCAACCGCCCATATATCGAATTCATTCTACAATTATGAAATCTTACATGTCGGTAATTCTTTTAAGGGCAAACAAGGAAAATTATAAAACAAATATTATTAAAATCGTGAAAATTGGGGCTCTATGCATATGTGTTTTATATATATGCACATCCTCAAAACTTCAAATTGGAAAACTTGCGTGTAAAAATGTACCTAAATACTATTTGTGAAATTTTTAATAATTACTATTCAAAATTGGCGTTCTTTTTTAGATTTCAGTACTTTTTGTGGCTGACGTGTAAAGCAAAAGCGTTTTTTGTATAAAAGAACTTGGCTATTCTTTAACATTTATAATTTTGGAGTGATTTCTATAATCATGAACCTAACAGGAATATGATGATATTTAATCTATGTTTCAAATAAATTCAACATAAAAATATTTGCCCTTTTAAAAGGGTAATGCGTACTTTTTGAAGAAATGTCTAGAACGATCTATACCAAATTCCAATCAATAACACTGATTTTTTTATCACTATGTATTGTGAAAATACCTTCAAAGCCCCATCCAAAAAAGAGCTCAAGTAAAAATTTCCTGAAACACTTAATACGTAATATTTGGTTTTTGACAAACTTGCAAAGTTTCAAATCAATAGTATTGAAAGCTTTTTCAATGTCGTGAAACCTACGAGAGGATGGGGTCTTTGAGACCACTCGTGTGTCGAATTAAGGAAATTACAAAATAGAGTAAAGGGCCCTTGAAGAATATGCATATTTTTTTATAAAAATTTAAATGGACTAACGGATCTTGAGTTATCGTATTTTCCAAAATTACGTCGATAGCATTTTCGTCAGACTCTTGATACAAAGCACAATACAGGCACATAAATAGTTCTATCTTTACGGGAGCAAGTGAATCCATACATTGTTATACTCTACTCACGAATATTCTTAATTTATTGCAGACTGTGCCATTAAATCCTTTCTCTCCATGTTAAGACTCAAAATAAAAACATAAAGGAATGACAAAAAAAAACCGTACAGTTCTCATGCCTCTCCTGCACCCATTACATTACATTCGATAAGTGTCTGCTAAAACGAAAATGTAAATATAAAGCTGCCTCGGGTCAAAAGGAAATCCATGGAAAGAGGATTCAATTACCCCTATCACCAAAGTTGAAAGTTTTAGCTCAGTCACAGATATTGAGATATGGGGTGTATTCAATAAAGGTTGCTTTGTCTAGACATAGACAATGATATCAATGTTGAAATCACTCCTATTCCACAGATAGTAGTATGATTTTCTATAAAAGTTTTCTCGTTTCCTAAGAAACATAACCCATTATCTTCAAAATTGATTCCCAATCAAATCAGAGACTTTGAAGTGCTTCGCAGAGTACTTGCATACATAAGTAGGGTAAGGGTATAGTGTATATACACGCACATGTAAGCTTATCGATATACCTGTTTTGGTTTTTAAACAATTTTTGAGGAAAATTCTCTTTTAATTTTGTCGTCTTCAACTGTTTCCTGATATAATCCTATAACTTCTTCCCTTTACGAACTCTGGCAGAGTGTATCCTGCATCTATTGAACTGGAAGTAATTGCGTGTTTGTTTACTTTACCGTTGTGTCGAGTTTTCTTCTGATGTTAAACTAAGACCGATTTTACCATGACAAGGATTTACCCGACTCAATCCTCTACGTGTCAGTGTGGGTGAGGAGGTTTTGTTTTTAGGCAAAACTGATGCTGCTAGAAACAAAAGATGTTGGTACAGAATTTATCAGTTTCAGTATCCTTGACATTCCGACAGTGAAATAGAAACTATCATAATTGAATTGAAGCAAACCGCTTACATCGTTAGATCTACCTATTACTCCGGATCTGGAATCAAAACAGTTTTACCCATTACCGTCATATCCGAAAGATAAGCCGTTTGCTAAGGAACTAAAAGAGAATATACAAAGTCAGATGAGAATGATATCATTGGCAAGTTGGCAAAGCAAAAGGAGAGAAGAAAACGAAAAAAAAAGTTAAACTAAATACAAACAAAGCTCCTTCTAGGATATATTTTTATTAGTTGAGAGATTTCCCTGGCAGTGGGTGTAATATTATGCGGACCGTTGCGCTGGGTGGCAACATAACAGCGGGAATATGCCTGTCAACTGCCTCTATCTACCAAGCGATTCGAATCAGTAAGTAAGGAAGTGTTTCAAACTACGATGAACTGTTGGACGCGTGCGACAGGCAACTGGAAAATTATGTCGAAAATAACACCCAAAGCAAAATGAAAGAAGAAGTGAAGGAGGAAAATTTGTTTTCCCCGATTTATTGACACAATCTTTCTCGTTTCGTTTTTTTTGCCCTTTTTCCGTATTTCGTTTGCAATTTTTCTCTCTTTAAATTGGATTGAATTAGCATAATGCTCAGGGGATATTCTAGCTCCAAGATCAAAAACGAGGATACCATTTCTGCTTTAGCATGGAAAGTACGTGGCAATGGTAGGCGGCAGTAGGGAATGAGTGCCTTTTTGCTGTGGTACTTTTCGTGGTATAGCATTAAACACAATTGTTTAGGGTGACATAGTGAACTGTCATTGCTTTCAAGTACGATCAACATAGAGGGTGTTATGCATGGGTAATATAAGTTTATACATAGATAATAGGCTTATAATTGAAACATTTACATGGCATTATTTGCTTGGAATTGAGATTGAAACGTTTCTGTTTTGAAATATATTTTCATTTGTTTTATGACAAAGTTCACAGAAATCCTTGGGACCAATATACGTTTACACGTGAAAAGTCTAAACACACTTCTTCAATCACAAAACGATAGCAAATCCTTACATTTCATTTTATTAATAATTGTGTAACAAAAAACAATGTTGACTTAAAAGCCCTAAAGGTTTAAGGCCCTTTTTATTTCTATTTCGAATTTCAGCTTTTCTTGATATACAGGATATATTGCGAATTAAATTTTTTTAAACAATTAAAATACATTAGATACCTGTACTTAAAAAAAATATTTTTGAACGGAAACAAATAAATGTAACAAAAAAAATATAATCTAAGATAAATTTGGAAAACAATAATAATATATAAATTATAATAATAATCTAAATAAACACTTCTAAATAAAATACAAAAGAAAAATAAATCGATAAATAATTTAATAATACATATAAGCAAGTAAATAAATTAACATTTTAATATATTTTAATTTCTAAATTCATATTTAAAATACCAAAACTCAAAGACAACTATTAATATATCAAGAAAGTTATAAAAACATAAGGAAAGGCTACTGGGGGTTGGGGGAACAGTATGATACCCTATTCATATCCCTGTCCATGAAACAAACATACAGTTTTTAATTTTTTTAAATTTTCTGCCAATTCTGGACAACGCAAAAGTGTGATCTGCAGTTGAAAATCCTGAACGGAAATCAGCTTGAATGCTGAGTCTTTCGCTACTTTCTATCCACTTACTAAGCCTTCCAATAACATCGTAGCGAATGTCTTTCTAACTGAATTAGAAAAAGAGATCTTTCTATAATTATCGGCACGATTTGCATCTCCTTTTTTGAATATCGCAAATATTTATAAGGCCTTTTGTGAAACTAGTGTGAAACTAGTACGTACACAAGGGTTATTGTAAAGAAGGTTACTAGAAATCCACAATGTAATTTTGGAGTATTTGGGTCCCGTTTTTTGGGATGCCATCACTTACCAACAGAGACGCTGCTGCGTTCCGTGACCGTGAAAGATATTGGAGAATCCAGTGGTGATACTGTTACGTCTTATAGTGCAAAGCTAAACTCATGAAGATTCTCCTCGCTCCGAACCATTACACTGGGCGGAGCGAATTTGAAATATTCACTTAAGCTATTTTAACATTATTAACTTAGCGGAAGTTATAAGCATACTTTTTTTAAGCTCGAAATTATAAATCTAAATTATATACACCACAAGCCTGAAATTCAGCTAATTTGTAACTTATGCAACAGAAGGGAACATAAAAATATGTTCCACTACATTGCGGATTGTCCGATTCTTCAAGAAATCCAAAGTTTATATTTTCAACAAAAATCCTTATCTTTGACTAGTTTCTATAAAGTTGTAGATTTTTGCCATATTTCATCAGTCTATATATTGTCATGATCCCCAGAAACACACAAACTGCAAACTGTATGAAAATCTATTACAAGTCCCTTGTCCTAAGCGTTCTATTTGAGACAAAAGCAGTTATGATAGTAAATAGTCAACCCATTTCTAGTTCAGACGAAATAATTCCAATTCATCTTACGATCAATTTTTTAGAATTCCCATTCTATGCGAGACATACTGGTTGCAACGATAAACAAAAGCACTTATAAAGTCATATGACATTCCAGGTCGATGAACGACTATATAAATCAGGAGTATCTTTTCGGGAAAACGAGGATGCGCATATTTTCAAAATTCCTTTTGGGTATCATATTAAAATACTACTTACCGCTTCTTTAAAAAAAGCAGTTATTGGCATACCAACACATACCTAATGTATGTACATGTTATGTATCTCGAAGAATACGTGCGGATAAAAGCAGGAACCATAGAAGCATGGAAATGGTAAACCAGCTTAAGTATACATAGCGGGCAACATTTCTCTTCCATTATTCTCTATTCTAAAAAATACTTGTGGTTTGCGTATTAAAGGATAAACGTCTTCTCTTCGCCCATTATAAGATGTTTAACCCCTTCTAAAGGGGGATTTCCTATTTCAGGACGTAACACCACACCGAAAATACTCAAGCATAGAGCCTTCCAACATTTACTTTGCGCCATTATAATTGCTCCCCAGATGTCTTCTCAAAAGTTGCCTCACCCAACGAGCACGAGTATAATAATTATTGCTTGTGAGCTGTTCAAGTTTTCAAAACGATCCTTCAAGGGACGCGTCTCATACAATTGCTCACGTACACTATACGAGTACAGATACATGGCTATTTGTGTTTAATAATTCTTTGTTTGTATGGGTATGAGTTTGTATGTGCGATGACATAAAGCTGTCAGGCATTAGATTATGTGAGTGGAATACGAGAACGGAAACCATGGAAGCGTGAACAGCAACAGCATATGTCCCAACTACGCCGAAATACTATTTTATGAGTAATTTAACGCTCTTTATAGCATCAACGAGCACTAAAGCTAGAATCCATAAAACGAAAACGAGTCGGGTGTGCAGAGGCAAATGGATCGTTGTCACAAATTCAAGTGTCGTAGTCGTATAGCTTTTGTTTAAGTGACGGATGGTATTGTTTTTGTGCCAAAAATCAACTCGTCCCTACAGCCACGTATGGTATCTTAACAAATTCTTTCAATTGAAAGTAGGACTATCAAAATGTGTATGGAGCGGATAGTGCGAAGGGTGTTTGTCGTTATCTCTTTGTATCATAATAATATACTCAAAGGATATATGCAAAGAAAAAAGTGAGACAAAATATTTATGTCGACTTGGAGATGTGTTGGGGGCCGGGATAAGAGGACGACTTTCTATCTTTTATGAAGATATAATCAAAGACATTTGCTTAGATAGCAAATGATTTAAGTATTCGATTTGATTGACGACATCAGCGATTACCGAGTGATGGGAGATTGCCTTCACTATGTTATTGTGGCTAATAACACGGTTCAAGCTTAATTTGAAAATAATATACAAGCAGCAAGGGAAGCAGTAGAGTGCAGGGCAGAAGTCTAAGACTCTTCTGTTTTTCGTTAACAATTAATGCAATTCGTCACTACTCTTGGAAATTAAAAGTAACTTAATGAAACCGACAATGTTAGCCTAAGAGATTTTAAGTTCTTGCGAGACACCAAAAAAGATATCCACACCGATGTCACCATGGTCATATAAAGGACCTCTACTGCAGTTCGTTCCAAAGAAAATTTCTTGACCCAAACTAGTGTTAGCCGTTTTAGTTATTGAAAAACCGGCGAATCATAATTACCCATAGCCATAGTCGAATAACAAAACTCACGAAGCCGAATAACTGTTGTATAGTGTTTTTTTTTTCACTAAACTTACAAAAATTATCGGACCCTGGTTCTATGTCTTACTTAAGGTGTATATGCACCGACATTTTGTATACTTATGCGATATAAACGTACGAAAGCTCTCGCAACCGTTAAAATCACTAATATTTACTTTTATTTTTGCAAAATTAGCTTGTAAAAGTTAAATTTATTATACATACTATTTCTGACAAAGAAGTTAAATTTTACACTTGTTCAGTTTATCAAAATTATTTACAATCAAACATGCATCAGCTTATCGCTCTTTAGTCACGTATAACTTTTCTACTTCAAATTGTAATTGTACCATTTTCGAGAAATTCCACGATCAAATTTCAAAATTTGGTTTCGGCTTAAACTTATCTGACGATAGATACATATTAGCAAACCAGATATTTTTATTTTGTGAAAGTGCAAATTCTATTTAGTTCTATAGTTCTATTTATAAGTGCAATTCAATTATAAGTTTACTTTATTCATCATCTTTGGAATTCAAATCAGGAATAATGTCAAAAACAGAATAGAATATACAAAACACTACTCACCCACTACTTGAAGTTTCGCAAACGCAGTTGCTGTGGAAAAGAGCGGTGCATCCGCTGTTACTTCACAGGAAAAGTTTCCGGATAAACCGAACCCCACCTTCCGTATAACAACTTGACTGGCATTTGACATGGGAATCTGCAATAGAAAACAAAGGCAAATAAATATAAGAAAAAATCAAAATTTTAAACCATACACCGGTGACGTGACTATGGTTGTGGTTTCAAAACTTTTTTGAACACAAAAAAAATATAAATAAATAAATAAATAAAACAAAAATTAATTTCAAGGAAGTGTGGTCGTGTGCAAATTTTTACAAGGATTTTTAGAAACAGAAATAAATATACAATAACTAAAAGGATGCTGTGTCAACTTTCGCCGTCATACTCACAATAACAGAAAGTCCGGGAAATGGAAAAACTTTCGTGTTTGGAAGTTCGCCAGGTGTGTACCGGTAAAACTCTAATTGGCCACGGTAAAATTTTACAGAGTATAGAGGTGCTCCACTAAGGTCATACAAGCAGCGCAATGTTGCATGTTGACCTCTTCGTACGGCAGGTGGTTCAACAATTAGACTAACGTTACGTAGAGCTCCTTCAATAAAATCTGAAAACGTGAAAGAAGTCAATTATGATAAGTTTTTAAAATAGACACGTAATTGAAAGTTTATTTTTATTTTATTTTTTTCATCATAAGGTTTATTTTATAGTTCTTAATAATTCGAAAACATTAGGAACAAAGTTGTGTAATTGCACAGCTAATCAAATAACAGAAACCAAACGAAGATTAACGCGTTACTTTTTCTTTGGACAATGAAAGCAACTACGTAGTAAGGCCCTCTTCCGAACAACTAAGAAAGTAAGAGTCCTGCAGCGATCCGATCGCATCTGAAGCTTTACGAGCTGTATAGTGACATCGACGAATGATTAGGACATGTACAACGAATGAACACCAGCAGAATCTTCGAGTCTTTGCCGGAGGGACAATGTAGTAGAAAAAGGATTCGCCCTTCCGGAAGGGAACCTAAACCAAATTGGAGTGCGGAACTTTTTAGATTTTTTTTTGTAAGATATTTGGTCCCGTAAGCATTTGGAAGAGACGGTTCAACGATGAGCTTTACGAGCTGACATCGACGAATCACTAGGACATGTCGAATCTTCGAGTCTTTACCTGAGGGACAATGTAGTAGAAAAAGGCTTCGCCCTGGAATGTAACTTAAACCAATTTGGATTGCGCAACTGGAGGCCATGCTTAGTGGACAGGCTTAGAGAGGAAGCATATAAATATATTTTAAAGAAAGATCATATCTCGTTCATTTTTATAATAGTTAAAAATTTCGCAAAAAACATGGAGGACATTTGAGTTTTAAGAATAATGCTTTCGAAATGAAAATCCAAAGAAAAGATTTTTTGTTTTAATTTTTACATTCGACGTCATTACTTTTTTTCTCAACACCATATTGTTAACACTTCAAATGCATTTTAAAGTTGACTTCAGTCAACAAAATGTATTAAGTGGTGTTTGTAGCTTTATACCATTAAGAGTAGTTATAGGTATACGATTTGGAGGTACCCATAACTACTCTTAATGGTATAACAGACATACACATTACATAAAGCACCACTTAATATATTTTGTTGACTGAAGTCAACTTCAAAATGCATTTGAAGTGTTAACAACATCGTGTTCAGAAAAAAAATAATGCGTCGAGAGAAAAAATTAAAACAAAGCTGCTTTCATTAGATTTGTAAATCGTAAATTGTAACTTTGACAGCTTATAACTATATCATGCTTTTTCCTGGGATCTCCTAAAAGAGATTTTCTAAGATGTTATGTGATATATATACGATGTAATTTATGCATATATTAACGAATACTTTAACAATTTTTTGAGCGTGTATATTTGTTTAATATAGGGATATTCATCACTTTCTTTAAAAAAAAAAAGAATATTTGCTTAATTTTTTGTTTCAGTTTGTTTTCTAGCTATACCCATTTACCTAACATTGTAAACGATAAAAAATGGACGAAAACCCAAAAAGAATATTTTATTAATAGCTCCAGAAGTATACTATGCTCATTTAGAAATATGCAGTTCTGTAAGTTCTATACAACATATTTACGAAACAAAATTTGAAATTGAATAACTCATAAATCTATCTAAATAAATTCAACAATTTGCAACCAAAAACCACGTATAAAATATTTCTAACACTGCCGCACAGAAAACATTTTTTTCTTATGACAATCAAATTCCTTAAAATTCGAATTTTAAAAACCTCGAATTTCGAGCAAAATTTTTAATTCACTTGCGCAACGGCGATGGCACTTTACTCTAATTGGAGTAGATCTACTTCAATTTTTCTGATCAAGAAATCTATTCCCTCATCCATTGATCTCCATATTTCGATCATAAAAAATGTAAAAATTTATCTAAATAATGTTGACTTGAAGGACATACAATGGTTTTCATATGCAGATCAAAATTTATAGTAAGAAATATTATAGTAAGATCTATACTAAATCTGTGCTAAAGCGTTTGCAAACCCAGAATCCTGGTCTCGACACAAAAGCCTGGATTGTCCGTTCACACAAGAAGAGTAAAAACCGCCACAATGAAGGTGGTAGTTCTCTTGTTGTGAGTATAGACATGGCTGCTGCCGAGATCATCAAATCTAAGTACAACATGCGTCCCTATCTGAATCTTGGCAGGATCCATTTCCATTTCAATGTCAAACAGTGCTAATAGTGGACGTTACCCAGAGTATTCATCCATCTTGTTTACTCAAATTAACCTACAGCACTGCAAGGCTGCTACCGCCCTTTTAAGTAGCAGGCTTGTGGCTTGTAGAACAAAATCACACATAATATCCATCCAGGAACCATGGGTGTGGAAAGTCGCATCTGTGGTCTTGGTTGCTTGAGTGATTTATACCACGTTCTTTATGATGAGCAATCCGAAAGACCTAGAACTTGTCTTATTGTATCGAAATCTTTTACAGCTACTATGATCAAAAGCTTTTGTAGCCAAGATTTGGTAGCTGTTTCTATAACTTACCATGCAAATGATAACTGGGAAACCTTTGTCGCTGCATCGGCTTATTTCCCCTATGATTCTCTAACCCCTCCTCCACCAAAGGCTGTTGTAGAGCTCGTAGAGTTTTGTGAATCCAAAAGGTTAGGTCTTGTCTTGTGCTGAGATGCTAATGCTCAGAACACTGTTAGGGGCAGCAGCAAATGCAACATAAGGGGAGATCGACTCTTGGACTTCATTTTATCGTCTGATATTACCATCAACAATGTAGGTCATCAACCTACCTTTGTTACAGCCAGAAGACAGCAAGTAATTGATGTTACCCTGTCAAACAGGCATTTGAAGTCTATCATAAATTGGAAGGTATCGCCAGATAACACCTTATCGGATCACAGATACATCGAATTTCAAATCTACTGCGAACTTTCACCTTCGCTAGAGAGGAGAAATCCGAGAAAAACGAACTGGCCACGGTTTAGAGAGGAGCTTGCCAACTCTGTCAAAGTTCCACTCAAACTTAGATCAAGACAGGGAGTGGAGAGGTCTGCTCAGGATCTGAACAACGTCCTCACCCGCTGCTTCGAACTTGCGTGCCCTGTTTCTAAACCCCCCCGCAGAAAATCGGTACCCTGGTGGAACTCCGAACCGCAGTGTCTTCGTAAAGAAACTAGGAAGCTTCTAAATCGGTCTTTAAAAACCAACTGGAATCTTTATCGATCGAAGCAAAAAGTTTTTAAAAGACTTATTCGCAAGTCGAAAAATGACTCAAATAAAAAGTTTTGTGAAGAGGTCTAATCTCTAAGTGCAACTAGTAGGCTTGTTAAAGTCCTCCAAAGGAACAGACCAAGTAAACTGGATGCAATCCTTAAACCTGATGGCACGTATACTGAGACAAAGGCGGAGACTTTCAGTCTTCTACTTGAGACTCACTTTCTGGGAAATCAGGTTACTACGTGTTCTTCAGCCCTTCAAACGACTGTGGCTACATTTGAACCGACTAATACCACGCGGCACAGCTGGAATTTTGCATCGGGAGTGGTGACTGATGATGCTATCAAATATGCCATTGCGTCTTTTGAGAGTTTCAAGTCACCTGGTCCGGAATGGTTAAAGTGGTTTTCATACCAAAAATTGGTAAGTCTGACTACACTCTAGCCAAAAGCTTTAGACCCATAAGTCTGTCTTCCTTCTTACCGAAAAGTTTGGAAAGACTGGTTAAGCTGCATGTGCGCAAAGTTGCTCTTCGATCACACCCTCTCTCTGAGATGCAACATGCCTATCAGCGCGGAAAATCCTGCGAGACTGCGCTTCAAAACCTTGTTGGTAGGATTGACCGGAAGGAGTACGCGTTGGGCATTTTCGTCGATATTGAGGGTGCTTTTGATAATGCGACCTTTGTATCTCAGTATGTGTAACTCAGCCAGACAGCATGGTGTAGATGAAACTTTGGTGTTGTGGATTAAAGCAATGCGAATGCACAGCACGTTGGTAGCGGATGCAGATTGTGGCAAGTGCGTCATAACAGGGGTAAATAGGGGCTGCCCTCAAGGTGGTGTTCTGTCTCCCCTCCTATGGTGTATGGTGGTAGACTCTCTGCTTACGGCTCTCAACTTTCCTGGAAAATACACTCAAGCTTATGCGGATGATGTCGTCGTTCTTTCTGTCGGTTCAAATCTAGGGGCTGTCTGTTCTCAAGCGCAGAGATCCCTGGATTTGATCGATGTCTGGTGCACTAGTAATGGGCTTTCAGTGAATCCTCTTAAAACCACGGTTGTTCTCTTTACGAGAAGGAGAATCATCACTGGCCTGTCCCATCTCGTGCTTAAAGGTGTCACCATCCCTATATCCGATGAAGTCAAATATCTGGGTGTAATCCTTGATAAAAAACTTCTGTGGTCCAAACATGTCGAATCGAAAACCGATAAAGCGCCGTCGACCTTCTGGCAATGCAAAGGCGCCTTTGGTAAGACATGGGGCTTCGGTCAGACTCTGAACCATGGAATAAATGCCATCGTATTTTCACGGATGGCTCCAAAACCGGGCAGGGGTCTGGTGCTGGTGTCTTTGTGGAATGCGATGATATACGACTTTACTACCCCTTGGGTAAACATGCATCTGTTTTCCAAGCGGAGATTTTTGCCATCCTAATGGCAATGCGCTATATTGTGAACAACAGGTGGAGGGCTAGAGGCGTTTGCATCTGCAGTGATAGCCAAGCTGCATTAAAAGTGCTTTTAAACCCTCTTACCTTGTCCAAGTTAGTGCTAGAACTCAAGCTTTCTCTGAATTTGGTCGGAAGACTGAACACAGTGAATCTTGTCTGGGTACCAGGTCACACTGGCATCCAGGGAAATGAGATCGCGGATGAGATTGCTAGGCAAGGTTCAGAAGAAGTTTTCTCAGGACCCGAACCTGTGTTGGGTCTGCCTGCGTCTTTAGTCATGTCGTCTATAGATTCTTGGGTTTCTCGTGAACACAAGTTTCGGTGGCGCGATTGCGGTGGATGTAGACAGACCAAACTACTGCGCCCGGACATTTGCAAAAGGTCAGCATCTTTTCTTCTATCTCTGAGGAGAATCGACTGTAGGCTGCTTGTAGGCATTCTTTCGGGCCACCAAGCTTTTGCTAAACACATAAATGTGTTGGGCTTAAGCGACGCCACTACCTGTCCTGCTTGCGGTGAGGAGGATGACACAGCAGAACACTTTCTCTGCAGTTGTCCGGCCTATGCTCGCATCAGGTGGCGGATCTTCGGGGCTGACGTGGTGAGTGCCGAACATCTAAGCTGTTTATCACTGAAGCTCCTTCTCGTTTTTCTTCGAAAGACAGGAAAACTAAGTGCATTAATGTAAGGTGTCTGAATGGTAGTACAATGGACCTGTAGTTGTGTCTCAGCGCTCCATCGGATAGCAGCAACCACCGACAAAAAAAATAAAGATCTATACAAATCGGTATGTAAGGTAAGACAAGAGCTTTTAAAATGTAGTACATAAATATTAAAAAAAGAACTGATTAAAACTGAGCAGTTTGAAAAATAAGCTATGTAGTTCTGATCACAAGAATTTTTTTGGGAAATAATTGATTTTTGAAATTCTATTCGAGAAGTATCTTTTGTTATATTTTTTAACGCAAATCGGATCAGATTATTTCGAAAATGTCATTATCCCATTAAAAAAGTGTTCTTTTAGAGGTATAGAACTTTAAGTTGGCAACACTATTTTAATTGGCGGCCAATTTGTCATGCTTGGTGCGCTTTCTGTGTTGGTGGAATAATTGGTCCGTACTTCTTTAAATGCTGGCCAGAACTTTACAGTCAATGGTGACCGCTATAGAGTCATGATTACTGACTTTTTCGTTCATCAATTGAACAACCATAATGTGTAGTAAATTATGGTTTCAACAAGACGGCGCAACATGTACCACAGCTCGTGCCACAATTGATTTATTGAAGAAAACGTTTGGTAACAGCATAGTTTCACGTCACGGGCCCGTGAATTGGCCACAAAGATCGTGCGATTTAACGCCGCTAGACTATTTTCTGTGCGGATATGTGAAGTCGCTAGTCTACGCTGAAAAGCCCGAACGATTGAACACGATTGACGTTCGCAAGAGGTGAGGCAGCGCATAAAAACATTTAAGGTGATACTTGCCGGGCCTGCTTAGTGGTTCAACGCACTTAACTGCACCAACTATATACAATATATACAAAAAACCTTATTTCGATTTTTTTAACGCATGTAATATTCGCTTTGAATTTTCTCGATCGATCGAAAAGATGGTAATGTATATTTCCAATCAAACCGCAAAAATGGCCACTTCGTTCTTCCACTTTAAACTTGATGAAAGATTTTACTGCATTTTATACCGCACACTTTTCGTCCCTTTTCTAAAAATCTGGTTTTCAACCGGAGGAATCTATCTCGTGTACGCAGGCCCAACAGATTCAAGCATGCTAACGCAAATTTTAAGAACTGAGAGCGCACGTGGACGTGAGCAAATTGGTCATGAGTTGTTTGTATACCCACGCCATAATTATTTATCTAAGAAAATAATTTTAAATAATCCGCTAATCCAAAGCCTTAAAAGATTTCTTAGTCGTCATTTATAAATAGGATAAATAGAAATAGGCCTAAATGACTGCCTTGTGCAACACCCATTTAACCAGCTAAAAGGTGTTCTACTTTTCAGCATTCAACACAACTCCTTAAGCTTAGTCTAAAGCTAAGGGTGTGTTGCACTCCCTCAAATAACTTTTGTAAAGTCTGCGTAAACTACATCAACTTGTAATCCTTCATCAAATCTATTTAATATATGGGATAAGTCATCAAAGGTTAATTAGTAGCACAAGATATACCACGAATAAAACCATACTGACTATGAATTTAAAATAATAGTTTTCTACATTTTGCTCTAAACCGTTTTTATAGTAAGGAGTTATGGAAATATACTAGAAAAACCACTTAACATATTTTGTAGGCCTAATTAATCTACGGAAAATATGTGAGTAGCATCCTTTGATTTTATAAGCCCAGAAAAAAGTTATGACGCCTGAAGCAAAAATTAAAAAACTAAGTTTTTCAGCTTTTAATTTCAAATAAATATTTCTCAAACATTTACTCTACACAAATTTGGTTTTTTCAAAAAGTTCATAGAGAATTTATCAGACAAGTAACTCCTTAAAAGAATTACATTTTGTTGGAGTAAATGTTTTGAGAAAAACTCGTTTGAAATGAAAAGCTAAAAACTTATTTAGTTTAATTTTTGCTTCAGGCTTTTTTCTGGGACAATAAAATCACTCGATGCTACTTATATTTATATTTTTTGCGTACTTAAATTAGGTCTTCAAAATATCAAAAGTGGTTTTTCTACCTATATCTAATATTTCTGAAGTTATATCATTTAGAGCAGTTATAACTCAAAATAATAGCTATTCATTTTAACTTGATATAACTTGAGTTGGGGTGATGATAGAACCATCTACTGTACCACATTTTTCTCGCCTGAGCTTCAGGAATAACTATCTATGAGTACTTTTTTTATGATTCCATCAAAAATATTCGTCAAATTGCTATAAGCTTACTTAACACAAATAGATAAATGCAAAACGTTTACTCACTTTTAACGCTTACTGCATATGTAAACATGCCTACATCAGTTTTTTTTTAACAAATCAATTTTTTAAGGTGCATACGGTTTTGCTTTATTTCTATATTTTGGACTCTATGGACCTAAATAAGTGACCCTAATATACATATACTTTGACCGGTAAGGATATAAAGAGAAACCTTTAGAGGCTTTTTTCAGAAATTTAGTACTTAAAACCGCTTATTCGCCCCAAATCACTAACCAATATACATACATAAAAAGTGACGTGAACTCATTGACTCATTAAACAAATATACCTTGAAATCGCAACAACGCGCCCTAAACATTGTGCATTACAAATGTTCTATGGCAAAAAGAGAGTTTATTTGTGTGTGGCACTAGTAACCTATATCTGCATAACCTAATTTGCAATAATGCAATCAAATGCATTTTTTCCAGGAGCATAAAATATCTCCTCGATTTTCAGAATTCAGTGTATTTCAAATTCCACGAAAGGTCTCCCACACAAAGCCTCCCAATAAATTTAAAACGAAAATCATTCCGTTTTCATTTCAGCCATTCCTCATCAGTCACCCGCCATGCAAATTATATAGCATCACCGTTAACTCAATGCCATTCAAAATGGTGAATTATTTACATATCTCCCAATAAGTGGATCATCCTTCACCAAGGCATTCTTCTTAATCGCTGGTCGAATGCTGTAATTTTACCACGCCTTAAACCGCCCCGAGTGATATGAATGAACATTTATTGGACGATTAACACAGACGTGTCAATGTAAGAGTATCGCTTTGCAAAAAGAAATGATAAGGGAATTATGCCAGATATAAAAAATGCACTCTCAAATTGCCAGAGCCTGTATGAACGCAAAGTGGTATGATCGACCGGAGCGATGAAGTGATTTCGACCAAAGTACCACATACGAAGTGCCACGCAATATATTTTCGTATTTATTGCCATTATAGGATGTCCTTACATGAGGGAATTACTTAAAATTCTTGCATATATCGTTTGCAATATTAATTTACGTATGAATATGTAAATGTATAGATTAAAATATATTATAATGTATTATCTTCTGCGAAATTTTTGCAAATGACGTGGTCAAATTCTCCCAGCAAATATTATGATGTTGAGCTGGCTGAATGTGTTTCAGACCTGATAATTGATTCCGGTCACGTATGTGCAACCATTTATACAATTTAAAATGTCCCTATATATTTATATATAAGTAAATTAATGGTATTAATTTTTAAAAAAAATTCAGACACATTGGCTTTGCTACAAAAATAGTTTTTCTAACCTGTCTAAGTTAGTTTCTATGTATAATTGTTAAAGTCCGCTCAAGGCGAACAGTATGACACCCTATCCATTTTTCTATATACCCCAAGAAAAAAGCGTTAAGAATATGATGGATAGCATTTTAGTTCATTCTATGAAATATAAAAAAAAAGTGGGCGTGGCCACAAACTTTGTATGTGCGATATATTTGGGAAAAATACTGTTAAAAAACACCCACAAAAAGTGGGCGTGGTAAAAAACTTTATATGGCAAACTTAAGAAGGAATTCAGTGTCTACATATTCTGTCCAGGTTCGAAGCCTTAATCTCATCAACTGCAGCTTTGGTTTTTTCTAAATAGCGGTGGGCGGACTTGATAAAAACTTTACTATATCGGGACCCTGGAGAATATATGTATGTTCCAAATTTTAGCTTCCTAAAAGAATGAAAAACGTAATAAAATATTTTTTTCAACTATTAAAATTGTTAATTAGTTTTGACACTTAGTTTTAACTTTTTTAGTCAACATTACATTACAATTTTTTTTTTTGAAAAAAAAAAAATTAGTGTCTTAATCCTTAAATAAGATATTTAAAATGTAATTACATAAAACATTCTTTCTCATAAAGTTTATTGTAAACCCCATCAAGGCGGCGGAATATTAAGAACTTTTAAAACTTTCCTAATTAAAAAAAAAACCTTAAACTTCCTCTGTTTACATGCATAATTTATTGATAATAATTATTTTTATTGTAGATGCGGCAATCTACTGCACTATGACTGTATAGCCGTTGGTAACTTAATGGAACTATGTCTGATTACGCTTCAAATAGACCAAGGAATAATATTAATAATCACCTACAGTGATTGTCTGAAATATGTATATCTAATATATAAAACCGAAGCAGATTGTGGCAAGTGCGTCATAACAGGTGTACATAGGGACTGCCCTCAAGGTGGTGTTCTGTCTCCCCTTTAATGGGGTGTATCGGTAGACTCCCAATCTTCCTGGAAATACACTCAAGTCTATGCGGATTATATCGCCGTTCTTTCTATCGGTTGAAACCTAGAGGCTGCCTGCTCACAGAGGCAGAGATCCCTAGATTTAATCGATGTTTGGTGCACTGGAAATGGGCTTTCGGTGAATCCTCTTGAAACCACGATTGTTCTTTTTACGAGATGTAGGAACGTTCTGGTCTGTCCAAACTGGTGCTTAAAGGTGTCACCATCCGTATCTCCAATGAAGCCAAATATAGGGGTGTCTCCGAAAAGGGTCATTTGGATCTATGATTAGACCACTCCTTTCATATGCATCGGTTGTTTGCTGGAACAGGCTTTCTCGGAAACGGGTTACTGCTTCTTTTGCGAAACTCCAAAGAACGGCCTACCCTAGCACGCTGGGCTTTGATGAATCTTCACCCTTGATATATGTATATATAATTGGCTGTACGCTTCAAATCATCTCTCGATTAAAAATAGCTTTTGGTACCATGCGCACTGGACTTTTAAGGAACATTGTCGAAAATTACTTTTTGACCCCTGTCTTATGGATATGTCGTCTGATGCAGTATCATCAGATATTCTTCTGCTATAGCTGTGAGCAGAATGACACAGTAGAACACTTTCTCGGCAGTTGTCCTACCTTTGGTCGAATAAGATGGCGGATTTTAGGGGTTGACGTGGTTAGTGCAGATCATTTAAGCTCCGGATTACTGAATCTTCTCATCTTTCTTCGTAAGACGGAAAAACTAAGTACATTAATGTAAGATGTCTCAATGGTAGTACAATGGACCTGTAGTTGTGTCTGACCGTTCCATCGGATAGTAGAAACCTCCGACAAAAAAAAACTATTATATAATAATAGTTTTAGTAGTTTAGCATCTAAATCATCCGTAGCTTTTCAGCCATAATTGAACATTCCCCCATATTAATATTTGTATACACTGGTATGTGTGATACATTCTTGTAGATAAAATTAGTGTGGACTGACTTTAGGTCTGCCAATTGGTTGTCCATTTGGAGATTCAACTTTTTTTCATTTTGAAGCCTTTTTGTTGCTGCTTCGATTATTTCTCCCTGCTAAAGTTACTTAAGTTAAGTTATTTTTTTCACTTCCTGGAATATCTGAAAGATCTTGAAGATTACCGGTAAATAGAAGATATAGTAAACCTTCAGTGCACTTCCTTGTAATACACCAGCTTTAATTTCTCTTATGTTGAGTACTATGCTCCTTGTTTAGTACTTAAGAATCTTCGAACTTAACTGTGCTTCTATGTTCCTGTTGAGTGCTTGTCTCTGAATCCAAATTGATAGCTTGGTACCAGTGCTTTTTCTCCATTTCAATATTTTTTGCAATCTTTTCGAATAACTTGGACAAAATTGGAAAAATCGATATTGCTCGGTATGAAGATGCCTTGCCTGGTAGTTTGCCAGACAACTTTTCACATGCTTAGAACACACCTTAACCTGCGCTTATTTTGGAAATTGTGTTAGAATATCCCACGTAATTATATCAAAACCGGAGGCTTCTTTGTATATGTATATACTTATTTCTTCCGTTGATATTACTTTTCCTTATAAGGCTGAAAAACGTCTTCGAGATATTCAGCAAGTTTTGTTTAAATTCGGCTTATAAATGTAAGGGAGACCATACCAAGTTTTATATGCCAAAAATTTAGTAGTTCCATTAGAAAAGACATTTTTTATGAACTGTGTTACCTACACATTTATATAATAACATTTATTTCAAAGTAAAACAAGTGTACACTTACTTCTAATACTCCCTGTATACAGTAGGTACTTTCCCTGCCTTCAATAGCGAAAAAAAACAGAAGCCATATTAAAATAAAGTGCACGACCGGGTCTTACGAGGCTTATGGAATAGAATACATGTACGAACATTTTTTTTCAAATAGTAACTTTAAAATTAAAATAAACAATTGATAAATTTGGTTATAACATGTATAGAAATTAATAAATTTAAAGAAAATCCGGCAGGTCTATTGACAAGCAGACACTTAATCGAATTTATTATTAGTTGCATCTTTATACCTTATTTTATTTCGCGGCATGAACTTTGCCTTTAGTATGATAATGTACACAAGAAAGTTGAAATGTATACTTTCATCCCCTAAGAAAATCTCAAGCAATTTGTTGTGACAAATATGACAAAACTCGCGAAAACTTGCATGCTTTACTTCTTGCAGTTTCATTTAACCAGTCTGCATTATATGACCTAGTTGTTTATTAGTAACGTTCAGAAATACACATACATTCTTTCATTCTAAACTAAATACTTATGCAAATATATGCTGCATTTTGCTTCACTAAGGGCTGTTCTAATCATAGGCAACTGCATAGTACCTACCTTAAGGTGGGAAGTCATGAGAACAAAAAGTAGGCACGAAATGTGGGTTTTGAATATCAACCCAGTGAAGGTGTGCTTGGGTACTTGTGGTACATAAAAGTAGGCTCCAGTTTAAAACAAATTATCCAATAAATGGATATAATAAGTAAAACTTATGCAATAATTTAGTTAACTTAAATGAGCTAACAAAATGAGACTGGTTGAGTGTGACAGTTGCACATGGACTAAATAAATAAAAAATGGAGGTAATTTTTTTGTAGGCGTATTTGTACTGAGATGCATTCAAGCAATGAAAGACAAAGCTGTGGGTAGCTCTATTACTTAACCTCCCATTAAATCCCAGATAGCAACCCAAAACTGTATTTCATTACATTGCTCCTAATTAATTTTGGCTAAGTGTTCAAATATAGCTTAAACAATATAATTTTCCCCCTAAATACTTCCCTTTCTTATTTTTAAAATTAAAACATGCTGTGTATGGTTCAGCGTAGATACGGTATAAGTAAGACTAATTTCCAGCGACTTGAGATCTCAGATGAGCTTGCTAGGCAAAGTTCACAAGAAGTTTTTGTAGAACCCATAGCTGTGTTGGGTCTGCCTACATCTTTAGTCATGTCTTCTACCGATTCTTGGGTTTCACATGAACACAAGATTTGGTGGCGCGATTGCGGTGGATGTAGACATACCCAACTACTGCGCTCGACATTTGCAAAAGGTCAGCATCTTTTCTTCTATCTCTGAGGAGAATCGACTGTAGGCATTCTTTCGGGCCACCAAGCTTTTGCTAAACACTTAAATGTGTTGGGCTTAAGCGACACCACTACCTGTCCTGCTTGCGGTGAGGAGGATGACACAGCAGAACACTTTCTCTGCAGTTGTCCGGCCTACGCTCGCATCAGGTGGCGGATATTCGGAGCTGACTTGGTTAGTGCCGAACTTCTAATCTCTTCATCATTGAAGCTCCTTCTCATCTTTCTTCGAAAGACGGTTAAACTAAGTGCATTAATGTAAGGTGTCTCAATGGTAGTACAATGGACCTGTAGTTCTGTCTGACCGTTCCATCGGATAGTAGAAACCTCCGACAAAAAAGTCTTTCCTTTTTTTCTTTACAGCCTAATTCTTTACAGCCTAATAAAGTCAGATTAAACAGATATTGGAATGTATATTATCTTCAAAGTAAGCACGTATTTGCGTTATTTTATTATAATGCGAGCGTTGTTGTTATTTCAGTAAGTTAGTGTAGTGGTTTGTAAAAAAGTGTCATTTTCGCTATAAATGTGTTCTTGATTTTTATATATGATTTAATTTTTTGTTTTTTTTTTAACTAAAAAACTAAGGTGAATAACATAGCCATGCAGCATCTTATTCATATCACTGATTAAATACAACTAAACGTTTAAAGTAAAATAACGATTATGGCTGTTAATATGATAAAAGTAGATACAAATAATTAAACGTTAAGGGTCTAAGGCCGCGCTTTTTTGGAGCCAAATTTACACCACTGTTCCATATTTATCGACCAGAACATTGGCGGTGACGTGAAATAGCGCTGTACGAAATTAGGGAACTATTCGACCTTTCGGGGGTTATTCTATAATTAAGACAGATATGCAAAAATGGGGTCACATTGCTTTAGTGTAACTTAACTTCCGCTTATTTTCCATTTTATAGAAAAACATTTTAACGGTGTTGAAATATAAATAGAACTTAAATTACAAATCCTTTAACACAGTTTTTTGTAATGTAACTTTATTTTTCGAGTCATTCTAACATAAGTTCATTATTCCGTCACTTATCACAACAATTACTATTTCTGTCCAAATATAATTGAAAGTAAGATGGAATATTCATTAGTAAAGATTTCATGTTATTCACACATCAATTCAACTTTAGGGGTAAACCTAAATCAAACTTCTGACACCTCTGGGTGCTGTTTTATTAGATCCGTGTGCTCCGGCGGAACGACTCTCATAATTCACGTTCGCTTGACATATCGAACTGTTTCCACTAAGGTATCTAGCTGTTTGTCTATTTATATCTATTAACATATTTCTTTATGGAATGTCAAATAAATTTACGCCGTTCAATAAATAATGCGGCGAAAATTTTCTCACACTGCTCTCATTTCTCTCCGACGCGCTAGGGCGAGCTACGGTCTGCTGGTATATCTAAATTCTACACCCACTGCATCGCGGCGGTATCGTACAAACAACAGATGCGACTTGAACATAATATTTTTAAATCACACCTCTGTTGATCGAACACAGGAACCATTTATATTTATTATCACACGCTTGAGGACAACGCAGGCCGACCACCCCTTGTATGTTTTGTGTTTCACTAGCAGCAGCATTGAATCCAAGTCGTGCATAATGCTGATATTGATTATTTTTTTTGTTTGTTTATATGAAATGAAACAGGATCCTCAATTAATAGAATTTAATGAATCTTCTGTGACTGAAGAAGCCAATTAACACAAAGGATTCACAATACCCCCTTAAATGGAACAATAACCCAGAATAGACAAAACAAATAATAATATTGTGTTGTGTTGTGTTATGTTCTGACCAAGCGAGGCGAGGAATACACTCTGGACACCAAATGTGGCACCTAAGGGTGGGCATATACGTGATAATTATAGACACACAGCGAACAAGATATTAGATACTTGTATCTCTTGAAAAGACGTTATTAACAGTACTTTTGAAGGAGGGGATCTGTATGAGGACTTCTTAAATTTCATGCGGCGCTAATTGATTGAGGACAAACAACAAGGGAATGTTTGTCAATGCACACATGAAATATGTCGTTCCCAATGAAAGATGTTTGATAATTGTTAAAGAATCTATTTGTAGGACGACTGTCGATGATAGTGCGATGGGAATAAGGTATACTCTTGCTGAAAGATAAAGTAAATCTAAATGTCCGGTACGAACTGGGAAACATTTATTGGGGAATATGAATTTATAATCATCCCTCGGGATCGTTTTCGCATACATCACTTTGGTGATGAATGCGCTTCCAAGTGGAAAGGATTTTCTCGAAAAATATTCCTTCCTTTCTTCTGGTTCGCTCAAGGATTAAAAAGACTGACCAATCGTTGTATGGCGAGTTTTAGGGAGGAAATAATACACCATTGTATGTATGATTCACTTAAAATAATTACACTCCAGGGATTTTCAGGGGCCGTTTCACTTGTCCAGTTCTGTCAACATTGTCAGTGTGAATCCAAATGACTTCGGCGTTGACAACGTGTGGGGTAGTCATCTATAAAATGCTTTTTAGTTGAACAACGGAAAGATTGAATGCCTGGATAAGCACGAGATGAGGAATAAAATTGTGCAAATTTTAAGTGGAAGAGGACATCTTCGCATTAAGTTGAATATGACTTCAGACTAGTGAGCAGTAAAGCAGACCCCTTGAGCCTCATCGATAGTAAATAATGTGGAAACTTCAAAGTAACTTACTGTTCAAACAAAGGAGGCATTTTTAACACGTTAACGATTAGTTAAATGTTTTTTAATGTCACGATATTGAGATATTGTTTTTTTTGGTTTATAACGCTGGTAAATGTATGTGAATATCTAACAAATTCCTATTACTTCATTAGTTCATTAGTGAGTGAGACGCTTTGCGAGGCAGAAAGCCTGAGTTGGTCTCCTTGCCAAGTTTCCTTTCACTGAAACTCTTTAAACGAGGTTGAATCGATAGTTTCTCTGGCACTTTAAGTTACATTTTAAAAGATAACGATTTACTAAGGTCCGTACTTTGCGAATGCGGGAACAGCAAACGCTTAAAAACACTTTCAATTTCACTAATAATATAATATGTTTTAAAACTTGACAAATTTTCCAGTTTGAAGTTGTATAGATATCTTAAAGATACATGAATATAGTAGCCCTAATTTTTAACGATTTTCAAGTTACGGTTTGACATCGTCTTTTCGTTTACACCCTATCCTAAGGGTATATTAATTTTGACACATAGTTTGTAGCACACCTTAATATTCGTCGTAGACCACTAAAAGTATATATATTCATGATCAAAATCAAAATCTAAGACTTAGCAATTTCCGTCCGTCCGTCCGTCACCAATTTAAGGCCTTTCGATCAAAGCTAGGAAGCTGAAATTTCGAACACATACTTCATAGGGTCCCGAATATAAAGTCTTTTTCCACGCCTCCTTTTTGTGGGTATTTTTCGAAATGCTGTTTTCTTTGAAAATTTTCATAGAAACCAAAAAGAAAATGTTTAACAAGATATTTAGCCAATAGTTTTTTTTTCCAATATATCGCATATACAAAGTTGTTTGCCACGCCCACTTTTTGGGAGCTTTTTTCAAAAAATATTTTTTTTATATGAATTCATAGAATGAAATAAAATGCTATCTATCATCTTAAAGCTTTTTTCTTTGGGGCATACAGAGATATAGATAAGGTATCAATATGCTTTGTTTTTGACAGTATGTTCTTAAAAATCAACCCCCATATAAATATTCATAATTGTGCGTCTGAGTGGGGCTGAGTTAAGAAAAGTGGGCGGCTACTACGGCCCCTTGATGGAAAATCACATAATGAAACATTTCTAACTGTGTTTACTCCGCAAATCCTACGCTGATTGAAGTGCTCCATAGTTTTAATGATCTGTCAGTCAGTGATTTTCATTAGCCTAAATGCCAGTAACAAAACTCAAAAGTGAACGTAAAACCTTTTATTGTAAGATACTGGAAAGTGCCACATAATTTTAACATGAAAAAAGACATGAGTACTTAAAAACAGACACTGTGTGGCTACTCTAAATTTATCAGTTTTTGTATATATGTAAAAAAATACCTTTGTCATGGATTTAGATTGTTAACGATTTTTATAATTGGTTTTCACGGGGGCATCGCGACGGGTTCTATCAACTGGCAAGTCTCTTATGAAAGGATTGTTGGCACAACAGCCCTTAACCAAAGCTATGCTGTCTAGAGTAATACTTTAGTTGCCCTTGTCTGCTTTGGCGAGCACTTTGCTACTCAGAAATCAAAAGTCTACCTAACTTTGTTTTTTGTCATGCACAGATCTAATATTGAATAAAAGAAACCAAATTCTATTTTTTATTTTATTTTATTGAGCACGTGCGGCAGGTCCCCATAAGAATTTCAACCTACCCAAAACCAAAAAGTAATATAAAATATGAAATAAATATTCCAGAAATAAAAACTTTGCGCATTTTATTTAGTTTTTAAATTTGAATTAAATAAAACTCATCGTTTCACACAACACGCGTTGTTTTTGCCAACTCAAATCGCTAATTTTCACTGAATTTTTTTACAAACATACATAATATGTATACCTACATAGATATGTATATTTGCTTGACATGCAAATTTATGGTATAAATTTTGACGTGGGCGTCTGCGTTTCGACTACAGAATACCCAGACGCCTTCATCAACATTCTAGAAATTGAAATATACATTCTGTTCAAAAACAACACGATTTACGTAATGTATGAATTGCAAACACAATTATTCTAATTAATTAACGTTAGCACTTATGGGCCAACATGTAGCTAATATGCTTTCAACAGATACAAAAAAAACATAATTTAATTTCCTAAGTCTACCTCTCTCAGGCAAAGGTTATAGTTCATGGTCTTCATGTTTATATGTTGTCAACCAGCGAGTCATACCTAAATTATAACTCATTTCGACTGTCATGCAAATCTCAATCAGATACACCACATGAATCAAGACTTTTTTTACTTGCCCTGTAATGGGCCGATTCTTTCAGTCTCTACTAGGCGAACCTAGTTTACCATTAAATTAATTAATTCATTTGATAGGCATTAAGTATCTGAAATTTCTTCAATGGCACTAACAGGGAAAGATAATGAATTGGATTCCTCAGTTTGCCACAAGAAATCTAAATCAAATCCGTAACCGCACCTAAAAATAAAACTTCAGGCATGCCTGATTTGGCCCATAATTTGCAATAATACTTCCGAATATAATAAAGGGATATACCGCAGACAGGGTGTTGATGACTAAAAAACCAGACAATGAACCACTCCTTTCAATTTACACCTGGCCACGAATAGAAGTCTTTGCGGAATCTAACTCAATTATGTTATAAGGAATAGGTTAAGCTACCTACATACCGCCAAACCATATGGAAGCACTTTCTGACTTATTGCTGCCGACAATCCTCTTATGTTTGGTAGAATGCTCTATTGGCGGTGGGGCATGTTGGTTTCTGATTTATATTCTCGCTGTTTCTTTCAGTAGTCGTCGGTACCCATGGCTCGTCATTATCACTGAACCACATATATCTTTCCTTGAGCTACAAATGGGTGGTTTATAAGAAGCTTTACTTTTCGTGGAATACAAATTGTAATGGGTGTATTCGATTCTAATGGAGTATCGTCATTTATCATTCCGTTGTACCCACCATGACTGAAGAGGCAGAGAATGGCGAAAGTGTGCAGGATTGATGCGCCAAATAAGTAATTGATTTTGCATTTTCCTTGATGATTGCAAGAAACGGAAGTAGGGTGCCAGACTTGAGAGGTGGGAAAATCATTTTGCAAATGGAGTCGGAGTATGGGATTAAGTCACGATGTAGGTAGATTTTTCGAAAAAGATTATTAAACAGGCACTAACATAAACTTCACTTTTGGTACTACGAAGAGAGTGCACATGCATACGCAGCTAACCCCTTTTAAAGCTTAAGGCTAAAAATGAAAGCTGAGCGCCTGTTAACATTTTTGGCATTTTTTTGTGTGTTTTCAATTTGTTGTAATAATCGATACCTATGTAATTATGTTATCTCTTATTTTTAGATCCTTAAAAGGTATCCAAAGTAAATAATTTCTAACAATTTATCTATTTATTTTCAATTACTTGTAGCATTCAGTTATAGATTAAAACATGGTTTATGTTCAAATAAAAAGTATAGCGTTGAATACAATGATATCTGCCGGAGGTACCTATAGGCATACAATTATATATCGTTGCGGACAAAAAACACTTTTAAACAGGGTGTTACCGACTTAACGAAGCCAGGCCAGACAACGGTCCTGTATGCGCCTCAAAGCAAATGTTTGTGGAAAATTATAATTCTCACAAAGTCTAGTGTGTGTCCTTTCGAATGGGAATAGATTGTATGTGTTTGTGTCAATCTACTGATGATCCTACAGATTTGATGGTGATCCATTGAAAATCCTAAAACCACCACTTTTCGAATCGCTAAATCACATCTCAATTAAGAATAGTAAGGCTGTAATTATAGCTGTATTTATAGTGTAGGCTATAAATTATATCCCAAAGTGATGGACATTGAATCGGTAATACCCCACTGCAAAATGAGTTATTTAGCTATAGCAATCAGCTTCAAGCTTTTAACCCTTTCATAAGGTTACATTAATTTTAACTTAAGATATTATTTAGTGGCGTATAGGGATATGGAAAGAGTATCATTCAGTTCGCTCTTAGCGGACTGTAGCCTTTCCTCATGTTTCTATTTTTAATTTAGATCTGCCAAACCCTCAGAAGACCTTCTTAACATCATCGCGAAACCCATTCCAGCCACACCACGCGACGCTATCAATATCGCACCGTTTCGTATTGAAAACTTATATAACATTAGGTACTATTTGTAATAATATCGCTCGAGTGGTTTGGCGTTAGTAACACCTAACAGAACAGAAATTTTATCTGTTAAGATATTATTCCTTGGCATCCACCTAATTTATCGATTGTTGCGTTTGCAAAAAAATATTTATTTGGAACAAATAAGATTCAGACTTTTGCAAGAGACGGGACACTACATCGGTAGTTCAGTACATAAAGCACAGAGTCTCTGGATAGACTCGAATCAAAAGGTCGTTATAATTAGAGCATCACATTATTCGGAAAAGTGGAATTAGTTCAAACTTGCGTCATGCGAAACTTTCTTGGTACACGAGATGCGTTTTTGGATCGCAAAATGAATCGAAAATTAAATGGTGACAAATATATTTAAATCACCTTTTAGGCTTTTGAAAAATTAAATTTCCTCAAAAAGGGCACCTACAATATGATGATCGCACATTGCAAATTTTTAACAAATTTTTTAAAATACAAAAAATTATTAAAATAATCATTAGAACTGTTTTTTTTTTTTTCAAAAACGAATTTAATTTAAATTTAAGAAAATCGTTATATAAAAAAAAATTTTAAAAAATAATTATTTCAAATATCGACGTATGACTTAAAGTATAAAAAAATCAGTAAAATTTTTTGCCCATCCATTTGTTAGTTTTCGAGATATTTACGGTTTTATAAATTACCGTTAATTGATATTTTTTTCAAAAACTGAATATGCAGTATTTTGGCCCCATCTCAAGTAACCTTAGTACGAAAAAAAAACAAAATCCTTGAATCATTTAATAGAAAAATAGTGATAATTGATTTGCAATACACAAAAATTGTATATCAGGTACCGTTATTTCAAACGGTAAAACAAAAAATAAAAAGAGATGTAACCCCAAAAACCTTATATATAAACTTTGAAGTAAATCCTACGAACCGTTTGGCGGATCGTCTTTTCATTGGCGGACCCTCTTTTTCGGATTTCTCTATAGTCGTAATATCATCGCTCATACTCAATTTGAGTTCTAAATTTGCAAACGGTTGCAATTGCTTTCTCTGTATTAAACTAATGTATACGAGAAAGTTAAAAACTTGCGCAACCACAATACATGTGTAATCATTGTATAAAAAGTGTACGTATGTGCAACAGCAAAAATTAATTAATGTGTTTTTCTATTTAAATGGTACTATTTTTCTTTTTCATTGCAACATTTTCAAACAGCTTAATATGAAATGGGAATTAATTTGATTTTTACTAATTCACTTTACCAAAACTCCATTCGGTGGGTATATTGGTCACTAGTGCCTGGAATTTAAGACCGTTCCAGTGAATAACCCTATTATTGCCTAGCAACGATTTTCCTGACCATGCGAATTCCCTTTGGTTAATACAACAAACAACCAATAAATGTACAGTACATACTTGCTTCCAAACCCAATAACTTTTCAAATTTATCTATAAACATTTGCCCTCAAAAACACACGTCCCCATGGTAGCTTAATTAAAAATCGAAACCGCAACCAAGGGCTGTATGTCCTCGGCGCCCTCTAAATTAACCCAATGGAGAGTAATTAGCCAAACGCAAACGAATTTACTAATTTTGCACAATTTATTGTTTACCCAATAGCTTTGTCATATATACGGGTCTGTGCCTATGCATATTTGTGCATCCCTACTATCTACTGTACGTCTAAACATGCAATTGAAAATAACTGAATACTGACTTATTGCATTTTGATACGAGAATATTTGCAAATAAATTAAAGGTTGTTTCGTCCGGCCATGGTTGTTTTTTGGGGCATGCAGTTGTGCGATGTACATCTAGACTTTCATATTTGATTATCATGTAGGTACTTATAGCATGCATATTTGATCATTACTGGTCCTGGATAATTCGATACAAAGTGCATAAATTCGCAGGCCAGTGAACTATTAATATTTGGCCTTCGGAAGTTGCAGACGTTGATGTATGGATGTAACACCAGGTGCAGTATGCTTTGTTGCTCATTGCTTGTGCCTTTGGTACAAAATATAAGGAACTAATATCCATTTGGACTACTATTACCTATGTAAAACTGTGAGTGCATACTTCCATAAATAAAAAACACTAGCGTTTGATAAATATTATCAAAAATTGACTTATTGTATTGGGAAATACATTTTTTGCAGCGTTCTTATACGTTTTTATAGATATGACTGCTTGTTGACCATCAAGGTTGTTTGGCTTATGAAATATGATAAGTTAATGTTTGAAAAAATCTTTGAAACTCATTCAATCCAAACCAAGCTTAAGCGCTATTATTTCAAGCTTAATACCTGGGTCTTAAGACAAAAGTTATTAAAATGTTTCTACTACATTCCAGTGCGTAGACAGAAGGCTTAGTTTTAAATTTGTACATGTCTTTGAAAAACAGAATGCATTTCTAACAAAAAATTGGTGTAACAAACGGCTTTGTTAACATATGTATTTCGTTACAAAATTGTTTCTGGTTTCTTACAAATTAATCAAAACGAAACAACAGTTCCTACGTATTTTGCTTAAAACGTTGCATTGATAATATATTTAGAAAGAGATTTCTTTTAATATTTTGTTATCAATTTTGAGTTTTTAGTACTTTGGGTAACGAAAAAAAAAAATATATATATGTACCCTCCCATCGCCTTTAAAGGGTTTTTTCTTGGAAATGTGGATATATTTGGTAGTTTCGGGACTTTAGAGAATATGTTAGATATTGATTGTAGAGAGTATGTGTACCTATCTCTATAATAAAGACCTGACAAGTTAAAACAAACGGACATGACCTTTGAAACTAATAAAATTCTGACTTTGGCTTCAGATTAAAAGGTGTAAGAAACTATGTTTCAAATTAAAATTACTTTAGTATTAGGATTAAGAGTTTTAGCTCTGGAAGATATGTCGTACATTCACTTTAATTTCTACAGGAATCTGCGGAGAAAATTCCATTTGATTCGTAACCCTAGAGTCTATTATGGTTTAGGAGGGTTTCTTCGCGCAACCTAAAGGTTTTTATTCGTTGCACACTTTTTTTTTTGACAAACATTCAAGAGTAAAAAATGTCATGAGATGCTTCTCAAAAATAAATTGCAGTTCGTAATCGGCATTTATGTATGTCACACTTTATGTCCTGTATGGGTCGTTTACGCATAATATTTATTTAATTTATTTTTAATATCGGACAAATGTTATTTTGTATCTACTATATATGAAACGAAAACAGTGGAAAGATATAAAAAAACAGATGCAGGGGTTTGCCAGCGTCGAAAAGCAATCCTTTGTATAAAAATACTACGGTTAAAGATTCCAATTACCAGTAAAAAACTTAACTGTCATTAGGTTATTAGGCATATATACATTATGGAAATTAGGGCAATGTTTCTGCTTTGCATAATTTGTAAATTTTAAACAGTATTCGTCCATATAAAGATGTTTGTCACGTATACTTTTGGGGTGTTTCCGTTTTGTATATTTTACAAATAAAAGATGAATCGAGATTCCCATTAAACGTATCTATCTTTTGTAATCACATATAATGTGCATTATAGGATAGTCTTGAAATCGTCATAAGGATTAAATAAGCTAATAGACATATATTTACTTTTTCGCATAATAAAGTGATGGGAAGCAGTTAACGGGCTGTAACGATTTCCTAATTTTTAAAAAATGTGTACGAATATAACACCAACCTTTGTGAGCTTGTTTTTTCTATTTCTTCTTTCTTTGCCGGCGCGGCTGTGATCTGGTTCGGAATTATTGCCCTCCTACTTAAGTGTAGCTCTTTTAGTCCGCACTGAGGCTCATAAATTACCTTGAGCTACTAATTAATACTCCATTTTAATCGGTGTTCGATTAATCTCTGATCACATACTTACTTGCCGTCCATGTTTTGCGATACCGGATACGTTCCCAAGCACGATGGCTTGGTCTTTGAAACGGACATATTGTCTTTCTTCACGTCTCGAACCTGGGGTTCGAAAATTTTCTCTGGAGCACTATTGTCCATTCTCTCAGTGCGGATAACCAATGCAGACGACGTGATTTCGCTTTTGGACTACATCCACGTATTGATATATCTCATAGAGTTTGTGTTTATAAGCTCTTCTTCATTCGCCCTCCTCGCACGCAGGACCAAATATTGGTCAAATAATTTCTATCGAAAAATCCCAACCTTGACTATCTTTGGTGCTTATTGTTTAACACTCTGAGCCGTTTACCAGAATTGGCATGATAAGGGTTCTGTAGGGCATATATTTTTCTTTCGAGTTAGGAGCTTAGACCCCAATTATCTTACCAAACCGAAGATCCTGGAGCTGCGAAGATAACGGAGATGCTAGCGTCGAGGACATCTGTCATGCTTTATTATGACAACATGTGTCTATTTTCGTCACTTTCATCGACTTTAATCTCGCAGCTATTATCATTATCATTATTATTTTCGCCCTAGAGCTAGTGTTTACCTACAGCTAGGGGGTTTTAACCGTTAACACGCGTACCGCCACCTGATTTGGTACAACCTACAAAAGTATGTCTACATGCGCCAACCTGAAAGTGTCCCATACTATCTGCAATTGATCATATATTCCATACGTTTTAACTTTTGTCACTTGCGAAGTATATTTGCTTTCAAAAACCTCCTTAAAACATATGCACCGCACACACAACTAAGTTCTAGCTGAGGATGCGTTTGACGATCCAGTATAATGATGGACTGCAATCAAGAACAAAGAATGTTCTGAAGTCATCAGAATTTTATTGGAAACTAATGCTTCGTTCACTTCGGCGCGACTTTAACAGAGGTCAAAAGAAGATAGTGCAGTGGATTTTACATTTTATTTTTATAATACTAAGATGCCAACCATGTTATTTGTCTTCCTTTTTTCAAAATGGTAACTTTTCTATTTTTTTAATTTATTTGACACTGTGATCGATTGGGAATTTACATGAATACGCAACAGGAGATTTTATGTTTCAGATATTTTATATCCATGCCAGGCATTGTGATTTTTTTAATATATTTATGATATTCAAAGCATTAAAAGGATTTTACGGTTTTTGAATATATATGACTTCCAAAAATCAAAAGTTATAAACATCTTTCCCAACCATAAATATGTCACCTTTTTTCGTTATTTCTCCTGATTTCAGGTTTTAATAGTCAAATTCAGATTTAAGGTAATATTTCGGTCCAAAATTACACTACGACACTTTATGCCGTCCGAAAGGAAGAATGTCTCTCAAGTTTTGAAGAGCTTGTAGGATTTGGTAAAGCGTGCTTCTTCTGTTTATTTCTTCTTCTTTCTGTTTATATTGAGTCCGCAACTCTTCGCTCACTTGTTTAAATATTCTCCCTGACTATGATGATGACACTATCTGCGTTTGTCCCTTCTTTTCAGTATACAGATCTCCGACAAATATTTCGAGCTTGCGGTAAGGATTGATACCTTGCAGTATTCAACATCAATTTCGTCTCGTTGAGGATTGATACCTAAAAATAAAAATTTGCCATTTTGTTCTAATGGAATAGTTATTCTTGCAGTATTCAACATCAATTTCGTCTCGTTGTTGAACATTGTTGAGGGTGCGTTATTGCCATTCTGATGACTTCATTCTTGTATCTCATAAATTCCTTTACCATATCATTAGCTTAATTCTCTTCTCGCATGTCTTTTCACTATCCTATGGCGAGTCATTAACATAGTAAGTACTTAATTTTTGCACTTATAAAATAGATAAAGCAGATTTTTTTAGCGCATCTTATGAAGACGCCACCAACCAAATTTCACCATTTTGACTAGGACAAGGCTGGTTTTGTGTGCTATAAAATTATTTCTATTACATGCACATAACACTGGACACTTTCTACACATTCATATTCATTAGTGTCATGCGATTTTAATTAATCAACCTGAAGGACTTAGCGCCAGATATACATTAACAAATACATTCTGTGCTGATGTCCTGAAAACTTTAATGCATGACTATAAAAAATGTAATGTATGCGTAAATATAATTTACCACGAATATAAGGAAGACCACCAACAGCAGTAAGCACACCTTTTTCTGTTGAATTCGCTGTTCACGAAACCTGAAAGTGTTTTGAAGTCCTTCGGTGGATAATGTCGAATGTGTTCCGCTTTGCTTGTTGTATGAACTTAGGAATAAATTAACAATTTTCCTCTGTTTCGTTGAAATGAAGTCCAACAGCAACAGGGAATGTCGCGTGATATAATAAAATGTTGAATATCCATCGCGGGGTGCATCCCTAAGGAGTGGTTAAAATAAAACACATGTCCTTTGTAATCCCCGTGACAAAAATTCATTACAGGGAGTAAGCAAGAGTGTATTAAAAACGATGCGGAATATGGAGAAATGTTATAATTAACCATTTAATATTAAATGGAGCTTAGGGTGAATGTTGTTATATTGTTAATAATTTATGTTTGAGAGATTTTGTCAGGGGACTCCACTTTTGGGGTGGTGATTTGTTTGTGATTATGTTTTCGATACAGAAGGCTTTAAGAATAAATATAGTAACTTTGTATGTAGAGCGTTGGGCTAGACATTTTAAACATCTTTGGAAAATACCAAGGATTCAGATTTGAACATTTATATACTTGACTGAATTGCTAGTCTGAATTCCTAAACCAATTTCCTATAAAGCATTTTTTTTTTTGTTCTGCCAATGATACTTGTACTCATATTCTCATTTACAATTACGAATTCCTTTCTTCCTAAGAAAATAAATATATTACTTAAGCTGGTGTTGTTGCACTTGCGAGCTCCGGCATGCCATTCTTTTACGTTTTCGATGGGGTTGCAAAGGATTACTCCTTTGAATCCCAAAGTAGAAAATTGGATGCAGGCAACACGGTTATTGATAGTTTTGAACTTTTCACACTTGGAAATGACTCTTCCATTTAAATAAATGTCCGGCATTGTTTGGAATGGACACTATACTCTGTCCAACATAAATTGTATTTTATCCTGCGTCGAAAGCTCATTACTTGATGCACAATTTGAATAATGGCACACTTATCGAAATCATCTACTTTACTTTTGAGATCAGTTTTTATTTCTTCTTTGGTGACGAGTTGTGGCCTTTGGTATTATTTTCGTTGAGAAGTCTAAAATGTTCGCACTTAAGTCTTTGGATGATTTTGAAGCGATTTCTAACAAATAATAAATTGTATAAAACTTAATTACAAAAATAGGTGTATCATCAAAAACCACGCGACCACGAAGAGACGAAAACCTATGCAAATAATCTTTTTTCTTAAAGATGACAGCTTACAATTTCGTAACTGCAATTTAACGTACCCATACATTAAAAGAAACGCCAAAGATCAAAACAAGACCTCCACGATAAAACTTATCATTAAGCACTTTTTTTTAAAGCTCTTAAACCTAAAGTTCCTCAACAGAAACCCAAGGGAAAAAGCTAAACGAGTTACCAAACGGACATTGGTAACTCTGAATGCATATCAAGTAAATGGGTGTTGAATAGCAGCAGCCACATGATACAGCCAATCAGATGTGTGCTGAATAACACGTGTTGGATCAACTTCTGATGCAATTGGAAATTCACTGACAGGAAAACACTTTTTATGAGGGGTTTCCTTCAATTTAGTATCGTGGAAAAATATTGCACACTACTGATTTTGAAAAAGCTTCTCCATAAGACGTGTACCGCCAATTTATGTTGGCAGAGTATAGTACCTAGTGACGTTTATTCAAAAGTGGGCAGGTGTTCTTCGCATACACTATCAATTTGCTTTCGTTTTCACTTTGGGGTGTTCTCCTCGCTTATGGGCACCGAGTACACAAAACAGCAAAACCTGTTGACCTTCAAAAATTTACCTAACTTGGTGTTCTCCTTCATCAAGCGCACCTTGATGCTATAATCGATTCATTCCCCATATTCATACTTGTTTGACGAACAAAAATGCAAAAGTCCTTATTACCAACCAAAAGAACTTGCTAGTTGCAACTGTCATTAAGCGCATCCACCTTTTCTTGTAAATGTGGTGGGCTTTTCTTAAAGGAACTAATAACAAAACCAAAAAATAGAGTTTCACCGCCGATCGAGAATTATGAATGAATTATAGACGTATTCGCTCCTATTAATAAATATTTGTACATATGAACATTTTGATAATTTTTCATTTGTGTAAACTACTCGTTTAATTTTCATTGATAAATATGTATTATTTTCCTAATTTGATTTTTTCGGATTTATGGAGGTGAGAAATCAGCTTTGTATGTTTTCAAATGTTTGACTTTCGAAAATGTTTCTGTTAAGGCTATATACATATGTATGTATGTACAACAAATATGCCTGATAGTTCTGCAGCAAATAGGAATAACAGCATGAGCCACTTTTTGTTATTTCAGTTTTGTTATTGGAATATGAAACCAATATATTCGATTTCAACGGTACCATCAATTTTGAAATAAATCGGTTTAGGCTGTTATTTCCTTATCATTACCGAGTTTAGTTTTACAAGACATTTTTTCGAAACTATATAAATTTATAACAATATAAATTTTCCAACATCCAGTTCCTCTGTCGAACGTTCTTTTCCGCAAATGTTTACAAGGAATTCAATTCTAGAGGAAAGATTATCAAAACGTAATTGCTTTAAAAAATCGTTTCTAAAGGAAATTGAAACTCTAAACGCATTCAACGATGAAGTTCACTGGTTTTCTTAAAAACACCACGTAAAAATATAAATAGCTTTTACACTCTATTGCATTATCTTAAACGCAATAGTTAAGAGCAACATTTTTTTTTTAAAAAGGCATATAAAAATATGTATAATCAGACAAAAATAGATAAGTAAATACCTATATATAGAAAAGGAAGAAATAAGAGCGTTTTCTATGACGTCCATATCCCTAGAAAAGAAGTGATAGATAAATATAATATACTGAGAAAGGGTTAAAGTGAAAACCCTAATAAAAGCACCACGGCACGTCACTGGACACTACAGACACCCCGTCTATTCCCATTACCCTCCAAAATATCAAACAAACAAACTTTGTGGATTAAGGGTATATCGCCAATGTTTACCCCAGTTACTGAATTTGGACACCATAGGTCTTGGTAAGAGGAAAAAATATTTCTATGGGCTTTTTTATTGGTTTATATAAAAAATTTCGAATTAAATAGCATTTTAGTGAAAAACGCCCACAAAAAGTAGGCGCGGCAAAACACTTTATATGACCAAACTTATGAATGAGGGCAGTACCTACATATATAGGAAGGGTTGTTACACTCTATCTCTCTAACTATTGCTTTAAAATGTTTTTTTTTTCTAAAAGGTCGGGGTGGCAAAAAAAGTTTACACTTAATCATTTCGGAACTCTAGGGTCCAAATTTCAGCTTCCTAGCGCAATTTATAAGAAAAAAATGTATACATACTTCCTTTTACTACTTAAAACATACCGTTCAAATAAAATTGCAATTATAATTGCATAAAGTTGATTGAGTTTAAGAGATAATTTTTCAATTCCAGGTAGAAAAGTTTTCGCATTTTGTTTTACTCCAACAAACATTAACATTGCATCCTTTGAAATCGTTTAGGTGGTTGTTTTTAACTTGCCGCCATTCCCCTTCCTCTTACCATTGTGGTCTCATCCAAATTTTTCGAGAAAACAAAAAGTACTCGAATAAAAAGAAGAAGGCATTCGAATAAGTTTCCATTTCAACTTTCTGAATGAAAATAAATGGAAAAAAAATACCGACGGAAAATTGTTATCGGCAACCGCACAGGAAACTTTTCAATTTCTGTGATTTTTTTCCGATTTTTTGGAAGGAACGGTTTTTTTTTATCTTGTCAAAAACCACCACTTACCAGTATATGGACGAAGTTTTGTAAATAGAAATATATCGGGCAGTAGCATTGTGTTTTCAGAAAACTTACAAATTTGTTGTCTCTCCCGGTGGGAAAGTTTCGTTGGCCATAACTTCGTGAAAAGAGTTTTCCAATTGATGCAACATTCAATGGCCAGTGACGAGGAATTTACGAGGCAAAGTAGGATGAAAAATAAGCAAATGCTAAAAAAAAGCCTTTAAAGGGGATCGAAACTATTCGTCGTCTGTGGGAAATCAGTTAAATAAATCATTTTATCTTTTTCTGGTAGATCTGATATAAATATATTAAAATAAATTGTCGACTCCGCACTTTTAAAATGGACATTTTGCATGATTGCATTCAGACAATGACGATAGGGAGTTGTGAGTGCATACAATTTTGATTTCCGCATCAAATGCTTAAACTTTATTCTTCTTTGTCAAATCGAAATTCCATAAAGATAGGCCGTCAAATGAACTATCCGTATTCGAGTGTTTTTCTTGTTTATATGTGTTGAATAATTTACTGAGCATTGAGGAGTTGTGTTTATATTAAATATATAAAATACCAGCTGGGACTTGCAATTTACATTTCTTTCTTTGAATGACTAATGTCCCATTTTCCAAATCAAAATGCGCCCTTAACATACCATCTGCTATTATGTTATATATTCCAAGTTTCAGAAGACTTGAACATTGAAAATACTTCTGGATAGGGGGTGTCCCTTTTAAAATTATAAGAACGGTTATTAGAACGTTTTGCATCAGTTTCTTATTAAAATCATGAAAATAATTAATACGTTTTTTTTTATTATTTCACCTGTGGTACCTATATATTTCAATCTTCAATTAAAAAAAATTACCGTCCTATTAAACGAAAAAAGTATGTGTTAACAACAAAAATTAAACTCAGAAATGCATCTCGAAGTAGGATCGGATCCTTTATAGTGAGTGTACGAATGACGAAAGCAAAAAAGGACTTGTCTCATACTTAACGAATAAAAGAGAGTGCTAGTTCTTCTTTAAATGATTGCAGAAAGTTAACACTATTATATAATATTTTCTTTGAGCTTCCATAAACCTACCAAACAAAATAATAAATTTGCCGTAGGCTAGGTTGCCATTTTTGTCCAAAGTTGAAAAAAATGGCCAACTTTAGTTATTTAGTTTATTAAAAATAGGGAAAGGCTACAGTCTCCTTGGGCGAACAGTATGATACCCTATATGCTCCAAAGAAAAATGCGTTCAGAACATGATTGATGGCATTTTACTACATTCTTTCAAATCTATAACGACAAACAATTTTTTTGAAAACGTCCCCCAAAAAGTGGGTGCGGCCAAAAACTTTGTATGGGTGATTAAAATATAAAATATAAAGAAAATATATTGGTTAAATATTTTGTTATATTTACATTATATGCTACAAATTGTTGAGGAAAACTATATTTTCTTAAAAAAACGCCCACAAAAAGTAGGCGCGGAAAAAAAATTTATATGTCAAACTTGTGAAGGAGATTAGTGTCTACAGATTTTGTTAAGGTTCTAGCCCTTTATCTCTTCAACTACAGCATTAAAACGGATATTTCTACACTGTGGGCGTGGCAATGGGGGTTTTTAACAATTTTTAACACATTACCATTTCGGAACCCTAGAGAGTATCTGTTCCAAATTCAACTTCTCAGCTTTAATTTAAAGGCCTAAACATTGGCGACGGACGGACGCACATTGCAAAATAGTCTTAGATTTTGATGCTGATCATTAATATATATACTATTAGGGCTCTACGTAGAATATTAAGGGGTGTTACAAACTATGACAATGTAAATAAGTAAAAAGTAATCACCATAAGTAATCAACCGTGGCCGTAGGTCAAATATTTTTTAAACATAAGTGTTGACGACGAATACGTCACTAAATACCAGACTGTAACAACACACAGACTTAAATACTAAAAGGGGAAATTTCTGTTATTTTATTGTAAACCCAAATGTCATGAACAATGTAAACAATATAAAAAGCAAGTCATGTTGGTCAAATAAAACATTGTCGATTTATAACGTTTTAAACATAGTCGTTTCATTTTATTACGGATTTCTCGTTGCAATATATATACAGTTTCCTTTTGCTAATTCTTTGTTCGAAAAACGAACATTTTTGGTCCCTTCGAGACGGATTAAGAATCCCATCATACATTTTTTTTATATACATATACTGCAAACATTTACACACCCTAATTTTAATTATTTAATTTATTTAATACTAACTTCGCGGATTAATTATATACAAAGCGTGCACAAAATACAACAACAATTTAATCGACATAATTAAATTGCCTTTGGAGCTCTTGTGGAGCATCTGCAGCTGAAGATTTCCGGACCAGGACGTGGAGCGTTTGGATTTTTTGTGCTGTGTGTGCATCGTCATCTGGAAGGAATTTTACGTGAGTACGTTAATTTGTACTATTTAGTGATATTATATTAGAGAAAGGGTAGCTCATATATATATATAATAAAATGAAGCCAAATAAGTTGAGTAGAGTACTTACGCAGCTAGAATAAGATATGTCCAATTTCGGCAAACGAGGATCAGGAACTCGGACTGCAAATTATCTGTCCGGTCGTTTGTCAATGCTGGAGAAAACGATGGAGTCAGCGGAAAGTGCGTATGAAGTGTGTCTAGGTGCATTTTCAGATGGTGATGAAGACAAGTGTTCTGATGTGGAGAATGTCTTCGAACAAATTCGGGAGTTGTACTTTGACTACAGAGCAAGTCTTCTTGATGCAATAGACAAAGTGAAGACAAAGGAAAGAACGATGTCACCGAAACCGATTTCAACACCACAGCAGCATCTCACAACGCAGATATTCGCTTAAAAAATATCCCTGTGCCTGTTTTCTCTGGTTGTTATGAGTCCTGGAGAGGGTTTCGGGATTTATTCACGTCTCTTGTCCACCATAACATGTCGTTGTCTGAAATTCAGAAAATGCATTATTTAAAAACAAGTGTGTCGGGAGAGGCGGAACGAATTTTGACGCACTTATCTATTGCTAACGGCAATTATTCCAAGGCGTGGACTATTTTGCAGGACAGGTATGATCACCTACGGTTTCTTGTCAACACCCAACTGAAGTGCTTCTTTAATCAGCCTTCAATATCAATCGAACGGCCTGAAGCTATCAAGGAGCTGTTGGATACGTCGACCGAAATAGTTCATAGCTTGGAAAGCTTGAAAGTTCCGGTTCAGCACTGGGACGCGGTGCTGGTTTATGTTCTGCTTCAGAAACTACCACCGAAAACGCAACAGCTTTGGGAAGAGAAGTTGGGTTCCAAAGACAACACCAAAGAACTGCCCACGTTCACCGAATTTAAGCAGTTTCTGGAAACAAGGTTCCGTACGTTGGAAGCGGTGAGCTACCAGCATAGCAAGCCGTCTTCAGAACCGTCGAAGAAGATAGTCCAGCGCCATTCTTTTCACTCACAGGCCACTACATCCAATTACTCATGTAAGTTGTGCAATAAGGGCGCCCATTCTATTAGGAAGTGCAGCCAATTTCTTAAAATGAGTATATATGACCGTTGTCAAAACATAAGTAGACTAGGGTTGTGTAGAAATTGTCTTGCTTATAGTCATTTAGCAGATAATTGTCCAAGTTTCCATCGATGTCATTACTGTCAGCAGCCACACCATTCACTTTTGCATATTTCTCCAAATGACGCTCCGCAGGTTGATCATCTGTCACATTCTCGTTCCTGGAATAATGGAATAAATGGTAAAAATAAAACACAATCAACTTCTAACAACAATTTTTGTACCTCAGTTGTGAACTCCAACGCTCCAAGTCAGCGAGATGCGTCCAATACTCAACAGTTGGAAGGAGATGCCCCCTGTTGCAGCAAGTCCATCAACACATATCACTCTGTGCCACATGCGCCTACCCAAGTTATGTTGGCCACAGCTATAGTGAAGGTGAGCGGATCGTCAGGGAAGGTGGTTTCACTTCGAGCGTTGCTAGATTCAGGTTCAGAGGCCTCGTTTATCACCGAGTCAGCACTCCAACTTTTACACTCGAGGCACAAATCAACTTATGTTGAGGTAGCCGGGTTAGGTTTAGTCAGCAGCGGCACTTGTAAGAAGGTCGTTGACCTCACTATTGGTTCTCACCATTCTCCCTTCGAAGTCTCCACACAGGCGTTAGTTTATAGGACGCTGTCTGGCCATATCCCAGCCCGCAGTCTTTCAGTTGCCGACTGGAGGCACCTCGAGGGCTTGAGCTTAGCTGACCCCTCCTTTTTTAAGCCAGCCAAAGTTGATTTGTTGTTGGGCAGTGATGTGTTAGCGGAAATACTTTTGCCAGAATTGGTCAGACCCCACAATGCCAATTTGCCCGTGGCACAAAAGACCAGATTTGGATGGATTCTTTTTGGACGCGCACCCTTTTCGTCCCCATCCATTAAAAGCTTCCATCAAACTTGTACCCTTGATGCAAACATGGAAAAATTCTGGGAGTTAGAGGAAACTCCTTTTCTGAGAGCAGATACTCCGGAAAATTTGGCGTGTGAGGAGCACTTCTTAAATAACGTCAAGCGCTTGTCAGACGGACGATGTGAAGTCGCCCTTCCCTTCAAAGGAAAGGTTCGTCCGGTGCTTGGACACTCAAGAGAAGGTGCTCTGCGGAGATTTAAACACCTGGAAAGTCGTCTGCTCAAAAACAAACAACTCCAAAGGGATTATTCAAAGTGCATCGAAGATTACTTGAATTTGGGTCACATGAGCGAAGTCGAGAATGAGCATGTTTTAGAGAACACACCGCACTACTTCCTGCCACACCACGCAGTCATAAAAGAGAGTAGTTCTTCGACAAAGCTGAGAGTAGTTTTCGATGCCTCGTTTAAGACTTCGGATGGAAAGTCACTCAACGATATGCTGATGGTAGGTCCGACTCTCCAGAACAATATAGTCGATGTCATACTTAGGTGGAGGTTGTACAGGTACACATTTACAGCCGACATTGAAAAAATGTATCGCCAAATTTGGGTAAATGAAAGCGACTCCATTTACCAACTTATTCTTTGGCGTAAAAATCCATCAGAGGTTCTAAAAAAAATATCGGCTCAATACAATCACGTTTGGGACAGCATCCGCTCCTTATTTGGCCATCCGTACGATAAATTGGTTAGCAGAAAAAGCCTGTTTACGATACCCACTTGCTGCAAAGATGATTCGTGAAGAGATGTATGTAGATGACCTTATCTCAGGAGCTGACACAAAACAAGAAGCTGAAACGAAAATCAAGAAGGTAAAGGCAATACTGGAAGCAGCGGGACTTAGTCTACATAAATGGGCATCTAACACAGATGAACTCATGCAAGATGTACTCTCACAAGATCGAGAGATTAAGTTTTTTCCTCCCTCCGAAGGTTCAAGTCGACTGAAGACGTTAGGAATTCATTGGCAACCCCAAGCTGATAGTTTTTTATACAGCTACACTCCCACAGTTCGCCCACAACCAACGAAGAGATCCATTTTGTCAACCATTGCCAGACTTTTTGATCCGATGGGATGGATTTCTCCATGCATTATTAAGGCTAAATGCTTTCTGCAAATGCTATGGGTCAAGAAGATAACGTGGGACGAACCAGTCGATGAAGACATCTTAAAGGATTGGAACCACTTTTTTCAAGACCTAGAAGCCGTGAATCATATCCGTATACCTCGATGGGTGCATGCCGGTGGACCATACAATAACGTGGAGCTTCACGGATTTTGCGACGCGTCGGAGAAGGCATTTGGAGCTGCGGTTTACATTCGCGTTCTGGATGAAGGAGGTAGAGTTCATTTGAGTCTGCTACTTTTAAAGACCAGAGTGGCTCCAGTCAAACCGGTAAGCATTCCACGATTGGAGTTGTGCGGTGCAGTCATTTTAGCGAAGCTTCTTAACCACGTGGCAAAGGTGCTGAATTTGACGGAAGAAAAGGTACACGCTTGGACCGATTCCACGATCACGCTTTGTTGGATAAAGTCACCACCATCACGATGGGAAACATTCGTCGGCAACCGAGTCGGTGAAATTCAACGGCTGATAAACCCATCCATATGGAGACATGTCCCAACCGACCAGAATCCTGCAGATTTAGCGTCCCGAGGAGTACTGCCCTCTGCACTAATAACAGAGCGCTTATGGTGGAATGGACCTTCGTTCCTGCACTCCAATTGGTATTTTGAAGTTCCGAGTCAGCCAACGATTATTTCCACAGAGGAAGGCCAAAAACGGACAAAAATTCACCGAGTGGAAATATCCGAAAATCCTTTAATTTTGCTGATAGGTAGGGCTTCCCGGTTCCAACAATTAGTCAGGACTGTTGCCTATTGCCATAGGTTTCTCGAAAACGTTTGTCTTTACTATCCCAAATTTTGCCGCTACATCCGCAGTTTAAGAAATAAAAACAACAAATGCATTTACAGCCTTCTTACGCCAACGGATATTGATAAAGCTACTAAAACGCTTATTCAAATCGCGCAAAAGGAAATGTTTCCGGAAGGTATCAATAAGACAAGAGGTATGGGATCATTACATCCATGTATTGACGGTAACGGAACCATTCGTGTAGGCGGAAGACTCAGGCATGCCAACATACCTTACGACCAACAACACCCTGTCATACTGGAAGTTGTAGTACTGGATCTTCCAACTAAAGAGAACGGTTAAGAAACATGTCAACCGCTGCACTATATGCTACAGGTTTCGTAACAAAACCGCACAACAGCTAATGGGAGAGCTGCCAGCTCCACGAGTTACGGTGTCGAAGCCCTTCACAAACACCGGCGTCGATTATGCAGGGCCTATAAATATTCGTGCATGGAAAGGTCGAGGAGCTAAGTGCCACAAGGGGTACCTAGCCATATTTACCTGCTTAGCTACCAAAGCGATGCAATCGAGGCAGTAAGCGACTTAACCACTCAGGCGTTTCTTGCTGCATTTCGGCGATTTGCGGCACGACGTGGAGTTTGTGCTCAAATGTTTAGCGACTGTGGCACTAACTTTGTAGGAGCAGATGCAGAACTACGACGTCTGATGAAAATTGGAATTCAGGACTGGGAAGAAATTGCGAACGTCCTAGCAACTCAGGGAACGAAGTGGAATTTCATTCCCCCGGCTTCTCCCCACTTTGGAGGTTTATGGGAAGCAGGAGTGAAGAGTGTTAAATTCCACCTAAAAAGAATTGTTGGAAATGGGACACTTACTTACGAGGAACTCACCACGCTTTTGTCTCAAATCGAAGCGTGTCTAAATTCGAGACCTCTTTGTCCCCTAACAGAAGACCCAGAGGACTTTAGCGCGTTAACACCTGCACACTTCTTGATTGGCGAAACCCTATTTACAGTTCCTGAACCCGACCTGACTCTAGGCAAACAGAGCTACACCGACCGATGGAAAGCGATTCAGGCGCATTTACAAGTCTTCTGGAAGCAATGGCAGACAGAATATTTAAGCCGATTACAACAACGCCCGAAATGGCTGAAACCTTTACCGCAACTGAAAGTAGGTGATTTAGTTCTAATAAAGGATGAGCGACTTCCACCAGCAAAATGGAGTTTAGGCCGCATCCTAGAAACATACCCCGGAGCAGACACAATCGTTCGAGTTGTTAAGGTAAAAACCCAACAAGGAGAGTTTAGGCGACCGATTACCAAACTCTGCCCACTACCATCTAACAACAACCCGCAATAAACAAAATTTTATTTCACCTAAAATCGAATACCAACATTTACCCAAACACAAAAACAATAAAATAAAACGAAACAAAATTATATAATAAAATGATTAAAATTTAAATCATACAAACTTAGTTCAAACACACTCAAATTAACACGCAGAATCACTCAGCAGTGCATTCACGCATACGAAATATGAAAATCATACATTTCAGTCCACTTTATTTACACATCTATACGCGCGCACTACCCAGTGGGAAATTTGGGAAGACATTCTCATAGAAGTTATTTGGAAGCAATAGGTTTTTTAGAACAACATTCTCTGTGATGTATTAACGATGCATTCAGAAGAAATCGCTGACTTACCCTTAAAGTTAAATCAAAAGAATTCCCTGTAATGAGTTTTTGATGTCTACGGAATTTTTTGGACAAGTAGAATTTTTGCTAAGGCATATTATTATCTGTCGCGTACTTGGCGTAACCGGTTTGTGCCTGCATTCTATTATGACTTTCGTATATTGCGATTCACTTCAGTGTTATTTGTAAAGCGCAGTTGCTTAGCTGTTCATTGTGTTATAAACATTTAAATATAAATAATCTCAAAGTTTTAAAAAATATTGGATAGTAAATATTTGCTGGTAAGTACTACTTATTACATACAGCTTTTTCTGAAAAACTGCCGAATAAATGGATTTTTTTATTTATTTTCAGAAAAAATGTACTCGAAAATAATGAAATTGATTAAATTCGCCAAGTATGTTTTGCCATCTCATTACTAAATTGCAATTATAAATTATTACAACTCATTTTAGCTTTAATGCAGCCACCAAGTTATTGTGCCCTTTCCTATTGCTATTTTATAAAACTAAGTGCCATAAGTTGAGTTCAAAATATGTTTTAATTTTTCTGTAGATCCTGCCAAGGGGGAAGCAGCTGACAATTTAGATACTATTTTCAATATTGTAAGTTTATAAATCGAATTTGAAAAAAAATATTATTGAATAATATGCACTTGTTATTTCTCTTGAATTTTATTCTAAGTTCATCCTCACAATACATTCTGGATTCATCCTTTGGATGCATTCTAGATACGTCTGCCAGATTCATTCTGGATTGATTCTTGCGATGCATTCAAGAAACATTCCGAGTCAGGTGTTCTAGATATTTTGAAAACCAGTTTTGTATTGCTTCCGTCCGCGGACATGTCTTAATCAAAAGGAAATTATAGGCGCAACCTAGGGGAATGCATTCTCTGCTTCCTAGGATTGCTTCAGAATGCATATCGGACGAATCTTTTTCCCACTGGGTAACTCTACACTATCCCACACACACAAAATTTACACAAGTTCCATTCTACCATGACCACCATCCATCGATCATCACTACGTCACACAATTTCTCCAAACGTACACTCAACTGGACAAAACCCATTCATCGCAGCACACACACACACATCATCGATGGACGCCGCCGAAAAAATCAAATTAATTATTACAAACATAATGAATTCGCATGCAAATAATTTATATTAATACAACTCACCTGAATAACACTGGAAACAGTCATATTTGATGATATTTAATAAATTTTAAACTTTAAAACACTCGAATTTAATTCACGCACTACCGAAATTCTACCGATCATCTACGACACGACACGACCTTTCCCAATATGCAACAACACTAATCAGCTTTCGTCACCACAACCCAGCAGCTGCAGCAGTGATAACAAAAAAAAAAAACAACCAACAGTGCATGCACAAGCACAAAAACGGAGCAATGCGTAAACTTGTTGGCAGTAGTTGGCGAATTTTGTTATCTACCTGTGATGTACATGTTTATGATTGTATGTTCTAATTGTTTTTTTTTCTTTTCATGTACATGAACCGCATGAGAAGCAAGGCAATATAAGTAACAACTGGGCAGCGAAGACAATCAAGGGAAGGAGCATGATCAACTCGGTGGGGGGAGAATGTTGACGACGATGACGTCACTAGATACCAGACTGTAACAACACACAGCCTTAAATACTAAAAAGGGAAATTTCAGTTATTTTATTGTAAACCCAAATGTCATGAACAATGTAAACAATATAAAAAGTAAGTCATGTTGGTCAAATAAAACATTGTCGATTTATAACGTTTTAAACATAGTCGTTTCTTTTTATTACGGATTTCTCGTTGCAATATATATACAGTTTCCTTTTGCTAATTCTTTGTTCGAAACACGAACAAATTACTCTATGTGCGGAATAAAGGTTTTCATTTTTGTATTTTGTATGAGCTATATATATAACGAAAAGTGTCAATCCAGCATCCTTAATGTATTTAAAGACAAATAACACCTGGCTTATCCAATCACATGAAGTTAAATGATTATAATACAATTTTTTAGATCTGACTCCTAGGTAAAACTAGTAAAACTTTTCGTTTACCCCTATATTCAGATTTTAAGCATTTTGTTTTCAAATAGGTATGTAGGTACCTATTACATACCTAAACCATTACCTTGTAGACGAAGATTAATTTGTTTTCGTACTGAAAAAAAATCGTCGTTCTATCACAGAATTTTATGTGGAAAAAAATATGCAACCTTAAATGAAATTTATCGGTCTACCTTTGTGGCCCGAGCCGCCGAACGTGGGTATATATTTTAGATATCCTTGAATCGAAAAATGTATAGGAGCTACTGCTTCCAATGAGAAGAAATAAATTAAGGATATGTATATCCCGCGCTATTAAGGTTGATATGTGCACACTTTTCAGGAAACGTTGTCCAATTTATTTAGATGCTAATGCATACAACCAGCTAGCATCGGAGAAAACTGCAGATGCAATCGCAGAGGAATAGCATCGGTGTACCAGGTCTCTAATACAGACAAACCCAAGCCTTACTGCCATACCTGCCCTGCCGTGGCGAATTGTAAACACATGCATAAATTCCAACCGACTTATATCTGGCTGTACTTCGCAAAGCATTTTAGTAAATTACATAGATTGCTTGTTTGCATTTCGAAGCATGCATGCGTAAACACAATGGGAATGTCCTCAATCAAGATACAGAGTGTGTGTCGGTGTCAGAGGAATAGCTACAGCAATAAAAAACGAAATGTAATTGCAAGTGATGCTTTGAAAAATGTTATTTAATACCGGAAAATGGTAGCTACTAAAGCTACAACTTTAGCGAAATGCATAAAATATATTTACTTGCTGAGAATCTATTGTGAGTAAGATATTGCGTTATGAGAGATGCACGCAATAAAAGGATTTCAAAACGTTGCTTTTTAATTGAAGTCTTCATTTGTTATAATTCTTTACTGGTGCAGCCAAGAGCTTCTTTTTTTGACTGCACATCTTCTTAGAAATCCTTTTGTGGAATTCATATTTCGTACTGCATCCTCGTTAAAAATTAATCACATGGCAACATTGAGGGTAGCTTTCGAGTTTTTTTTACTTAGTATCATATGTTGCTACGAAGGAAGTCTGTAGATGAATACAATGATATAAAACAACCGTAAGGAGTAGCTACATAATATGTATTATTTTCACCGTATGTTCTTCTTACCTTGCATGTTTGACATGGTCAGGAATATATTTTTAGGTTTCATGGATCCATAGTTACATATCTTTATCGGCAGCAGCAAGATACGTTATTAAAGAGACATCTTTACGAAGGTATACATACTTATATTATATGATGTCCGATGGAACAACAATGATGTTCTCGTAATTAAAGTAGCTCTCTTTCGTTTCGGTTTGTCTAATACAGCTTTATTTCTTACAATCCTTACAGAAAGATTAAATTTTCTTTTCTTTATGAATATATAAGTATAAAAATAAGTCATTGAATATCCTTACTCTAATGCAGTATATGCATGAATATTACTGCTCGTCGACGGGCGACAGATATCTATCCAAATTAATCAACAAATGTTTGTTTAACTTTCCTTTCAAAGTCACAAAACTTTAATAAAGAATGTCCTATTTCTACTACTATTTATTTATGTAGATGAGACAGTTCTATGTGGACCTCTTTTAAGAAATGAGATGTAAAAACAAAACAATTTTCTTCTGGAATGCCGATTTGCTGAAAGGGTTGGCTGTGCGATTGTGTTTTCAGAAGCCACAGAAATCTGGGCTGTCAGATTATTATAAGTTATTTTTTTAAATTAAAAAATATTTTTTTAAGCTAAACTGGCAGCTATATTCGCTGCTGGTAGAACCTTTTTAGGTAGCGTAGACATGTTTTGATAAAGCAGTTTCATTCACATAATATGTGTTCTGCTCTATCTACGTCTTCGTTGCACAATCTGCAGTGTTGTTTCATTCAAATGCTATTCCCACGGCAGTGTCCTGTGAGGAAACCTGTAATTAATCAAATCTGTCATCTACTTATGTCGGTCATCCACTACGTGCTCAACTCATCAATTTCATGTTCAAGGCATTCAATTCTAATGTACGAGGCATTCAACTTTGTTCAACCAACGCGTTGGAGATGGTTTATTATCGTTGCTCAACGCGTTGTTCCACAAGTGTACGTGTTGCTCAACTTTGTATACCCTATCCCAAGGGTATATTAATTTTGACATATATGTAGTTTGTAACACCCCTTAATATTCGTCGTAGAATGTCCGTCCATCTGTCCGTCCGTACGCAATTTTAAGACCCTTTAAATTATGCTAGGAAGCTGAAATTTGGACCTAGGTCTCCGAAATGGCTAAGTGTAATCTAGAAAAACCTGTTTTAAAGCTAAAGTTAGAGAGATAGAGTGTTAAAATCTTCACAAGATATAGATAGAGAAAGATTTTTGCCACGCCTACTTTTTGTGGGCGTTTTTCACTAAAATGCTGTTTTCATCGTAAATTTTCACAGAAATCGATAAAAAATGTTTAACAAGATATTTAGCCAATATTTTTTCCAACACATCGCCCATACAAAATTTTTGGCCACGCCCACTTTTTGGGATCGTTGCTATCCATCATCTTCTTAATGCTTTTTTCTTTGGGGCATATAAGGATATTGATAGGGTATCACACTGTTCGCCCCAAACGGACTGTAGCCTTTCCTTATGTTTTTTAATTATCTTTCGCGGACTTTTTATAGGAAAAAGATTTGTAACTATTTTTTAAGCTATGTAAACTTTCAAGAGTTCGCCATCTTGACATCGACATTGTATTACGTATATACAGGTAAACCACAAGCTGTTTTATTTTCAGTGCTAGTTTTAACAATTTCTCCACATTTTCCCGAGTTTATTTTTCGTTCACTAAAGAAACATCGGATATAAAACATTTGAGAGTTAAATTTGTTTATTAGCCCTAAAAATTTATGTGAAAGACAACAGCAACAAAATTCTTGAGAACGAGGCCATTTTTCCTTTTCCAGTTTTTAGTATGGGTAGAAATTATATTGTTAAAAATTTCCCAAAAATTAAAAAAAAAGTAAATTAAAAATCGACCAAATTAGAAATAACAAATGGCACCAAAAAATTGACTTATTTTTCAAAATGAAACATATCCCCAATTTGAAATGAAAAAAGGGCCAAACAACATGACACTGATTTTTTTAAATTGTTCAGCAGACGCGGAAAAGTGTTTTGAAAATGCATAATTATGGGTGCTGTATTGTTGAATTATTAATAAAATTAATAAATACAATGGACGTCCAGTACAACGGATTATATAATGCAAAACCTTTTATTGGGTGTTGATTTCGCGCTTCACGAAGAACTAGTTAAAAAGCTTATATTCACTTTTTGGGAACTCACCCTTCTTCGTAGAAACATTGAATTGGACACAATTTTTTTTTAACTTCTTAATGTTGTTCAAATGTTTATACCCTATCCTAAGGGTATATTCATTTTGACACATAGTTTGTAACACCCCTTAATATTCGTCGTAGACCCATTAAAGTATATATATATTTATGATCAAGACCAAATCCTAAGAGTATTTAGCAATGTCCGTCCGTCCGTCCGCACGCAATTTAGGCCTTTAAAATGAGGCTAGGAAGCTGAAATTTGGACCACATATTCCCTAAGGCTCCGAAATAGTTAAGTGTAAATTTTTTTTTGAATACACCTACTGCCACGCCCACAATTAAGAAAAAACCGTTCTTAAGCTAAAGTTAGAGAGATAGAGTCTTACAACTTTCACAAGATATGTAGGCACTGCCCCCGTTTATAAGTTTGTCATATAAAGTCTTTTGCCACGCCTAATTTTTGTGGGCGTTTTTCACTAAAATGCTGTTTTCTTCGAAAATTTTCATCGAAACCGAAAAAAAATGTTTAACAATTTATTTAGCCAATATTTTTTTCAATATATCGACCATACAAAGTTTTTGGCCACGCCCACTTTTTGGGGGCGTTTTTAAAAAAACATGTTTTTTTTTTAATTTGATAGAATGAAAAAAAGTTCGATCCATTATCTTCTTAATTCTTTTTTCTTTGGGGCATATAGGGATATGGATAAGATATCATAGCGGATAGTTAGAAATTGCATGCCTCGATCCGGATTTAAAAATAGGTTTTAAAAATGAATTTTTCTTAAACCTTCAAAAACTGACCAGTCTGCAGTGACGAATTAAACACTAAACATAGAGGCGCAGAAGAGGCATAGTAACACTTTTGAAGTAAAATTGGTGGGAAGCCCTCAAAGTAAGGATTTTTATCTGAATTTAATAAAGAAAGAGCAATTTTAACGGATACCATTAGATTGGTTTTTGCTATTGATAAAGCCCCAAAAACGCTTACGGTTGGTTTTTCAATTTGAGTCAACAGAAAGAACATACTGTTTATACAGAAATTTGTTTAATACATCAAATTCTTTTTGTAGCCTTCTATAAACTAACAAAAGTTCCGTATCGTTTCTTTTTCAGAACAGCATATACATCTTATTTTTCCTATTGTTTAAATTAACAATGCTATTGTTAAACCAAATAGGTTTAGCTGACGATACAATCTTAACTTTAGGCGTAAATTGCCACTTTGACAGTATTAATAAATACATTAGAAGCATAATCATACCTAAAATTAAAATTAGTAACAAAGGGACCCGGTCTACAATACTCATAAAACTCAAATTCCATAGATAAAAATGGAATTAGGAAAAAGTGGAATCATAGAGTTGCCGATACTAATATTAAGATCAGAATCTAAAAAACCCAAATTAAGAACATGATTAAACTCATTTGCAAAATGATTTATCTGCCTCAGATCTAGCTGGACAAGCATATCAACAACTTCCCGCTCATAGTCTGAATTAACATTAAAAAGGAAAAGTCCGACCTCTTCATAGTCAAAAGACCAAATTAAATTAGGCAACTTAAAATGACCTAGAAGGATGAAATGCTGATGATCATCCAAATTACTTAAAATTAAAGAACAATAATAGTAAATACAGTATCTTGTAAATACAATGACATCATATCGAGGATTAAGAGGGCACGGGTGATCAAGCAACCTAAGAGTGAGAGGCACAGGAAAATCATAATGTCCACCCTAGAAATTTTGGTGCCGCACGTCACTGGCTGTGTTTTGAAGATACTTTAAAAAAATAATTGAGGTTAATAAAGTACCTGTGTGGTCCGCTTCGCGGGAATACGAGATTTCAACTATATCACACCAATGTTTTGCTTCAATCGGGGTACGTGTTGGGGTATGCACATTGTGTTCGGGCAGTAAGCGGTAGGTAATAATATATTTAAATAATATACATAATATATTTATAATATTTAAAAATATAAATATTAAACTTTAACAGCCCATACAGGGCCTAAAGTGTAGCTTATATTCATGACAAGTTATACTCTTGATTGTGATACCTTTCGCTCAGCAGTCCAACAAACTAAGCACTGAGCCACTGCACCCACATCTAAGTTATTGAATAATTATTCCCCTAATTCTTATCTGACTTATTTCTCTCATTACCTGTTTTTTTTATTAAGTTGTCCCGAAAAACATTGCAAATGGTCTCGAGCAACACATTCATCTGTAAATTCAAGCTCTTCAGGTCCCATAACTCATTCTTTCCTTAAATAATAAAGCATACATTAATGCAAAAAACTGCCAGCCATTTCAGAGTTTATGATCGAAAAAAAAATCCGAATACCATTAGCCCAATCCTATAAATCGTATCCCGGAAATATGAGTCTGACTTTAAAAACTCGTTTCTCCTTAATCCAATTTTTCATATTACTTGTCTTTTCTACGCACTATGCAAAATGTATCCTGCTAAGTAAAAGTTGAAGTTGCGTTTAAATAGCAACAAACCCAACACTTCAAAAGGAGCAAAACAACAAGAATAGAGATAGCCATCCATAAATTCAGTGAAACAAATTTGATGCTGAGCTAAAATCCTAACGCGTACTCATTACAAACACCATCTGCAAATAAATATATGAGATCTAATAAAAATAAGCCTTAGCGAAAATTGTCTACCGTTTGTTCGTTTTTGAAGCGTAGAATTTAATATAAAAAATTATTTAAAGAAAGAGTGTAATAAATTACCTCTGTTCTCGCGTTTACTTACAGAAAATACATTTGACCCTGCTGAGGAAATTCGAGTGTTACAAAGTAAGCAGGCTAGGTAATAATATAAAGAGGAGACAGATGATGTCTTGGTATGGTCCTGTCAAGGAATAGAAGTTCTGTTGCTGTGCGCCTTGATGAAACAGCAAAGGACATTCCACAATTGACACTCTCTACAAGTGCATTTTATTTACATTATGATTTCAATGTAAACGCAAATCAGGTGCGAATTTGTATTGAAGTTCTCGCTCTTGGCAAGAAGAACGTGTTCCGCACATCAAGTTTTTATTTATTACAATGGCAGTACCACCATTAAGGAAAAAAACGAATAAAAATAAAGCAGAATAATGCCGGAAAAGGACTTTTTCAATGAGACCCAGGAGCCAAGACTGGAAAAGCATTGCATATACCAGTTTGTGTGATATAACTGGGAGCAATATATCACCTCAGTCGGACCAAATTACTTCATTCAGAGGAGAGACTGGAATTAATTTTCGAAAATTAACCTAAATGAGGGCACGACATCAGCCATTAATTTGAACAATTCTCGCAAATTAACGGTGTAGGCCCGTTAAGAATTCAATGCTGCCTTTTTTCAAACATTCTGGTAAGGTGCCTACTAAACGAGTGAATGTTGTGACATCAAATGGGGGAATAATGGGGCTTTAGGGAAGCGGCGCTCGTATATTCGAGAATAAATCGTTATTCAAGTGCTTCAAATGAAAATTTAAGGTTTTTGAAATTAACTTGATTGCTTTACAGAAAGCAAAAGTATTGTTTGTACTCTTGTAATTTCAGAAGATATTGTATTCGGAAAAACCATGGGTATATTTACCGAGAAAATGGAGTCTTTTTAGTAAAATAGTAATTGTAAACATCTGTGCCTTATTATAACGGGTGTTTTTTTAGAGGTCGGTTTTTCGAATAGAGATGAAACTGACATTTTGTGGTCAAATCTGGCAAATCTAATGTCATTTATATTCAGTTTGGTTTGCCATTTCATAATGAACAAGTTGACAAATGAACAACGCTTGCAAATCGTGCAAATTTATTTCGAAAATAATGGTTCAGTTCGCGAAGTTTACCGCAAGCTCCGTTCATTTTATGGTCGACATAATCGTAAAGGGTGATTTTTTAAGAGGTTTAGAACTTTTTTTAAAAAAAAAACACAAAAAATTCGAAAAAATGAATGAAATATTTATTTGAATCGATAGTTTGAACCTTGCAATTTAATGTTTAAAGATAATTTCATGCAAATGTTGACCGCGGCTGCGTCTCAGGTAGCCCATCCGCTGAGTCCAATTTTGGCATACTCTTTCACACATATCGGCCGGTATCTCACGAATGAATGCATGGATGTTGGCTTCCAGTGCGTCAATCGAAGCGGGCTTGTCCCTATACACATTAGCCTTGGCATACCCCCACAAAAAATAATCTAATGGTGTCAAATCGCACGATCTAGGCGGCCAATTGACCGGCCCGAAACGTGAAATTAACTGTCCACCAAACTCGCCTCGCAATTGCGCCATTGTTTCGCGTGCTGTGTGGCATGTGGCACCGTCTTGTTGAAACCACATATCATGCAAGTCAAGAACTTCCATTTCGGGCAAAAAAAAGTTTGTTATCATCGCTCGGTAGCGTTCACCATTGACAGTAACGCTGCGATTCGCATCATCTTTGAAGATATATGGCCCAATAATGCCGCCGGCCCATAAACCGCACCAAACAGTGGCTTTTTCGGGATGCATTGGTAGCTGTTGCAATGCTTCTGGCTGATCTTCACTCCAAATGCGGCAATTTTGCTTTTTTACGTACCCATTCAACCAAAAATGAGCCTCATCGCTGAACACAATTTTTCGATAAAAAAGCGGATCCTCGGCCAGCTTTCCAAGAGCCCATTCACCAAAAATTCGGCGTTGTGGTAGGTCGCCTGGCTTTAGTTCTTGCACCAGCTGTATCTTAAAAGGCTTTACGCCCAAATCCTTCCGCAAAATTTTCCACGTAGTGCTGTAACAAAGGCCTAACTGCTGGGAACGGCGCCGAATCGACATTTCGCGGTCTTCTGTCTTCTTCGCTGATACGGCCGCAATATTTTCTTCAATACGCACAGTACGTAAACGTGTTGGTGGTTTAATGTCCAACAAAGTAAATTTGGTGCGAAATTTGGTCACAATCTTCCGAATAGACTGCTCAAAAGGTCGAGAATGCCGATCATAAAATGGAAGCAGCGCGCGATGAACATTTCGAACCGAGCACGAATTTTGATAGTAAAATTCAATAACTTGCAAGCGTTGTTCATTTGTAAGACGATCCATGGTTAAATTGCAAACCAAACTGAAGCTGTTTGACAGTGACACAAGGTACTAAACACACGTCAGCTGTCAAAACCAGTGTTGCCAAAACCAAACCAGCTAAAAAATCACCCTTTACATCAGAGCAATTAATTCGGTTAACCATGGATCATTTTTGCACCACGTTTTCTCTATGTGATAATACGCATCCGCAGAGACGTCGAGAAGTGTGCACTGAAGAAACAAATGCCGCTGTAGAGCAAAGTGTTGAAAAGGACCCGAATGAATCGATTCGCCACCGTGCACAGCAATTGGAGCTTTGTCCATCAACTTTATGGAAGATTTTGAAAGATCTCTTCTTACGACTTTACAAGATGCAGCTTGTGCAAGAATTAAAGCCGCGAGACCATGCAATACGTCGTGATTTTGCTATATGGGCCGAAAATGAGATTGATATCGACGCTGATTTTCATCGTCAATTTTGTTCAGTTGGTTGAATGGTTCATTTTCGGTTGAATGGCTACGTCAACAAGCCGCATTTGGAGTGAAAAGAATCCACATAAGACCCTTGAAACGCCATCACATCCACAAAAACAGACTGTTTGGTGTGCTCTATGGGCTGGTGGAGTCATTGGGCCATACTTCTTCCGAAATGATTCTGGAGAGTCAGTTACCTTTAATGGAGACCGGCATAGAGCCATGATAACCGACTTTTTTGTTCCCGAATTGGATGGCATGAATGTGGATGAGATGTGGTTCCAACAAGACGGCGCTACATGCCACACAGCGCACGTCACAATGGATTTCTTGAAGGAAACATTCGATGAGCGCATAATTTCGCGGAATGGACCTGCCAATTGGCCACCAAGATCATGTGATTTGACACCATTAGATTATTTTCTTTGGGGATATGTGAAGTCGCTCGCCTACGCCAACAAACCAGAAACGTTATGGGACTTGGAAGCCAACATTCGTGGCGTTATTGCCGACTTACAGCCCCAATTGCTTGATAATTTGACTTTATTCGAACCAGCCGTGGCCACATTCCCGAAATCATATTGAATCATTAATGGCATAAAATTATCCTTCCAATAAAGCCAAATTGATGGACATTAAAACGATTTTCTTGTGTTTTATTTCAATTCGATGTTCTATAGCTCTGAAAAAAACATCCTGTATATAGTCACATGTTAACTTCTATTGATAGTCCACGCACAACTAGTCCGTTGGCAGGCATTGACAGACAAAACAAAAAAATTTTAAGATAATAAAGCAAAAAGATGCCCTTGCGATTGTTTAGGCACCGTATTGGAAGTAGCGAGGAGGATATATTACCCAACAAACGGCGGCGTATTTGGACGAAAGATTGGATGGACCACTATCAGTAGGAGGAGCCACATTTGCGTCATTATTTAGGCGAATGAAATCTTAGCAATTAAACTATCTTCTGTTTCGCATTCCTCTGTCAACGATCTCCTCCATAATTTAAGAAGTTCTAAATGCATTATACAAAGGTTTCGCTTTACGGCGAATTGACGGACCCACTTTTCATATGTCATATCACATTCATTGCTGCGCCTTTTATTTCCGCGTTAACAGGTCTTATAGTGTTTTAATGACAAATCCAGCAGAAAAGTGTTTCCATTTTGTCTCCGAATATCTTTCTTATTTTAAATGAGAAGACCTAAAAAGTGGATGTCGTCCATCTGTCTGGCTTTATGTCTATCTATCGATCTGTCCAGAAGTCGATTGTTCGACGGATTTGCTTTGACGTTTTAGGGTAACATCTCGTGGAGCCGGATTTTAGTTGGTTTTAATATTTTGGATACTTAGTATACTTAGTCCTCGAAAAAATTTGAATAACGGTATATAATTTACAAAAAACGCCAATTGCTTACTTACAATTACTCAAAGCGTAGAAACCTAAAAGGAAATACCCCATACTTATGACAAGAATCTGCCAAACTATGCGCAATTTATTGTTAGATACAATCACCCTTGTAAGAGTATAACAAACATCATGACCACCTGTAACTTCTCTAGGCACACATTTGAAAAAAAAACACTTTCCCTAGGTACGTAGGGTGAGGTGAAATATTGCCAAACGAAATAATGCCAAATTTTAAATAAGGAGCCTTTGACAACAGTACTTTGGTGACCGCTAGAGGGATTAAGGGATTTAAACCCTCTTTCTGCAGGCGACAGGTACCGCTATGGGTATGTGCTTTTCGTCAGGCAGACATGGACTAAGGAATTTCAATCCTCTTTCCACAGGCGGTTTCATTTTAGAATGGAAATAATGCTAAATTTGTAGAATTTGTCTTTATTAAGTCTGTCGTTATTTCATGTCACCGGTACGCAAGTATATCTATTAATTTTCGTGAGATCATTATTGACACACATTACAAAGCTCAGAAACAGGGCATAGTTATAAAAATAACATAATGCTTTTTCCAAGCCTTAAATATATATGACTACAAGCAAACTACCAGCAACTATACTGTTGAGGTTTTACTCTCATGCGTCGAACAATTCAAACATCACTCCACTCTTCACCATATCGCTTCGGGTCAAGCATAACAACACAATCAGGAACAAATTGTGGTTGTTCTACCTCATTTAGAGCATCATTGAAACCTTTAGCCTTCTGCAAGTCAACTTCAAACCCGACCATGAGCCAAGTGCCCCCATTGCAGAAATAACGAAAATACAGCAAAAAAAATATCGCTCAAAAGAGAAAAGAATAAAAAGAATTCCTGTATGGCAACCATGATTGCCCAAAGCCAACCCAAACCCACCCATCCACTTGGCCTTCAAGCTTCCCGGAGAGAGACGAAGAGCATTGAGCATGCAAATCCTGTTGCGTTCTCCTCAGTTCCACTCACCGACATTGAATGTTGCACAATCAATTGGCGGTTGTGTACGATGATAGCAGTGGTTAGCTGGAACTGGAACATTCTGGCGACCCTTTTGCATTTGCTCGTATAGAGTTGACCCTCCATTACTAACTGGACTGCTTCAACGGGGCAACTCCTCTCAGATGGTTTGTTTTTTTTTTCTTCCTCTTCACCGACGGTATTCGTTGCCATTAGCCTCGTGGCAATAGTGTAATTGTGGGTATATTATTGCACTGATGAACTCTTTTTATTTTCTTTGGTATGATGCCGTAAATTAAATTTGTTTTTCCAAGTTCTGAAAGTTTCAACCCTTAGCTGGAAGAGCTGAGCGTTAGGGGGTTGTCGAGGAACTTTGGCAGAAACCACCCAATTATGCAAATTTCAGAATGATATCGTTTCATACTCAGATAGTCCTTTTGTGCTGGAAGCTGGAGTGTGGTGGTGTTTTTTTAATACACATGAACTTACAGCTGAGATAAATATTCAAAAAAAATTATTTTTATACTGCAAATTATTTTATTGTACTTTTTCGAGTTTATTTTATGTATGAATATTGTGGTGAAAAAATATTAACTTATTCACAGGAGTGTTTACGGTTTTAAGATAAAGAACATAATTGGATAAGAATTGTGTCATGAAATAATATATAACTAACGTTTCGTTTTTTATTACTATTTTCAACTTTTTTGACTACACAGAGAGAGATGATTTATAACTTTAATGAATGAAGGTTAACTATGAGTTCCCTAAAATCCAGTTTATGATTTATTTTAAATATATCAAGTCATTGTGAAGTGTATAAGGGTCGATCCTCGGTGTTGTGAAAAGAAAATCAAACAAAAAAAACAGAACATTGGTACTTGATTTAAGACTCTGGACATATTTTAATAGAATTTGGCTGCTTTAAATATATACAATTGACTTTAAAATAGTTCACATAGTTTGATAATATTAGCTTAAAATAATACGCGTTGGCTCTATAACATGGGCCTAACAATTTATAATGTGGGTCTTAAGAAATATGAATTAACGTGGTAATAGTCTTCAGGTTATTCAGTTCCGACTGTCGATGGTTTTAAGTTTGAAGATGAGAAAGATAAGCCACCTGTGTTTACCTCCAGTGGTAGCTGAAGTCGACGATGTCGTAGAAAGGATAGCTGGTCCTGTCGCTGTCTGTTGGGAATGTTGCCTAGTTGGGAAGTGCCATCCCTTCAGGGTATCGATGCTCTAAGATATTTTGGTCCACAGAAATCTGTCTTACCAGTGATTTTGGGTGGGTGGAAATGTTTCTTAGCATACTTTTATACAGCTCTGCCATGTATTTCTCCAATGGCTTAGATTTCGGCTTTATCATATTAGCGGCTGGTCCTGACATGCTTCCTTCGGACTGGTTCTCAGCATTTTCCTCCTTTCACTAATTTTGTTTGGATGCTGGCATTATATGATTGTAAAGAATGCGATATTTTATCTACTTCAAAAAGTTCGTATATAAAGTTCTTGGGATTACATCTCGAGGCATTTTTTTATTTTTTGCTTTAGCGTTTGAAATAACGGTACCTGCCATACATTTTTTTTGTTACAATTTTTCTAGAAAGTTATTCAAAGATTTTGGTCTTTTATTGTACTAAGGATACTTAGGATGGGGCCAAAAATACTGCATACTGTTTTTTTAGAAAAATAATATATTAACGGTAATTTATAAAACCGCCCATATCTCGAGAACTAATAAAGGGAACTCCAAAGAAATTTACGTTTTTTTTATACTATAAATTTGAACAAATGTTATCATTATTTTAAGCCGATTCCAGAACGCATCTCATTTACCTTGAAAGTTTCGTAAGACGCAGTCGTGCAGTTTATTTTTTTTAAATTTCTACCTATGAAAAATAAAATAAACAAACTATATGTGTACCTCCTGCTAACGTTGAACTAAAAATTAGCGAAGTGATTAAAAATATTTGCTTTTCAGCGATTCAGAAGAGTCCTTGTTGTAAGTAGGTACAACCAAGTCCATAAATTAATACATCCACTGCACACATTGTCATAATAATAAAAAATGGTAACAACCTTTCCACTATCATATGTATGTACATAGTCATTCGCATCGCTCTCTTATCCTGCTATCTACCATATGGATAACGTCGAAAATTCAATTTAAAATACAATTCATTTTGGAAACAATAAATGAAAGGATTTATGTATATAAAAACACAAATGTTTTATCTTATACTACCTACTATGCCACATTTATTATTCGATTTATATTATTCATACGTATAATCTATGCTTTGCTGTATAATACATATTTAATCCTTGCGGCAATGACAGTGGTTCCTATATTCTCTTTTTTTGTGCAATATCTGAATAATTTATTACCTGGGATTCGTTCATAGTCTAACTAGTTTCCATGGTCTATTAAATCTCTGAGGTAGGGACGACAGTATCTAGAAAATTTCATTTTTCATTGTCCTGCAGTATAAGTCGGATTCTTTTCTATAAAATCGCAGTTATACTGTTGGGGAAAAAACTATTAAAAAAGGACACAACCACTCGTTTCTCGATTATTCAAACATGGCCCCACAATTTTCACTCTTTGATGTCTGCATAAAGGATTGCACTAATGGAATTTTCATTCATATGTAGATACATAAGTTTTGATATGTTTGAATATGAAAAAACTCGACTGTATAGGTTCAGTAAAAGATGAATGTAGTTTCAGAAGATACTTGAACGGAGAAATTTTGAATGTGAACCCTAGGACTATAAAAGTCAGTTAAGGTTTACATTTTATATAACGGTAAGGTTCACGAGCGAGATTTTAAATTTATTTGTCTTCGCAGATAGATGTTCGTAAAACTTTTTCTTACCACGTTATGCTCAAAATAATAATAGCCTAGTCAATGTTTTGTCCCTTGTCCGGCATCCCTGTCAGATACAAAATTGCTCGGTAACTGTAACACCCCTGAATATTTGTCGTTAACCCCTACGGAGACATAAAAGAGGTGCAACCAAAATGTAAACCTTAATTGCATACCTATCTATCCGTCCTAAAAGTCAAGCTCCGAAATAGTATCGCTATAGTGTGTATACTCATACTATCCATTTTCTTGCTGTCAGATTTCCTTCGTCATCACATACGACGAGTGCTTGTTCATCATCCTTTAGTAGGAGAGTAACTAGACATGTACTTGCCCGTACATATACTAGTAATCGATCGGGAAATGGTTTTCCTATCTCTGTTCTTTACTTTTTTATTTTTTCGCAAAAAGCCGAACACATTTTGCTGAAAATCCAATATAAGGAGAAAAAAAGGATAATGTTATTTCTGATCCTGTGTGTACATAGACCGTATAGAGGTAACGGCGCGCGGTGGCGGTTTACTTGCCTGAACCAGCATGACTGGTGGGTTTGGGGAGGAAGTTTCACGTTTGAAAAGTCATTTGTCATTTGCCGCGAAGCGATAACACTTTCTGGTGAGGATTTATGAAAAACTTTTTAACTTAAACTTGAATGGGTTTCACCCAGTTAATGGATTTATGTTCCCCGTTTTATGTCCCGTTCGATGTTACTTTTTTTCATTATTTTCTTGCTCTTTTCTTCTAACAAATGTTCAATATATGTACAAAATGGAACGGAAAGTATCTAGAATGGAAGCGAAATTTGTTTCGGGAGGATGTAATTTCACGGAGATGTAATGGAGTTGCTTGGCTTGCAAGCAAACACTACAAGCGGAAAGCAAATAGTGATCGATTTCTTCACTGACAAGTGCAGGTACTTTCAGAAGGACCTAATGCGGTACCTTCAAATTGATTTTTAAAATGAAATTAAGCCGAAGGTATACCGTAACCATTTTGCAGAATACAAAATGATTACGTTACATCTGATTTTGTTGATATTTTCGAATAAATTTAAAATGTTTACTGTTTTTTTAGCGTAGAAAGTATATACATCATTTTAAACTTTAATTTACCTTGATACATAATAACAAATTTCAGAAGAAGAATTTATTTTAAGTTAAACATCTGCAACTGGTGAAAAATGGTACATAGGTATTAAAATTAAAGTATGTATGTCAATGCTGCCAAGGCAGCCTCTCCTTAATATGTCTGTTAACTGCTACATATTGCGGCATATTGTCAAAACGTCCTCTATTGGCTAGTCTTTAAAATTGAAAAATGCAATTTTGCAGGATGAACGATTTTTTTTAAAACAAATAACATTTTAAAAATAAATGAAAATCTTCCATATAATAATAGATGAGTCAATTTTCTGTTCTCTGTATAGGGTTTATGTCCGATGCAAAATTACTCGGAAACTGCAAGACATATGCATCTGAAATTTTGAACATAGGTGGTCTAAACAGGTATTCTGAATACCCTATTTTAAGGGTATATTACATTTGACACATACTTTGTAAAACCCTTTAATATTAATGGAATATATGGGTATATATATGTATATACCTATATATATTTATGATCGGGACCAAAACCTAGGACTATTTTGCAATTTCCATCCATCCGTGTGCAATTTTTAGGCCTTTTGATTTAAGCTATTATTTGGACCACATATTCCCCAAAATTCACAAATGGTTAAGTATAGAAATTATGTTTATACGCCCACTGCCACGCTCGCCGTTTTAAAGTTTAAGTTAGGGAGATAGAGGTTACAACCTCTGCAAGATATGTAGGGTAAGACTGCCCTCCTTCACATGTTTGTCAAATAACGTTTTCTGCCACGCCTACGTTTTGAGGGCGTTTTTCTTTGAAATGCTGTTTTCCTCGAACATTTTCATAGAAACCAAAATAAAATGTTTAGCAAAATATTTAGCCATTACTTTTTCCGATATATCGCCCAACAAAGTTTTTGGACACGCCTGCTTTTTGGGTGCGTTTTTTTTTTAAAAATATTATTTTATTTATTTATTATACCCTATCCTAAGGGTATATTACAGTATTTGACATATAGTTTCTAAGACCCCTTAATATTCGTCGCAGACCCATAAAAGGATCAGGATTAAAATCTAAGACTATATAGCAATGTCATCCATCTGTCCGTCCGTCCGTATCAACTTTTGAGGCCTTTAAAGTTATGCTAGGAAATTTGGAGCATATACTCCCTAGGGTTCCGAAATAGTAAAGTGTAAAAATTTTCAAAATACGTCCACTGCCACGCCCACAATTTAGAAAAAACCGTTTTAAGGCTGAAGTTAGAGAGATAGAGTTAGAACATTCACAAGATATGTAGGCACTACCCTCCTTTATAAGTCTGTAATATAAATTTTTTGCCACGCCCACTTTTTGTGGGCTTTTTCCACTTAAATGCTGTTTTCAGCGAACATTTTCATAGAAACTGAAAAAAATATCACTCACTATCATTTTTATACCCTATCCTAAGGGTATATTAATTTTGATACATAGTTTGTAACACCCCTTAATATTCGTCGTAGACCCATAAAAGCATATATATTTATGATCAGGACCAAATCCTAAGACTATTTAGCAATGTCCGTCCGTCCGTACGCAATTTCTAGGCCTTTAAAATTAAGCGAGGAAGCTGAAATTCCGACCACATACTCCCTAGGGCTCCGAAAGGGTTAAGTGTAAAAAAAATTTAACCCACAATTTAGAAAAATCGTTTTAAAGCTAAACTTAGAGAGATAGAGCGTTATAACATTCAGAAGATATGTAGGCACTGCCCTCCTTTATAAGTTTGTCATATAAAGTTTCTCGCCACGCTTACTTTCTGTGTGCGTTTTTCACTAAAGTGCTGTTTTCTTCGAAAATGTTCATAGAAAGCGAAAAAAAATGTTTAATAAGATATTTAGCCAATATTTTTTCCAACATACGGACCCATACAAAGTTTTTGGCCACGCCCACTTTTTGGGGACGTTTTTTCAAAAGAGCCTTTTCTTATGTTTTTTTTAATTTTAATGTGTAAAAAATTTTTTATATTTAGTAAATCACCCTGAGACGTTCGGCCTAACTTTAGCGCACCAAGAATACAAAAATATTTTCAAAACAATACTCATTCGCTTATATGGTTCTTCGACTTCATCAAGCGTACCACTGAACCGACCCCGACAGAAAAGTACCTCAATATATTAATCTAGTGATACCTACCACAGACACAATGTTTTAAAAATATGTCATTAGAAAACCACTGTTGTTCCACTTCTAAGAATGAATTAACGACCAACAAATTTCCGCATCCTTAATTCAGTTAATTCAGCAGTAATATTTTATTATGAAATCCAATTTCAGAAACTGTACACTTCCATGAATAGAGGTACATTTTAAAAATTCCACACTCTGTTTAGCACAGCAAGTAAATGTGTCTTACGAGCAAGCACATAACCATCATTATGCTCATCTGACACTAAAAACGAACTCGGAAAAAAAGTTACGTATTCATTACATTAACAAAAAAAAAAGAATTACTTTGTAAGTAAACACGTTGTGCTCTGGCTCTACGTCGCGTCGTCGAATGTGTACAAAACCGACGACGGCAAACAAATATAAGCCTACACACACTCCCATGTCTCATTCTCATCAGAAATGCAGAGACGTTTGTCGTCAGTGCCAAGGAATTATGTTTCTTAGTCTCCAAAATCGTCATTCCTGAAACATCCTCTTCAAACCATTTTAGGTTCTACACAAGTGCGTGTGTTTACGTCAGTGTAAGTAAAGTATCAAGTATCTATTCCGGGAGTCCTTTTAAAAAAACATAAACAGAAAACCAAAAGAGATACACCAGACAGCAGAAGGACATAAATATAAAAATAACAATTTGGCTTTCATGTAGGTAGCTATACTACGCTACATAGCTATGATTATTTTTTTTACTCCTTACTAGCTTAAAGAGAGTAAAAAGAAAAAGCAAATCCACCACTAGATAAGGACCTAATCAAAATATACGCCCTTCAGTGTCTGCAAGAGCTATAATATACAAAGAGTTCATAAACAAAGAACGAATTGGGGCCGAAATTGAATTCTCAAAAGCGAAAAGCTTCCCCCCACTGTCCTTCCTTAACTTCAGAAAGTTACACTTTAAGATATTCATAACAGAAAAGTTACATTGGCATAGGTATAATGGCTGTTTGCACAGAGAAAAGCACGTGCTATTCCAAACCGCAGTTAATTTCAAAAGGAAACCCATTCAAAAGCTTGTCAACACATGTGAATTATATATTTATGGGAAAGCAATTCACACATGCCGTGTACATTCACTAAAGGTACTGAGACGAGTAAATGCATTTTTAAGCTACCCAGCAGGAAAGGCAAGACGACTCTGACGAGGAGTTTTAATAGACGAAGGAGGTACAGTACCGTATCCAGGTTCGTACTTTGCAGTAATACTGCAATGAATTGAAGCCGGAGGTTTAATAACAAACATCTTTGTGATATAGAGAGTTAAATGAACCCTTGGGGTATTGACTTGTTGCTGAAGTGGTCTTAAGCGAATCTGGAGTATGTGTGTTGGTGGACACACCTATCGTAGTTGTCGGTGGAGTATGTACACAGCTGGAGGCTATTTAGATATGCATGGGGGAGGCAAACATACATTCAATAACTTTCTGAATACAATTAACTTTACATCTAATAAAGGCAACATGGAAATATGAGTATACGCGCAAGGACTGTCATTACGCATGGACGGTGTTCATTTGCGGTATCCTAGTACAACATATCAAGCCTACACTTTACTTCGATGATTCTTTATGGGGGTGGTTAACGACTTTGTTTTATCTTGGATTCAGATATGTAAGAGAAATGAGGCATTACAAACGGGAGACCAATCTTTATACATTATGGATATAGATATGATACAATAACCTTGGCATTAGACAGAAACGTACTTGCCCCAGATAAATACTCAAACGGAGGCAAAAAGAGAAAACCAAATATAGGTATTGCTAGTAATTACATACTTGTATTTATAATTTTGTTATAATAATTTGTGTAACATAAGCCCCTTCGTACTAGAGGCTAAATTGTTGCAAACCATAAGAATGAATTTAGACGATATTCTTAGTTGGTGTATTCATTAATCAATTGTTTAAGGTTATGTTATCAATTTAAGAGACATCTTTCAAAATGGATGACCTACAACGTTCTGTGTTATTGGTCATGCAATTGGCAAAGAAAGAGGGGTACACTTATTTTTCAATGCAGTGTTATTTTCGCACTCGCTCTACTAATGACACAAGTTTACAACTTTCGGACAGATATATATGCAAGTATTATTTTGAATTAAGCTGAATACCTAATATTTGAAAGAGAAATATTAGCACTTTGCACTTGCAAGAAACGCAAATTGGACATTCAACATAGCGTTTCTTACTGGCTGTATATGACAATGAATTTTGGTTTATTATTAAATTTCCGCGGAGTTAGTTCAAACTAAAATTTCATCTTACATTAAAGAAATTTATAAGGATAACTTAAAACATTTGACAATAAATACGAGATTACCCACAAATAAATAAGTACTATACTCTGTTCAACAAAAATTGTCCGTACAGGCCGCATGGGGAGATTTTTTTCTAACAATAATGCCTGTATATACTCTCACTCAATATTAAAATAAAAAACATAAGGAAAGGCTACAGTCCGCTTGGAGCGAACAGTATGATACCCTATCCCTATCCCTATATGCCCCCAAAAAAACCTTAAGAAGATGATGGATAGCATTTTATTTCATTCTATATAAAATTTAGACAAAAAAAAAACATTTTTTGAAAAAACGCCCCCAAAAAGTGGGCGTGGCCAAAAACTTTGTATGGGCGATATATTGGAAAAAATATTGGCTAAATATCTTGTTAAACATTTTTTTTCGATTTCTATGAAAATTATCGAAGAAAACAGCATTTTAGTGAAAAACGCCCACAAAAAGTAGGCGTGGCAAACAAATTTATATGACAAACTTATAAAGGAGGGCATTGCCTACATATCTTGTGAGGGTCGTAACACTCTATCTCTCTAACTTTAGCTTTAAAACGGTTTTTTCTAAATTGTGGGCGTGGCAGTGGGCGTATTCAAAAAAATTTTACACTTAACCATTTCGGAGCCCTAGGGAATATGTGGTCCAAATTTCAGCTTCCTAGCTTAATTTTAAAGGCCTAAAAATTGCGTACGGACGGACGGACGGACGGACGGACGGACGGACGGACGGACATTGCTAGATAGTCTTAGGATTTGGTCCTGATCATAAATATATATACTTTTATGGGTCTACGACGAATATTAAGGGGTGTTACAAACTATGTGTCAAAATTAATATACCCTTAGGATAGGGTATAAACATAAGGAAAGAATACAGTCCGCTTGGGGCGAACAGTATGATACCCTATCCATATCCCTATATACCCCAAAGAAAAAAGCATTAAGAAGATGATGGACAGAATTTTATTTCATTTTATTAAATTAAAAAAAAAAAAATGTTTTTTGAAAAAACGCCCCCAAAAAAATTTTCCCAACAAATTGAAAAAAACTATTTAAACAATATGTTTTCAATAGTTCGTTTTTATGTCCATTTTTCACTTTATCACATTATCATGATCAAAAACTTTTTCTATTATAAATAAAAAAAATTTCATTGGCCAAACGTTAATAATTTATAAAGAAACTTTTTAAAAGTGTGATATACAAAATATTTTTAGTTAACATTTTTTTTTCAAGGAGGGTATTTGACCGGTAGAAATGATGGATTTGCAAATGATTTATTTCTTACAATAGATTTGAAGCATTCATTATGTATTTGATCAATTTAAGCATTTGTTCGACATTTTCTAATCCGGTGTAAATCGTAAGTTAGTCTTACTTCAAGTTATGGTACCTTTCAATTTTTGTAACAAAGATGAAAGTCACACTTAGCTACCAAGTAGTGTAAGAACTCTTATACCACTAAAAATACCTCAATTTCGCACTAATTTCACTCAAATACTTTAGAGCTTCTTACCGAGAGTTTTTCGAATGGAAGAATAATAACTATTTTCTCTACTTAGATCAACACTTAATGCTCACGCGGTTTATTGGGACTATTCGGTTTTCTGTCGCAAGTGTAGATCGAAAACGGAATGAAGCTCAACCATAAATGGAACATAAGAAAAGGCTACAGTCCGCTTGGGGCGAACAGTATGATACCCTATCCATATCCCTATATGCCCCAAAGAAAAAAGCATTAAGAAGATGATGGATAGCATTTTATTTAGTTCTATTAATTAAAAAAAAAAAGTTTTTTTGAAAAAACGCCCCCAAAAAGTGGGCGTGGCCAAAAACTTTGTATGGGCGATATGTTGAAAAAAATATTGGGTAAATATTTTGTTAAACAGTTTTTTTCGCTTTCTGTGAAAATTTTCGAAGAAAACAGCATTTTAGTCAAAAACGCCCACAAAAAGTAGGCGTGGCAAAAAACTTTATATGACAAACTTATAAAGGAGGGCAGTGCCTACATATCTTGTGAAGGTTGTAACACTCTATCTCTCTAACTTTAGCTTTAAAACGGTTTTTTTTAAATTGTGGGCGTGGCAGTGGGCGTATCCAAAAAAATTTTACACTTAACCATTTCGGAGCCCTAGGGAATATGTGGTCCAAATTTCAGCTTCCTAGCTTAATTTTAAAGGCCTAAAAATTGCGTACGGACGGACGGACGGACGGACGGACGGACGGACGGACATTGCTAGATAGTCTTAGGATTTGGTCCTGATCATAAATATATATACTTTTATGGGTCTACGGCGAATATTAAGGGGTGTTACAAACTATGTGTCAAAATTAATATACCCTTAGGATAGGGTATAAAAATACGTAGTATGATATAATTATATCACATATCTCTTGCTGAAAACATAAAACAAAAGCAAATTGTTCAACACTATTCAGTTTCATTATACCCTATCCTAAGGGTATATTAATTTTGACACATAGTTTGTAACACCCCTTAATATTCGTCGTAGACCCATAAAAGTATATATATTTATGATCAGGACCAAATCCTAAGACTATCTAGCAATGTCCGTCCGTCCGTCCGTCCGTCCGTCCGTCCGTCCGTCCGTACGCAATTTTTAGGCCTTTAAATTCAAGCTAGAAAGCTGAAATTTGGACCACATACTCCCTAGGGCTCCGAAATGGTTAAGTGTAAAATTTTTTTGAATACGCCCACTGCCACGCCCACAATTTAGAAAAAACCGATTTAAAGCTACAGATGGACAGATAGAGGGTTATAACCTTCACAAGATATGTAGCCACTGCCCTCCTTTATAAGTTTGTCATATAAAGTTTTTTGCCACGCCTACTCTTTGTGGGCGTTTTTCACTAAAATGCTGTTTTCTTCGATAATTTTCATAGAAACCGAAAAAAAGTGTTTAACAAGATATTTAGCCAATATTTTTTCCAATATATCGCCCATACAAAGTTTTTGGCCACGCCCACTTTTTGGGGGCGTTTTTTCAAAAAATGTTTTTTTTTTTTCTAAATTTTATAGAATGAAATAAAATGCTATCCATCATCTTCTTAAGGTTTTTTTTGGGGCATATTGGGATAGGGATAGGGTATCATACTGTTCGCCTCAAGCGGACTGTAGCCTTTCCTTATGTTTTTATTATGAATTTTTGTAGCACTAACACTATTCACTCAACTCAAATATTTACCCCAACTAAGTATCCTTGCAATAAACAGACAATAAAGAAAAAGACCACACGCTACAGAACTATGTCTAATTGTTTAGAAAAAATCATTTTAAAGCTAAAGATAGAGAGATAGAGTGTTACAACCTTTACACTGCCCTCCTTTATAAGTTTGTCATATAAAGTTGTTTGCCAAGACTACTTTTTGTGGGCGTTTTTCACTAAAATGCAGTTTTCTTCGAAAATTTTCATAGAAAGTGAAAAAAATGTTTAAAAAGATATTTAGCCAATATTTTTTCCAACATATCGCCCATACAAAGTTTTTGGCCGCGCCCAATTTTTGGGGGCGTTTTTCTAAAAAACATTTTTTTAATTTTAAGAATGAAATAAAATACTATCCACCATCATCTTAATGCTTTTTTCTTTGGGGCATATAGGGATATGGATAGGGTATCATGGTGTTCACCCCAAACGGACTGTAGCCTTTCCCTTTGTTTTTGAATAGATTTTAACATTTTGTAAGTTCGAACTGCAGAACATTTATAGTTTCTATTTTCACAATTTTATAAGGACTATTAATGTGAAGAACTATAAATAAGAGAGGAAAAATAAACAGACAAACTCACCACAATAAGAAATCAGCAGTAAAAGTAATCCAATAGTTGATATCCGCGTCCAGCATGCCATCTTACAAATATTTATATTTTTAATTTTCACTTAGAAACAAACTGTGAATGTGCACTTGTTAAAATAAATTTAAATTTCTTTTATTTTATAAAAGCAAAAAAAATATCTTGTATATATTTATTTCAATTTGACTCTTCGCACTAACTAGATAAATTTTTAACACTTTTACTGCTTACACGCAAATTTGCGTTCTAATTAATTTTTCACTTTTGACACACTCAGCACTCTCTGATAACACTCATTTTGTGGTGTCATTTAGTGGATTGACTTCTCGAGCTAGGAACACATTTAACGGAACGGTGCCGCGCAAATTCTGTCTTTAACGTTCCCGTTAGAAATGCAGAAAAATAAAAAAAAATAATTTTAATATAAAAAGGACCATCTACCGAACTTTCGTTAGTTAACCGAAAACGATGACGATGGCAACTCAAAAGACAAACTGTACCATGGCGGTGCGATGTCAAACATTTTTATCTGACTTGAACTTGGGCTCTCATATGTTACACATTAATTAGTTCGACTTTCATGCGCAATTAATTTCTTCGTGCATTCGAATTAAGGATGTCGATATATCAAAAAAACAGAAAAAAAAACTAATATAAATACGACCGACCCGTCGTTCTTTTAGCCGACAGATAGACAGTGCCACAACGCGTAACGTATTTATTTGGCAGTTTTCTTGAATGATATCCGAACTAGCAGAGAATACGCTCCACACCCGCAGACGCAGACGTAGACGGAGGATGGATAGATTGTATCTCTATGTATGGGCTGGCAGCGAACGACGAATTGAAATTTTCGTTGCCGGAAAAATGTTCAACAATTTGTCTTGTTTCACTGGGTGTTCGAATGCTCCACAGATAGAGGTACAAGATACTTCTGCTGCTGCTTGCTTTCGAATGCTTTGCAGAGATTTTGTAAAGAATGGTCGGGCACTGGTGAATGCGCCCTAATCAAAATCGCGTATTGGTGGGCCGGCAGTGTTTTTTTTTCCTTTACGGAAAATCAGAAAAGTGTTTCGCGTTGGGGTGGGAATTTTATAGTTTTACTTGAAAAAAAAGGGACCACTGACATGGGACAATGAAGACGCAAATACTACGACGATGAGCGCGAACACGACGACGACGACGGCGGCGGTGATGTTGTTGGGGATGAAACTAAAACTACTATGCCGGCAGTTGGTTGAATTGAAAGACAAGCAAGTCTGCGAAGTGAGTATAGTGCGTCCAAAACAGAATTGTGCTCTCACGTCACTGTTGTCGCGTCGCGGCGTGTGCTGTGTAGACAACTGCAGGCGCACACTCCGCTGGGAGAGGGTTGGAAGTTGGCTTCGTCCTCCGTCTCTTTGTGAATGAAGCTTGCTGCTGCCGCTATATTTTTATTACTCTCCTTCCTGTGTTTTCCGGGATGTTTATTATTTTGAATAAATGACAAACGGTCGCGGAGCAATCAACCCAAGTGGAAACGTGGAGCTCAGTATCTTTTTGAAAACACAATGATAATAAACACAAAATTATTCGTATCTTGTGTACGTTGCCATATCCATCTGTCTGTGTATCTGCGGATGCTGACAATCGATTTGTATATTTTTTTTCTCAATCTAGTTTCAATTTAGGTCCGATTCTAGTGTTTGGTTTACGCGTAAATATTATTACTTGGACCGCGTGTTTGAATGTTTGAATACCTATTTATAAAGCTTTATGATTGGCATATCATCGGGCAATTTTGAAAGTGTTGTCTTTTGAGAGAGGGGTCCTGAGTGTGGGATTGTGCATTACATTTTTGTTTGGATAGACATGAGGAAAGAAAAAGAGTTCTTCTGTGTTGTGTTGTGTCGTGTCAGCTGCTGCTGTTAAAAGCAAAGGAGATACGTTTGTGTTACGCTTGCAGGGCTTCTTCAGATTGCTCTCCGTAGAAATGGCATCACACGTTATTATTTCAACATTTATAGTACCGTGTCAGAGTTGTCTTGTTTGGCTTGCGATGGCTTTGGATGGAGTCTTCTCGGATGCTGTGCGGATGTTGATTTTCACTCCTACCGCTAGATGCTAGAGATTATGTTATTTTTAATGTCACCACGTTGAGTGATATTAAGATTTGAAATCTCTATCTTCTTCTTTCTGATTCTCTGTCGGTTTTGGCCTTAGGGGCTAGCGGGTGATGGCCTTGTATCCTTTGGGTGTTCTTTATTTCTGTTTGCAATTTATTGCTTTTTTGGCTGGCCGTATTCTTGGGTGTTTTTCGTGGACATTGATGTCTTTTGGTTGACATTTACGATTGTGTTTATGACCTGCAATGACAGAAAAATTGAAAGTTGATTAGGATCGTTCGGTATAAATGGTGTAAGTATAAGTCAAAATGCATTGAGTGGATAAAAGAAATTAGTTTTATGTTGGGTTAAGTTGTAATGGAATTTTGTTCATCACTGAAATTTCAGTTGGGGAATGTTTGAGTTAGGGGAGGTGCGATTGATGTATTTTTTCTTTAACGACTTTCGTATATGTAAACTTTAGGTTTAACAAACAGAAATGTGTCATTTCGTGACATTTATTGTCGGTAAACTATGTAAGGAACGCCCATTAGGTTATGAAACCAGTTCAACTGAAAGAGTTCCTGCATACAAAGATGTTGTGCATCGAATACAATGTTATCACCAAAATATAATAAAGCTTAACAGTTAAATCGGCGAAATATTTCCGCAGATTATAGCTCATAGTTTCGGTTTACAAGGAATTACCTTTATGCATATAATTTTTAGTAGTCGTTTTTTAATACGCTTCTGTTTTAGAAAATACATTTTCAACTCTTATTTGTCTGCTTTGAATACTCTTATTAGTCGAAGGTGTTGAGCATGATATGTGATAACCGTATGGCTTCTTCTTGTATCAAAATAGTGGTTGCTCGCTTTTTGCACACTTGAGTATACTTTAGGTCGTACACTGCACTTCCCCAGTAGAATGCATTGATAGCCAAGCTTTTACACTCAGGTGGACGATTTGAAAATTTTATTTAGTTAACCGGCGACTTCAAATAGAGATCCTCTTAGAATTTTGCGGTGATTGTAAACATGTGGCTTCGAAAGAACTCATTCATTGACTCAGATAATTTCACCACTGAAATGGTGGACAATAATTAATCGCACCAGGATTTGGTTTATACTAGTTCGCACATAATAGGTTTGTATGAGTTTTATAAAAAAAATGAACTTGTTCCACAATCTTCTTTATAAGCTTAAGGATTTTAATATTTATATCCATTTTAGCATCATTTGATTTCAGACAAAAAGGCCAGCGAACGGATTTTTCTGTGTTTTAGCATTTTTGTAACATTAGAACTCATTTACAGTTTAATTTTAAATTTTTAGCGCGATTGCAATCACTTCATCAATCAATTTATTAATTTCTTATATGTCTTCGTCAAGCTTTTTCTGTCAAAAATAAATGGAAATTACAGCCTTCCATTGGCTGTGTCTCACAAACCCCAAATCGCTTCTAGAAGAATCGTCAGTCGTTTAACTTGGAGTTTATATTACCCTAATTCTTTAGACGCAATTAAAAACAGGATTTTTAATATGCCCGTTTCAGGAACCCTTTGAGGGGATGCTTGGGAAATCAAGGTAGTACGAACCAACTTGGGATAGAAGTGGGAGTGGTAAGGAGGAAGGAGTAAAGATTATCTATGGAACTACTCGGCCGATTTTAAAAATTCTTCGAACGTTGTAAAACCCTGCAGATCGGCATAGCTTACTAATGGAGGCGTAAAGATGAAGAGGGACTATCTCTGGATGACTGTTTTGATCATGTAATGATGTCACCCTCAGGGGGGAGACTAAAGTATTAACTCAATTTACTTTTAAAGCTACTCAGACAATTTAAGAAAATATTTAAGCATTGCCTTTGTCCGAATAAGTAAGAATAACTGAAGAATATTAAAACCCGCGAGCGAAGTAAGTCATTGTCTAGTATAAGATAAAAAGCAAAATAGATTAAGAAATTTTGTGGTCAGTTACCGATACTGATAACTCAAGCGAATGCTCCGATTTAAGCTTTTGAGAATCGAAGAGTCCTAACTTGTAGTAAACGAATATTTTTCCCAATGACTTCTTCGTATTACATATGTAAACTTTTGTTATGGAGTGTATTTTTTTTTTTTGATATTTACCAGATATTCCTTGTAAATTTTTATTTTCTTCTTCTGTCATTTTATTCGACATTCAACATGATCAGAATAATTTGTCCGACTGTGGGTTTAATAATACCAATTCTGCACATTCCTGTACTACTTCTGGATAGCTCAGGTATTTAAATACACTTCAAATTACAGCAATTTGGCAACTACCTGGTGATTTATTTATTTCTGATCTATTGCCTATACAATTTTATTTTCCTTTTTTGTTGAAGCTTAGTATTTACCCGTAATAATAATACTATTCCATTATTCCCACCCTCAGATCTAACTCAGTTTTTACGATATTGGCAATTTCTAAGGAATATGATATACATATACCTGAAACCCTTATGCGAATCTAGATTTTGCAAAATTTTATTTACTAGTTTATGGTGCAGTGAAATAATGCCGAGCAAAAGAACTTCACATTTAACTTTTTTTTCCAAATTACACGTTATGCTCTTATAAAGTAATCAATATAGGCATATATTTGAAAATGTAAAGTCAAGATCCACACTTTTACCCGAAGTGTGGGAAAGAGTGCGCAGGCATTTTTATGCAATTTTGAAATAGTTTGAAGCTCTAAATTCACAATAAGAAAACCTTCTATATTTGTTGCTTTGCTTATAGAAATAAAACAAATTTATGTGGGATTTTAAAAGAATTTGATTTTAAAATATTAATAATATATATTTTTTAAATAGAATGCATTTTGAAAAAACAGAAAATAAATATCTTAAATAAACCGCTTAAAGTTCGAAATCTTCCAACTTTAGAAAAAGGAAGAGAAATATCTAACGCTGTTTTTGTATTTTGTGTTTTGATCGCGGCAAAATAAACTCCACATATGTTGTTAAATCTCTCAGAATTAACACCAGACCGATAACAACAAGGAACCCGGATTCCTAGACGTTCGTCTAGAAGTAACTATGAGAGCAACGGACCCATAAACACAATATATATAATCATATGGATTTTAACCTCACAAAAGAAAAGGAAAATATAAAGAAAGAACTGTGACTAAATGTTTGTAGTTAAATAAATAAGTAAAAAAAAACACGTTCTTAACAAGTGGATAAAGCATAAAGCTGCTCATTCTTAAAGCACGATTACACGGCCATTTTTGGGAGTCATTTAAATGACGCTATGACGTAAAAATAATGTCACAAGGCAGTCATTTTAATGTCGCTCGTGGTATCGCCATTTTTGGGAATTTTCGGCGTTATTTAAATGACTAGGAAAATAGCGGACCAAATGACATGAATTTTGTGCCATTTGAATAACGGAAACGAATGGCAGTGTGATCGCTCTTTAATGACGCCTAGTATAAATGACTAAACATTTTCAATTAAATGGCAGCGTCTAAATAATGACAAGGCACGAAAATCCAGTCATGCAATTTTTCGACGCAAATGGCAAATGACGCAGCACTTAATACGATATCCGTGGGTTCATTTGAATTTTTAACTCGTGGCGAAAGGACATAATAATAATAATAGTAGGACAAGCAAATATTGACATTCTTGAGGAATGTTCTTTTTAAAGGATTCAAGACCTTTTTCGATGTTCCAAGGAGTGCAAATGTATAGCAACAGCAATTTGGTACCTGATTTTATACATATTAACAAAAAAGGTCCCTTTTTAAGGATTCAAGGACCTTTTCGATGTTCCAAGGGCCCCCGAGCGAAAATTTATAGCAGCAGCAATTTGATACGTGATTTTATAGACATTTACAAAAAATGTCCTTTTTAAGGGTTCAAAGACCTTTTTCGATGTTCCGAGGACCTCCGAGTGTATGAAGTCACATAGCGCATTTGGTTCTACTTGCAAACCCTTTCATTTAAGGCCCATATCATGCGGGTTGAGAAGAAAATGGCAAAAGAGAGTATTAATAATATCATAATTGCCTCCACGCAATTGAGGCAGGCTGATATCCTTTCATTAAACATACGGTACGAAAAGGTACGAAACTATTAGTTTAGTTGGGATCACATCCCTGACTCGTAATCAAGGTCGTCATCGCTGCTAAATACGCCGTCTCCGCGATTTCCACAGTCATCGCACGAGTTATTTAGGAAATTTTTGATATATTTTTTTTCTTTTAAATTAAAAAAAGTCGTACTAAATGACAGTAGCTATATTTTTGTCATTGGTCATTAAAGGTGACATTTGTCATTTTGATAAGAAATGACATTTTTTCGTTCGTCATTTAATGGCACCCCAACGGAAAATTTTAAATGACTCGTAGTGTCCAACATTTGATTTTGTGACAAAAATTACAATGATAGTCATTTCGTATAATCACCATTTTTTTGGCAATGAGCAATGACGAATCATACCGTTTTGTCTCTCTAATGCGATAAGAGCACCGAATGCGGAATCTTTTTACTTTCCGTTGTCCAGTTATTCAATTTTGTTTGTTATATTTAACGTAAGAAACGGGCCAATGAAGTAATTTGAAAGAATTAGTTTGTTTACCAAGCAATTACTGACACTTCCAGTGAACAATGCTGCAGTAAAACGAGAGTTTTTTATGCATTCAATAGATTTTAAACTCCGAATCAGATTGTCTACGGGGTCTCTCGAAGCTTTAATGCACATACTCATCGATTTAACTGGAAACATAGATTTTACGTTGCAGAGACTTTATAGTACCATCGGAAATGGTCAATAAATTAACATTAATTATTTATACAGAGGTATGACCGAAGAAGGCAATAATTATAACTAATTTGTGTTTTCTACATAATCATGATATGAATTCATCAGAAAGTAATTGTAACATTTTCTTTTTTTTTAATTAAATAAGCGAAGTAGGTACATGTTTCAAATGAAAATACAAGAATCGAGTTTTATTTTCAAGATACTTTGTGGGCAACGTTAAAGGGCTACAAACTTAAAATTTATGCGCACTTGAAGCAGACCAAATTGTGGCAAATCTGTTTCGTACACGCGAATGACTGCTCACTCTTATCCTTGTATTGAAATTATGAGCCCCTAAACTTTGAGCATTTTTTTTCGACTGGTTTGTGTTTTGTTTTAACCTGACTACAGCTGTGGAATTTGTTTTTCATTGGCTATTGGAATGACGCTGATTTCCTCTACTAGCGATTTCTGATTTCATTTCTAACAGACGGAGAAAATGGCACTGGTGCGCTGCGTACTTCTACCCCAAAAGACTGTAGTATCTTTTGCAGTTGATTCTTTTTTCCACGCTCTGACAGCAATTTATTAGTAGTTCACATTTTAAGATAATGTACTTTTGTATCTTTTGGCACACCCTATTCACACATTGCAGAGGTTCTATTCACGTAAGTAAAAATATATTCTCTATGGGCACGCTAGATGCCAATCAAACCTTCTCCAACGCTACATTTTCCTATCTTTTATATTATCAAACAATGTAAATGACACCTAAATACTCGAAGCGTACATCAAGCTGCACCTATTTCGTGCAAATTTCAACAAAAAGGAACACTCTTTCCTTGGGTGCAGTAACCAAAAGGCTATAACCTAAGTATTTTTAATTTTCAAACGGTCGCATAAAGAGTTTAGTCATGACATCAGTATTAAAAACAAGATACAAAGATAATACATATATCTAACATTCGCATGCTTCTTTGCTATTGGAAGTTCCTTTTCGCAACAATGCAAACAATGACGTGAACTAGCTGGAGAAAACATGAGAAGAAAAGCCTTATTCGGAAATCGCATAAGTACCTAACGAGTGTGTGCACATACGTGATGAATACAGAAAAAATGGTTGTGGTTGTAGCTTTTTAAATCAACGATTGCATTGCCGTTATTATTAGTTTATACAAGTTAATAAAGGGTGATTTTTTAGCTGGTTTGGTTTTGGCAACACTGGTTTTGACAGCTGACGTGTGTTTAGTACCTTGTGTCACTGTCAAACAGCTTCAGTTTGGTTTGCAATTTAACCATGGATCGTCTTACAAATGAACAACGCTTGCAAGTTATTGAATTTTACTATCAAAATTCGTGCTCGGTTCGAAATGTTCATCGCGCGCTGCTTCCATTTTATGATCGGCATTCTCGACCTTTTGAGCAGTCTATTCGGAAGATTGTGACCAAATTTCGCACCAAATTTACTTTGTTGGACATTAAACCACCAACACGTTTACGTACTGTGCGTATTGAAGAAAATATTGCGGCCGTATCAGCGAAGAAGACAGAAGACCGCGAAATGTCGATTCGGCGCCGTTCCCAGCAGTTAGGCCTTTGTTACAGCACTACGTGGAAAATTTTGCGGAAGGATTTGGGCGTAAAGCCTTTTAAGATACAGCTGGTGCAAGAACTAAAGCCAGGCGACCTACCACAACGCCGAATTTTTGGTGAATGGGCTCTTGGAAAGCTGGCCGAGGATCCGCTTTTTTATCGAAAAATTGTGTTCAGCGATGAGGCTCATTTTTGGTTGAATGGGTACGTAAAAAAGCAAAATTGCCGCATTTGGAGTGAAGATCAGCCAGAAGCATTGCAACAGCTACCAATGCATCCCGAAAAAGCCACTGTTTGGTGCGGTTTATGGGCCGGCGGCATTATTGGGCCATATATCTTCAAAGATGATGCGAATCGCAGCGTTACTGTCAATGGTGAACGCTACCGAGCGATGATAACAAACTTTTTTTTGCCCGAAATGGAAGTTCTTGACTTGCATGATATGTGGTTTCAACAAGACGGTGCCACATGCCACACAGCACGCGAAACAATGGCGCAATTGCGAGGCGAGTTTGGTGGACAGTTAATTTCACGTTTCGGGCCGGTCAATTGGCCGCCTAGATCGTGCGATTTGACACCATTAGATTATTTTTTGTGGGGGTATGCCAAGGCTAATGTGTATAGGGACAAGCCCGCTTCGATTGACGCACTGGAAGCCAACATCCATGCATTCATTCGTGAGATACCGGCCGATATGTGTGAAAGAGTATGCCAAAATTGGACTCAGCGGATGGGCTACCTGAGACGCAGCCGCGGTCAACATTTGCATGAAATTATCTTTAAACATTAAATTGCAAGGTTCAAACTATCGATTCAAATAAATATTTCATTCATTTTTTCGAATTTTTGTGTTTTTTTTTAAAAAAAGTTCTAAACCTCTTAAAAAATCACCCGCTATAACGCAAGGCCTACATTATAAATATTAATTATTTACTATTAAAGTAAAATAAAGTTTATATTAAAAGAAAGCTACAATTAGTTTGTTTAGTGTGTAATGTAGTCGCTAAAATTAAGAATTATTACATTATACTTGTGTTATATCCTTAATATGTGTGATTATAGACTTATTTTATACAGTAGCAGAAGTAGAGATTATTACACTCTATCGAGTGATCTTAGGAAATATTATACCCTTAAAACCAACCTATTCAGTCATTCGGATAACAATAATAATAATTAGAAGGCAGTCTGATGTAATTCGCTTGCAAGTAACTACAATTGCTACTAATCGGAAATGACACTATTTTCCCGATGTTCCTTTATTGAATTTAAAACATTCTTCTTTTGGAAAATATTGAAAACTTATTTTCAAACAGTACGCTTTTTTGAAAAGAAGTTTTGGCCAAAATGAAGAACACACTGCACTTGCTGTACGCATGCAGCTTGAATTTAACAACGTTTTTGTGCGAAAAATCATCTTTTCTGACGGGGCGCATTTTCATCTCGGCGGCTACATTAACAAACAAAATTGTCGCATTTTCATTTCCATCAACAGAGTGTGACAGTTTGGTGCAGATTGTGGAGTGGTGGTAACATTGGACCATTTGTCTTCGCCATGTTAACCGACTTTTTAACTTTCTCGTACACATTAGTATACTAAAAAGAAAGTTATTGCGATCGTGCAGAAATTTTGAACTCAAACTGTCTGACTGTCTGTCTGTCTGTCTGTCCGGCGTCGTATGGCGAAACGGTTCGACGAATTTGCTTTAAACTTCGTATAAGGCTTTCGGGGTTACATCTCGGGGCATCTATTTAATTCTTGCTTTATCGTTTGAAATAACGGATACAATTTGTTTGATGAAAATCACTTATCACTATTTTTATAGAAAATGATTTTAAGGATTTTGGTCTCTTTTTGTACCGAGGATACTTAGGATGGGACCCAAAATACTGAGATTTTGATAACGATTTTCTTAAATTTAAATTAAATTCGATTTCTCAAAAACGGCTCTAACTGTCAAATGTTAATATCGGTACATTAAAAATCATTTCTGCGGAAAAAGTAGTTGCATGCATAGAATCAGTGCTGTCACTTAGAAATTGCAAAATTTGGGAGTTATGAAGAAAACTACTACTCTAGATTTAAAAAAATTGTGGTAGATTTGGAAAAAAATGCCTGAAATTAAACTGTATATATTTTAATTGATGGGTATGTTGTAAACGGCCTATGTTGCACTTTTCTTTACATTTTCGAAAACCTTTCAATAAACTAATGCTAAATAATACCTTCCTGCCCAACACAGAAACACGTTGGAAATAAAGAGCCTTCTCGTGAATTATTCCTGTATTTAAGACGAAATGAAATGGTTACAAAGTCTTAAAGATGGAAATGCGACTTATCGTGCAGAATCAATTTTCGGAGAAGTTCTGGAGTGAATGAGGGATGATATTATTAAGACTATAAAGAGATCCAAAAGTAGGGTACCACAACTTTGTCCGTTTGTCCAGAAGCCTTTGCTCGGTTCGACGGATTTGCTTCAAAGTTTGTGTTTAAAGATTTTAGCTTTTTGAGTATTTTGAAGACCAATTTAGAGAAAAGTGTGCAAGGTTTTTCAAACAAATTAAAGGTAAAACCTTGATAAGGAAAATGCAAATATCAGAATCAGAAAAAGCGATCTTAGACGAATTTGGTTTTCTCATCGCAATACCTTTTCAATCAAACTCAGACACCTTTTATTGTTTTTAAAATATAAGTTTGTGAATCAAAAACACATCTAATAGAGAGACAAAGTTTTGTATTACCCAGTCGTGGAATTTATTTAAATTTGCTGTAATACAATTCTTCTGATGTTAAGGTTTAGGTTTTGGAATTAACTGACACTTATAATCATCCCAACCAAAACCTTATGAACATTTGTTAAATTCGTAATACCGTCGTGGAATCGACAAACCTAAATTTAAGTCACAAACTGAGCTACAGAAGCAATATTTTTTTGCGGAAATTGTAGTTCTTCGTTCTAATAATTTTTGTTATTAATACAATTTTAACAAATTTTTTATTGTTGGCAAGGTTTCAGTAAAATGTAGTCAATAGTGATTACAATTTCAATACAGGAGGTATAATTTCATTTTTATTAAAGGCGAAGTTCTTACTTGACTAGCGAACGTCACAAAAGGTTAATAAAAATGCATTCAGAAATTGATGGATTGAAAAAAGCTGATAAAAGTTAAATGATAAATAGTAGTCGAATTTTCGAGCATAGTGGTAGATGTGGTAGATTAGACAATTAAGAAGATATTATTGTGGTAGAAGTGGCAACGCTGCATAAAATGCATTATCTGCCACCCTTACTCGTTCATTGACATTAAACCTCCAGTTAAGTTTTTTATCACAGATTACACACTCTCCGCTACCTTTACAGGCATCCCTCGATAGCTGATGGTTCGAATTATAGTGCATTAAAGTACCGTAATTTTTTTTAAAAAAAAAATGAGTGCCAGATTTTTGAATCCATCCTAATTATCTAAAATTCCAAAACATAACAAAATCCTTAGTGCCATTTTTTGAGAGACCATTTCTTTATAAGTTACCGTTGTTTAAAATCTTAAAGCTATAAAATGTGCCTCGAGATGTTACCCTCAAAACTCTAAATACGAACTTAACCAAGTTTCGAAATACGGCTTCTGAACCAACCGACGACTGACAGCATTGGCGGACCCAATTTTTTAGACTACTCTATAGTCAAATACTCAGTTTGATTTACGAAATGTCAGCACGATTGCAATAACAAGGTGCTAAACCCAGTATTTACTTTTGGGACTGTGACCGATAATAACAAAGATCAGATTTGTATACAGTGGTGGTCACATAAATAGTCTCTTGTTAGTATGATATGCAGTACGAACTCGGTTAACGCAACCCTTGATTCGTGCAACTCCGCCATTTTCCTAACACTAAAGTCGTAGCATGTCTTGACTCCATAAGTGAAACTTTTTAAAATGTTACCTCGGTTAGTGCAACTTCATGGCTGGACGGAGTCGGGTAAATGCAAGAAGGATGACACAAGCTGCCCATCAACAACACCGACGGTCAACCCCCAACACACGGGAATCACAATGGGTCCACAAGGACCTGAGTGTGGTATAGTAGGATCTACCCTGCTCTACCAACCCACATACCTAACCTAACCTAGTGCAACTTCTTGTGTTTTTGTGTCCTCCTTTTGGTTCGTTACCTTACAGTTATTTAGTTTTGTGCAAGTGTGTTTCTTTAGATCAGTTGAGCTTTCTTTAGTACTGAAAATTCGTTCAGGAAGCGTGTTTCAAAAAATATAACTTCTATAAAAAAACTCATAATATTTTTACTGTATGTATTATATACTGACTTAATTTCTATTAGTTGCGTAAAGTTTTTACTGTACTTAATATGTATTATCCATTAATTTATAGAGCGCCTTTACATTGTAGGTAGGTAGGTAGGTTGGTGTATGCCCCTGTGACTTCAGCCATGGCTGACTTAGACCATCAATTGGGTCCATTGTGTCCATCTGGGTACCTTTCCCCGAACTAAGAAATACCTGGAAATAGATCAAGAGTTGTGCAGTATGCCCGACCGTTCCGCATGTAGACACACAGTGCAGTGACCCCTAAGTACTCGGATAACCTTGCGGTTTATCCCGATCATGAATTTTGATCTCATTTTGACAGCTGGCCATAGCTCTTTTGTATGTCTACTAGTATCGAGTTGTGTCCAACGTAGGGTTAGTTCTACTCTAGAACTCGTTGTCGATTTTACGTGCGATGGTGCTAAGCGGTGTTCTTACAGATTCAAGTACCAGAGATGCATTCATTACTAACCCTGATCCTGTAAGCTTGTCCGCTTCCTAGTTTCCCGGGATATCAGTGTGCCCTTATACCCAGCACAAGGGTTACTGTCTTGACAGCTTATAACTCATCTAACGACTTTCTGCATTGGCTCACAGCCCTTGAATTCACAACATCTGATTTCATGGCGCTTTTTTGGCCGCTTGACTGTCAGAGTAGATGGTGATCGTTGGCGATATAGTGATTTCTCAGTTCGGCTACAGCCTGGATAATGGCAGCTATCTCCGCCTGAAAAACGCTACACTCGTCGTTTATTCTGACGGATTTGCTTAATCCTAAGGATTCACAGAAGATTCCTGCGCCTATGCCGGTGTTCTGGTATTGAATCCCCTGCTGAAGGTGAATTGGGAGGGTAGGTAATCTGTTTCTGATGTGCCTACAGTGGCGCACCATTTCAGTTCTGCAGAGGCGTGTCCGTAAGGTCTCCGGGACCAGAGTCCGTACTCTCTAAGTCAGACAGCTGTTTTAGCCGCCTTGCTGCTACAGTAAATGTCCAGTGGCATGAGATCATGTAATATCACCAGAGCTGCAGTGGGTGTCGTCCTTAGGGACCCTGTTATACCCATGCAAGCCGCCTTTTGGACTTTGGTGAGGTTGAAGAGAAGATATTTCTTTTCCAGGGCCTTCCACCAAACATTGTCTCTACATTGTAACATCTTATTAAGAATGTCCTACTAAGAATGTGTAACGAATAAACTGAAACATTAAAATTAACTATTTGAGTGGTTGTCTGTAAAATTTAGTTTCCTTAATTTCGATATCGGTAAAAATTTTTAACCGTTGAAATTCAGAACTTAGGAATTCATACGAAATGTTTACATACAATGTCTTGAAACTTTCAGGATATTTGTTGCTTCCAATCAGAGGTTTATTTAATTACATAACATTATCATGAGCGCTATATGCATCAGCTATTTATAAGTGGCGTACTTTCGGATCCCTAATTCGATGAGTAAACCTACCGTATCCCATTTGTGGTCACACATCGTTGATCTTTGCACCCGTGCAATGATTCAATGAGGACCTAATCAGCGAATCTTATACTATGTGCGTGCGTGTGCATATTACTTAACATTAAGAACTAATTAATACACAATCACCAAAATCGCCTGACGGATGCAATCACTCATCGTCTATGGATGCGTAATTTATGATACACACGGGCTTATGTAATGAAGTATACCGCTGGAGAGATGCTGACTTTGACGAATGCAAATTCGACGTCGTAGTCGTCTCTCTGCCTGCCTCGATCCATCCTAAACTGCTTACAGAGTATACCTAGATGGATAATTTTGTATCTATAATAGGACTGGTGGTGTTGCCTGTGTTTCTGCTGCTATTTCAAAGTGTGCACATGGTGACGCGCTGTTCCCTGCAACCATATGTCTGTTGGCGGATAGAAGATGTTCCTCGCGTGTCAGAAGCAATTTAAACAAAAATATTTAACACTGGTATAATAATAGATACACACAGCGAGTGGTGGTTGCGGTTACATATTACCCACGTCAAAAACATTACGCTTTTGAATTTTAGATTGAAATACGCTCGCATCAAGTAAGAACAGAGAGTAAAGTACCTATCCAAGTGGTTTAAGGATGAGTTGAAATGTACACCTAATTGTGATGTAGGTGGCAGAGATATTTTTAGTCAATGTGATATGATAGGTGGTCGCTCGGAGAATGTTTCTATGAGATGTGGTTAACAAATTTTCAGTACCTGAGGTGTGAAATTACTGCTTGAGTAAATTTTCATGAGTCTCGTGCAGTTGTTCCATACTGCGTGTATGTAATTGTAAATAGCTTAATTTTATATACTCGATATTGGGATCATGTGAATTTTTTTTATAGATTAAAATAGAGGCTTTCACGGCTATTGAAGAACAGGCGAAACTAGTTGGCCTTGAAGTGAATGAGGACAAGACTAAATATATGTTATCAACAAACAAATAATCATCTTTCCACCGACTAGGACAAAATGTCACTGTTGATAGCAGCAGCTTCGATGTAGTTAAGGAGTTCATCTACCTCGGGGTAAACATCAACTCCACAAATGACATCTTAGTGGATATCCGTTTTCGGTTTGGGCCAACAAATGAGTTCAAAACTCCTGACTCGAAGGACAAAGTGCAAGCTTTACAGAACCCTAATCCTGCCAGTTCTGCTATACGCCGCCGAATGCTGGACGATAAGCAGGAAAGGAGAGTTAATTCTGGGATCCTTTGAAAGAAAAATCCTTCGACGGATATTTGTTCCTGTGTGCGAGGAGAAGATGCAACCGCGAACTCTATGAGCTGTACCAAGATGTGGATGTAGTCCAAAAAGCCAAAACTCGTTGACAACATTGGCTCGGCCACATCGAGCAAATGGATTACAACGCTCCAGCCAAGGGGATCTTCGAATCCCAGCCCCCAGGTTCAAGACGACAAGGAAGACCGAACCTCCGTTTTATAGACCAAGCCATCGCGAATGCCAGAGCGCTTGGTCTGGAAAACTGGAAGCAGAGTGCTCGGGATCGCAGAAGATGGAAGGCTGCCGTATCTCAGGCAGGGACTCTTTACGGGTCGGCAGCCCGTTAGGTAAAAAGTAAGTAAACTGGTCGATAGAGAAAGAGTATTTGGAGCAATTTAAATGGCCCTGCTACATTTCAACAATCTCAACCCGAGCATTATGGAATTTTTTCTACGACGAAACCAGCCGTTCACGATTTTATTCTGATATTCGCTTTAATCATATCGGATGAATCCAGTTTCACCGTTAGTTGCGCATAAGTAAAACTTTTGATAATCAACTCTTCCAGATACCTAACTTCCTATGCAGTCGGTATGTCCATTCATTAACAGAAGGCGGTCATCTCTGGGGAGTCAATAGTCCACTGCTTATGCGAAAACGATGATAATCATATGCACTGTGAGCGTGAATGTGAAGTCTTTGCCAAAAATGCTATCCATTGATGATGGCTATGCCAATAGTTCCAAGCATTAACCGACAAAGCCTTCAATGCGACGTAAACTTGTATCAACATCCATTACTATTTTCGTTTATGATTAAATTTTAAGCTACGGTGACTGGAGACCGGCAAAATTCCCTACCCCTAAGTTAGGGTAACCACCAACCACGTCACCACCCGGATGCAGCGGGTGCAAAATCGCATGGATGTATACATTCATTATATCCATCAAGCAAACAATAACAATCATCATTATAGTACGGGAACAATATTCCCTTTTGCTACCGGGGAACAGCTAGTACGGCACTGGCATACGATAGACCGACATAGCCGAGGCGGCGATGACGGCGCGCGGCATACTCGATGTACGCGGCGCAGACTGCCTCCCTTGTGTCCAATCAATTTTAAAATCACTTGTTTACACTCGCATTTGAGTGTTTCATTCAAGCGTCGACGGACGGCATTTGGTGCGATGTAAACAAACATGGAACAGTAGCAATGGCTCCATATGGCTACAAGTGGTGGTCCTTAAAGCCATCAGTGATTTTATCCAAAACAAAGCACCAACACAAATATACGAACTCGATGACTGCGGGAATAAAAGAGATGACGACGGCGATGACCTGCCTGAATACGTAAATACGCGCCGGTAGTAGCGTACGCCACGCAAGAAATAAGTAACATTTTCGAGTTGTTGTTATTGTGCCTGTGCCATGTCATTATGCTGCTCGAAACGCTAGCGAGAGGATAACAAAGCGACAACAATGGCATTCAAACACTGAGTCATGCTGTTATTTTGCTGGTAAAGGACTTAATTGCTTATTCGTTTTCTTTTGTGCTGCCTGCTGATGTATGCTTGTACACCTAGCTACCCTAGCAAACCAGTGTGTTTCTGTATCTATAGCAGATGTAGGTATGAATGAAGAATGCCATAGAAGGTGGGAACTTTTCCACTGTGAAGCCTCGGATTTTGCTAGCTTATCTTGTGCTCAGGGAATGGATATTGTCTCCTGATGTAAATGCTTTTATTTCGGATAAGGTTTTCTTTCTTTTTTGTGCTCATAGCCCCATTGCCATCGCCGTGTCGTCGGCACTCGTGAATACGACGAAGGCGGAATAGTCGTTGTGTTTTTGGGGTGGGGGGAAAGGAGAGATCGGAAATTAGGTGGCACCGTCTGTTGTAGCTATGTTCTCGACGGTATGTCCTATAACGCGGAAGGTGGCAAATGAATTTGTTCCGCGTTGTTGGTGTGCTCATACGTACATACATTTGTATGTGCTTACAATTCTCTGGTTAGCTGTTAATGAGGACATTCATTGTTATTGCTATTATTGTTGTTTGAGTTGTTTTCATTGGTGTGTACCGCCGAACGCCGCCTCGCCGACCATGCTCCGGATTTCCTTTGAAAGCGTAAAGGGGTTGCTGTCTAAAAGTGGGTAGGTATTAAAAAATAACATTTTGACATTCAAGTGATTTTAATCGGTATGTAATCGTACATACTCCTCGAGTTGTACAAAATTCCCTGTAATGGATTTTGCAATACTTAAATAAGTACAATCACTCAGTTTAGCTACCTATGTATATAAAGTAATAATAATATGATGTGCGGTGTAATGGTAATTTCTTTAATAAAAATTGTCAAAACTCAGTTAATTACTAATAAATGTCAAATTAACATGTGAATATTTAAAATAAGCTGAATCCAATATGTGGAAGTTTAGCGTTTTAGAAATTACAGTAGTAGTAAATGTCAATCAAAGTAAAAATTAAATTTTTTTAAGATGAGCTTGCTTGGTCATAAATATATAATATTTTATGTAAATGAAACCATTGACATGTTTTATCCCTACGTTTTGCTGGCATTCCTCAGATTTTTTAGGGGCATTTCCAAAGCAGTAAAAAGAATTGATAATATTTTAGCTTATTTTTAATTTCTATTGTTTTAATTTTAACGTACGTATTATTTTTTCATTTTATTTTAAATTTCCCACCCCGGGTTTAAGTCGTTGTCATTATTTTAAAAATATTAACAAAGAATATGATTTAGCAATTAAATAAACAACATTGAGAACAGAACTTAACACAACAAAAACATATATGTTAAGTTCTCTTCTAAAACATACTTTCTTTGGGTTACAAGTCAGCCAGCCAAGACCTAAAATGCAACGCCAATTCCTAATTTTAGTAGAAAATTGATTTGTACTTTTCCCGAAATGGTAAGTGTAAATATTTTGTAAATCCGCCCACTGCCCCGCCCACAATTTAGAAAAAACCGTTTTAACGCTGAAGTTGAAGAGGTAAAGGGTTAGAAAATTTACAAAAAATGTAGACACAGAACTCCTTTACAAGTTTCCTATATAAGGGCGTTTTTTAAAAATATATATTTGTCATTGAAAATTTCAACAGAAAACGAACAAAATTTTATAACAAAATATTTGGCCAATATTTTTTCCAATACATAGCTCACGCCCGCTTTTTGGAGGCGTTTTTTCAAAAATACTTTTTCTTTCTAAATTTCATATAATAAAATAAAATGCCATCTGTTATGTTCTCAACGAATTTATCTTTGGGGCATATAGGATTATGGATAGGGTATCATCCTGTTCGCCAAAGCCAACTGTAGCCTTTCCTTATGTGTTTTTTTTTTTTTGTTTTTAATTACAGTGTACTAACTCATAAGCGGACACTGATATTACCGAGGAACTTGTTTGCTTATGAAAGGTATCCGCTTACATATGAGAAACTAAACTTAATAAATGGCATTTAAGAAGGTCCTCAATTTTAATAAGCTACAGTCAGCCCGGCCGAACAATATTATATGTATAGGGATCGCCCCGGAAAGTCATTTAAAAAAACAACTTCGAAAGGAATTGAAAAAAAAAATAATTAAAAAAAAAAACACAAGAACAAGTGGGCGTGTAAAAACTTGTGTGGCAAGAAGGTAAAAATAAACTGCACACTGAAGCATTTTTTGACTCCACAGAGTAGATATATTTTCCAAAATGCATCTTCCCACCTCAAAATTAGTAGTTAAATTATTTTGCTTTTAAGGAGCACAATATATAAAATAAAACTACGCAATATCGTGCTCTAGTTATATAATATTATAACATTATAACGAAAATCTTCTATGGCTATACAGTTTTGTGTCCGCTTGCGGTTATTAGAGGGTATTACCTACTTCTATGTAAAAAAAAACACCTTAAATGGTGTCTTTTAAGTAGGTACAACACATGAAATTTCATTAAGTACCAATTTATTTGTGCTCAAACGAGAAAAGACATTCTGCGTAAATAGATAGTTTCAAAACACTACCTACTTCGGGCTTACCATCCGAGAAACAAGATTTTCGCACACATTTTCATGCTAGATATAATAGACATCTCGCTGTACCATAGAAGGTGGGAACTTTTCCACTATAAAGCCTCGGATTTTGCTAGCTTATCTTGAGCTCAGGTAATGGATATTGTCTCCTAATCTAAATGCTTTTATTTCGTATAAGATTTTCTTTTTTTATGCTCATTGCTCAACTACCATCTCCGCGTCTCTAGCACCCCTGCCTATGGCAAGGCGGCATAGTCATTACGTTGGTGGACAAGCCCGTCGACGGGTAGCGGGGGAAAATCGTGATTCCCTAGGGCCCGCCTTTAAAGAGGGGCCCCGAAAAATGAAACAAACACCAACTTTTTTTTTTGGATAATATACGCGCACCTTATAATGATTTTTTTTTCCACAGTGCGGGCATTAGGGAAGTGAAGGATTAGAAAAAAGGAGATACCGATGCACGTTGGTTTTAAATGTTTGTAAATAATAATGTGCAGGAAAAACAGAGCGTGGTAGAGCATTCCACATTCGTATTGTACGGTTGAGAAAAGAATCTTTATATTTCACAGTGCGTCCGAAAACCGGCTTAAGGGTAAACTGATGTGCATTCCTAGCATGGCGAGTATTGCGGTTGAATTGCTTTAGGGGTGGAATGCAACTGACAATTTCATTTAAACACTTGTGGTGGAAATACCGATAAAACAATGCCAAGCAGGAGACATTACGACGATGACTTAAAGAGTCAAGTGGTCAAGATGTCTCGATCGCCAATAAGTTTTACCGCACGTTTTTGAATCCTGCCAAGTAGCTCCAAATATGTCATTGGTGCACCAGACCAGATATGTGCGTTGTACTCAAGTTTTGGGCGAATGAACGCCTTGTAGATTCTAGCTAGATCAGAAGGGGTGAAATATTTCTTGCATCGCTTAAGGAAGCCTAGACATTTCGCAGAGTTCTTGGCGACATCGAATATGTGGTCATTCCAACGAAGTTTGTCGTTAACGCACATACCGAGGATGGAAAGTCTTTCGGTTTCGGCGATGCAAGTGCCATCCATGGATAATGGCAGAGAATTAGGGGTTCGCTTCAATGACAGCAGACATCATTGCGTTTTGGAAGCATTAAATTCCACTCTGATAGTTTTACCCCATTTAAGTATGCTGTCAAGATCGGAAATCAATGAGCTTAACATATGTTGCCGTTCCAGTTCAACGCCCGAAGATGAGGGGCGTTGCCAGGGAAAGGAATATGTAAAGATCAGGGTACTGTCATCAGCAAAGGAATGGATTGTCAAATGCCTTTGAAATATCAAGCGCAACGACCTTGCTTTCACCACCATGGTGAACAGGTTGGTTCCACTTTTCGGTTAGATATGTCATCAAATCACCTGTTGCTGCGAAAACCGTACTGCCGGTCATTAAGAAGTTTTCGGGATTCGAGATATTTCATAAGCTGATGGTTTATCAGCGTTTCCATGACCTTGGCAAGAAGGGACGTAAGTGCAATTGGTCCGTAGGAGGAGGGAGAGGCTGGACAAATGCTGTTTTTCACCTTCTCGGAAAGAGCCCTGAAGAATAGGACAGATAGAAAAGCTTACGCAGTGGTTTTGGCAGCGTGGAAGAACACCTCTTCAGAACGATAGGAGAAATACCATCTGGACCAGCGGATTTATGTATGTTGAGATCTTGAAGAACTCTTGCCACTGTACGAGTGCGAAAATGAATGGGTCCCATAGAATATTATATGCGTTCGAGTACAGGGGGGGATAAAGCACAATCTGGCAGCGTTGAGCTAGCTGCAAAATGAGCAGCAAGCAGAATGGCTTTATCCGAAGAGCTGACAGCTGGGATGTCATTGCAAATGAGTGTCGGGATAGATGACGAGGCCGAATTTTTAATATTCTTAACAAACGACCAAAAGTTTTTACTACCGGAGGGACTTTGTAGTATTTTTTGCCTCAACTTTTGGTCGAAGGAAAATTTGACACGATTAATGTGGGCATTGCAGTCATTTCTGGCTCGTTTGAACTTTTTTCGGTTTTCCTCAGTTGGATCGGCCTTAAATGACCGAAAACTTACCTCTTTAGCCCTGATAGTTTCTTTACAGCTCAAGTCACACCACGCGTTTTCCTTAGGTCTAATACACTTTATCCTGTTAGAGATAAAGCGTTTCATACCCAGGTGAATAAAATTTGTAATCATATCGGCAGTGGCATCCACGTCGTTGTTGAGGTAGCATAACGACCAGTTAAACCCCTCAAGAAACCGTTTAAAGCTTCCCAATTGGCTTTCTCGTATGGCGTATTATTTTCTATCTGCAGTATTTCTTATTCTAATAAGGAATTTATTTGCATACATAATTTGTTAACGTTAATCGAATCTCGATTCTATGACCAACAATTATTACGAATGACGAAAATGGTACAGGTTGGGAAAAAACACTGACTTCAAGTCAAGTAGGTATCGATTGACATTTTGTCCTAATTAGATGCTTGTTAGTTTGTTCATAGCACGTACATAGTCTTGTCCTTATTCACTTAAAGACCAACCAACCAATGTCGGCATATTCCAATAGCTATACGGATGTGTTGAAGATATTGCTTTTGAAATCTGCAATGTGCACTATCTGCTTAAGAACACAATTTAAATAATAACTGGATAGTGCATCTGCTTGGCTTAAACCGTGTTTGAAAGAGTTCATCAGATCCAGATCCGTCGGTAGGGATGTGTGCACATATTAGGCTCGTTTTGGATGTGGGTCTGATGCGGATCAGAGCCAGGCGATTACTTATCGGCTTTACCTTGTGATTGTTCCATTTGAGCTCGTCTTAAATGTTTATTTGGTTTACTGATAACAGGCTATTATGATATCTATAGTAGAATCTATATTCAAAGTTTGAAGTAAATTGGAAAATAGCTACGGGCCCATTTAATGCTATGCTAATGTAATTACAGGAATGAAAAATGCGACTCGCTTGGAAAAATAACTTGTATTAGATTTGTCTTCAAATTGGTTATGCTTTTTTATGAATTTTAATAACAAGTAGGTACCTATGGTAAGATACATGAAAACAAAAGGATTTCATATGTTAGTTCGTCTTCTGCAAGGATTTATAATTTCCAAACAAAGTTTAATCGAGTGTTAGACATTTTAAAAGTTTAGTTTCTTGATTTGTTAATAAAGAACATAACGAACAAACCCCACTAAATACCTTTTTTGACATGGGAAAGAAAAAACTAATTAAATAAAAACGACTGCTCTATTTTATTTCATCCAAAAATGCACCACTCCGACCCTTCGAACATATACATCGATTGAATGGATACATTAATTTAAATATGAATAAATTTAGATCACTCAATATTGCTTGCCATGCTCCATATGTCATTTGTCCTCGGTATATCAAATATAAAGAAAATGATGTCATTGCTTTCAATATTCCTTCAAAATCCAATATCATACTGTGGATAACATAAACGGCAACAGCAAATTCAATATGTATACACACTCTCAAGTGCATTCTGCTTCACATGGGCAAGCAGTCAAAGTGGATATCATTCATTTCATTCCAAATCTACAGATTTTATTGTCCATCCACTTCAGATGCATAACTCCAAACTTGAGGAACAGAAAGAAACTATTCTCCAAAGTGATACTGAGAAATGCATGCATTCTGTGGAAATTGCAATAAAAAACATGAGACTATAAGACAGCCATGGTTCAAGGAAACCATGAAGGCCACTTATACAGTTTCGCACACACATACGGACTGCCAAGCGCCTTAACAAGGGTTTCCATTCATTATCAACTTAAAAGCAAAATTAATAACACAGAGGGAGGCTAAGGATGAGGATGAGGAATCGTTTTATGGGAATCTTAAGAGCACTCCAAATCGAACTTAAACTAAATTCATGTGTATTAAATTTGCCACACACACAGCAAGGCATGGCGGCAGCAACAAATGACGAACACCAAATGGCAGTGGCCAAACTAGACCACCGGCATCCTGATTACGATAAATGTGACACCCGGATCCCATACATAACACTAAGCGCAGTAGGTAATTAAATTGTTTTATTCCTTTTAGATGGTGGCTAAGCTAATTACTGCACAGCGGATAATATAGTGAAGACGTTGCAACTAATGCTGCCTGTGATTGGGAGACGTGTGATATAGTTAACACCGACAACGATAATGCTTAGCACACAGAGCATAGCCCTGAAAGATGACAAGTATAATTTTAGAAATAATGTCAAGTGGCATTGCTTTGTAGCGGCATGAATGTCGATCTAAAAATACAGCAAAAATGGAAATTATATGGCAGGGTTGCAAAGGGCACATTTGAGAAATCCAATTAAGAATGCACTGCGAGAAATAAATTTCTTCCCAACTTCTTTTTATCGCAAGGAGACCGCAATGCGATCAAGGTAACTCCATCCGGTTAATTTAAGGGGAAATTTAATTCAAATATAGTCGAATCTCATTTTAAAATATTCGAACTAAGGATAACTGAAGTTAATTTTTAACTAACCTGAGTTACGTTAAGCCATTTAAGAATATGAACATAGTGAATGTATATTAAGACATAGTAATACACTTTTTATTCTTTTTATTCTAAGCCACGAGTTAGTGCTTAGCTCTTAGACATCTCTAAGTAATTATTGATTCTGTTTGAAAATGTTCATACGGGTCTTATTTTGAAAAAAATTATGCTACATGTTTATTAATAAGAAGATTGGTGTGGGCACATGGGGATATTTATTGAATTTTTGGCTGATGTTGTACAACAACAACATAATAGATATTTAATGTTAGATGAGATGATATATAACACATGACAGATTAATCTGTAACTTTTGAAATATTTTTTTTTGAAACAAATTTGGGTGTCTATAACACCATGAAACATAATTCCACAACTTCGAACATAATATCTCTTTTTTTAGTCGAGATAATTCACATAAAATAATATATTAGAGCTCCTTTTTTAATGCAATCTGCTCAACTTCGGGAACCAGTAAAGAAACTCGCCATGAGTTTCTTAATTAACTTAATAAGATTTAGATTTCGGCAAGTTTTTTTTGCCTAAAACATATTTCTTTTCTTTCTAGTTGAATAAAAGTTTTTTGGATATACATATATGTATTATAATTTTATCTCAATAGTATAATGGCCCATTTAAGTATGGCAACCGTTGTTCAACATAGTCATCTTGCTTAGGCAGACCTTAATCACTGATCAGAGCTTTAAATGTTACTTTGGATATTACTATGGATGGAGGAAACAGGAGGTATGTAAAACGAAAGCCTCATTTAGGACTGGCTCGTATTGAGCTGTATTCTAAAAGATGTTGCAAAAGCTTCGCCAAGAAGAAGTGCACCCAAATTCAAGCAAAGTTGGGAGAAATATCTTCGTCGCCTGTTTCCGGGCTGCGACAAAACAACTATCACATGGATATCATTTTTCCAGCTTTAGTTTCTAGTACCCATTTCCTACCAAAATGAAGTAACCCACATAATACTCGAGGAAGTTGGAAAAGCGCCCATATACTCCAAAAGCGAAAAACGTTGAAGCAGTAGGAAAAATCCTCTGATTTTTGGAAAAAGATGGGAGACATCGGGGTCAATATGGCTTTTGAATTTAATATCTTAATACATATAAGATGCGATCCCGTACCTAGTTAGTAGAGGCAAAGTTATCTTCTTCCTTTGCACAAATGAATGGGAGATACACGAAACTGTGTATACCATTCTATTAAGATATCTACTATAAAACGGTTGAAAGAATTCTGAAGAAAGGTAAATGCGATCGAAGGTATGGGGATCAAAATGGAAAAACAATGATTTATTTTTATACACAGTGAGGAGCCAAATTGATTCATCCATATGTTTGGTTGATTTAATAAAAATGTACTCATATAGATACACATTTCTGAAGATCAGACGGGAAAAATGTGGTACAGTAGAGGATTCTATCATCCACCCACCACAAGCTATATCAAGTTAAAGTGAATATCTACAACTTGGAGGTATAACTACTCTAAATAATATAATATCAGAAATATTAGATGCAGCTGCAAAAACTATTTAATACTTATTACATATACTAATACTTAATATATATATATATATTAAACCTTATTTAATAACGTGTTGTATGATTTTAAGTAAAAATTAAAAAACTACGTTTTCAGCTTTTCATTTCAAATGCAATTTCTTAAAACTTTTACGGTTTTATCCCTTCTCGCATCGCAGCGCTTTCTCGCTTTACTGTGAGCGCAACCTTAGAGTCGTAAGTCGAACTGACAGCCGGATATATATATTAAAGCGTTTTAGCTTTTCTAAAAACAAATTTGATGGGTCTTTGATTGGTTAAATGAAATACATAACTTGAATTTAGATTGTAGTTACAAACGCTTTGTTGGAATTTGCTAGAGTTGTTCCCTTTTTTAACAGAAGGGTTTTATCCAAGCCTCCTTGTTGTAATAAACAATTAATTCATTTAAAGAATTTGACAAAAAAAACATTAAGTTGTTTAAAAAGTCAAAAATCAAAACCGTTATGAGAACTTTAACAAACTGCGCAGAGACTGCATAGCGCTTAGTAAATTTCTTCTCAAAGATAACATTATGTCTATTGAATGCAACATAAAATAGAGTAGTTAATCGTTCTGGCAAAATATTAATACTAAACGAAAATCAGTTGGAAATCCAAATACAATGCTTTATAAAAACGTGAACTTGTCTAATGTTGAATCAACCCTAGACACTTGGGCTATCTTCTTTGAATCTGTCAACTCAAACAATAATTCTCATACCAATTCGAGAAGACATATCAGTAATTGTGTCAACATTGGGTCACTTCAACTAGGCTTTGAAGAATTCCTCCTGGCTCTTTAATCTCTCAAGCCAAATCCGAAATTCTCTTAGTACTCCTTTGCTGAATATCCTTATCCGTTCTCTTTCTGAAGGCAAATTGCTATAGGTTCGAAAGAGGTAATTTTTGGTACCCATTCATAATGTCGAGATCTATCAAAATATGTATAAGCTTACAGCAATTCCTAAACTTTTTGAAAGTATTGTTAAAGTTTTTGACGAAGGAATGTTTGTCCGAAGTTTAATATGGTTTCCGAAGTTTAATATATCTCGACGGTTTACTGTTACGAACTTGGTTTCTTTTTCTTCTTACATTCTTAATGAAATGGAACGTCGACGTCATATACACCGATTTTAGTAAAGCTTTTTGATTCTGTTCAGCATTCAATTCTTCTCTAAAAATTAGAATATTTTGGATTTCATTCTGAAATTCTTCGTTCGATTTCATCTTTTAACAGTGGTCGCACTCAATGAGTAAAAATTGGAACTTCCATATATACATTTAATGATAAACTGTACCTCCGTACTATAGCTTTATTAGATAGTCAGTGTTCACTGTACGCAGATGACGTTAAACTTTTTTCAACCATTCGGCGTATTGTCATTTGATCCAATTTGATCTTAACAGTATTATTAAATCGTGCAACGCCAAAGACTTGACACTCAACATAAGTAAGTGCAATGCGATATATTTTACCAAATCTTCGTCTCATATCGAGTTTAGCTACGCAATTCACTAACCTCATTTGAACAGAGTAGACAAAATCAAGGATTTAGGGTTCTCTTCATTTTCTTTCAAAGCTCCCATTGAATATATTGTTGCAAAAGCTAATTCAGTTGTTAGGTTTATAAAACGAAACGGTTCGGACTTTAAAGTTCCATTTGCTTTGTTTCACTTTTCGCTGGGTTATATCGATCGCCTCTTTAATATGCCGATGTCATTTGGAATCCTGACTATTCTAACTACTCAGATCCACTCGAAAAATTTCAGAGGAGTTTATCAACATATATATTTTTTATAAAATGCATTGGATCCCTTGGCCCAATTACAAAGCAAGATGTCTTCAACTTGAAATTAAATCCCTGAAATCCCGAAGACCGACTCATGGTATAATGTTTGTGAGGGACTTACTGTGCAACCAGATAAGATGTCCTACTCTGCTGTCGATGGTACCCATATACGCTCCATCTTTCATCTTTTGTTTCAGCAAAGTCACAGAACTATTTATGGTCAAAACGAACCTATATCTAGAGCCATACTTACTTTCAACAGCGTTTATAGAGAAATCTTTATTTGTATGTATATTTTATATTTATATTTTAGTTTTTGAAAATTTGTAACGTCTGTTAGCTATACAATAACTTTCTGCGATTCATAAGGTCGGCACCGCTTTCTTAGGAAATCAAACCCGCTTTCTAAGAAAAAAGTGTTTTCCTAAAATTTGTTCAAAAGCGGACCAGTAACTGCACGCACTAGTTGAAGTCTAAAATTTTTCGAGCGTTGTATAATATTACCAATAAAATGGTAAACGATGATAATTTCCATAATTCTTTCCGTGTATTTTAGTAAGAATTCACGCTCTTGTTTATTACTTCGCACCATTCTGTAATGACAAGAGGAAACGCATTGCGCACTTTGCCAATGAAACGAGTTAAAAAAACTATTACAACTGAACAAGGGGAACATACTTACATGCACGTATACCGTAAAGCTTATTCCCTCTGGTTTTCATAAAATTGCATCAACAGGAAAGAGAAAATAAAATAAATAGCAAGTGCATTTTGCAGTCGCGTCAAAAACGAAGATGCATTGTGTGCCTGTCTGTTGGTGTGTCTACTTCAAAATTGAAATGTGAATTTAATCCTGATATTTATATTTTGTTTTTAAATATGAAATTTTATCCTAAAGTGCAAGTGTAATAACGACATATTGACATATTGCTGTTGTGTAGGTATCTTTATTTCTGTATTCGTTTTTAGACACCTCCCAGATGTGTTCAGCCTGTCCTTGGTCTTGACGTCTTTATTTTCACGGCTGCAACGCATTGTAATTGATGCGGGCGACATGTGATCATGAAAATTCCACTACGGAGGGGGAACATAAATTCACAAGTGATTTGCAAGGCCTCTGATGTATTAAATCTGTATGGGTGCGCTCCAATTTGAAACGAGGCTAATCCACTTTGGGAAATCGTAAAATAAATCCTCATTGGAATTTCGAATGGAATTTTTAGAACTGTCACCTTACACTTTTACTACAATGAAGAATTCGACCGATGCTTTCCTTCAAAGAGGGAAGATGGGGGGCAATAATTTATTACGAAAAAGAGGCAACGCGATAATGGTGAAAATGTTTTAATTAATATTTAATTAAGAACGGCGCGCGACGCGATTATTAAGTGGATGACTTTGTATAGAATGTCTAAAAATGAAATTAGAATATTTGTGTAAGTAAGGGAAGGTATTTGAGAGGACTTGCAATTAAAAATTTAAATAATTTCCCAGGCAAGTTGATTGATAATAATTATATAAATTATTATGGTAGCGAATGTCGGTCACAATGGTGCTCTGTTGAATTTGTAACTTAATGGACCGTTTCACATGAAAAAATAAAAGTAAAAGTGGATACAGTAAGAAGTCGGCATAGATAGCGACAAAAACAAAATTTTATATGGTTAGTTTGTGGACTCCGCCAAAGCGTGGGAAATAATCACCTTTCAGACAATCATAGAATAGCAGAAATTATGTTTATGATGGCTAATGACGTATATGGAAGCAAAATAACGAACCCGAATAACATTTAATATAATTTTTAATAAATAAATAAAAACAATAAATAAGAAAACAAACAGAAAATGATTTTCAGACCGAGCTGAATTATTACCTTTGATGGTGAATTCATACTTTCATTTTGTACAAGCCGCACTATCCTGTCATGTTACGCTTTTCGCTTTCGCTTGTTACGAATTTTCAAATACTATTAACTATTAATATATGGTATGTAAAGGGAACTTTAAGTTGTAACACTATTTTAACTGTGGGTCATTTTATTATATGTCAAGTGATTTATTTTTAGTTTGGTTTGGCATTTCAACATGAAAAGCCTGACTCCTGAACAACGCTTCCAAATTGTGCAAATTTATTTTGAAAATTATGATTCTATGGTACGTATCGCGCGAATTTTGTTAAGCGATGATGCTCACTTTTGGTTAAATGGATACGTTAATAAACAAAACTGCTATATTTGGAGTGATGATAATTCTCATTTGTATGTTGAGACACCGTTACATCCACAAAATCTGACTGTTGGTGTGCTTTATGGGTTGGTGGAATAATTGGTCCGTACTTGATTGATTTATTGACACAATTGATTTATTGAAGCTTGGTACCCATTAAAATCGTGCGATTTAATGCCGCTTGACTATTTATGTGAAGTCGCTAGTCTACGCCGATAAACCCGAAACGATTGACAAATTGGAGGATAACATTCGCGGCGTTATTGCCAATAAACGGTCACAAATGTTGGAAAAAGTCATCGAAAATTGAACTTACAGATAAGACTACGTCCGAGCCAGCAGTGGCGGTCGAATGGTAGAAATCACATTTAAAATATAATGCCAGAAGATTATCTTTGGCATAGAGTAAATTTCATTTCAATTTAAAAAAAAAATAATATTTGTTTTATTCCATTTCAAAGTTCTATAACTCTCAAAATAAAGTGCACGACTGCGTCATATGAAACTTGACGGTACATCTCGGTACCTAAGATACGTTTTTGAATCGCAAAATGAATCGAAAATGAATTGGTGACAAATTTATTTCAATCATTTTTCAGGTTTAGAAAAATTAAATTTTCTCAAAAACGGCACTTTCGATTTTGATGTTATTTCAAACATTGGACACTTTTAATAAAATTGTTCGAAATCCAAAAATTATCAAAATCGTTGGAGCCGTTTTTAAGAAAACGAATTTAATTTAAATTTAAGAAAATCGTTATATAAAAATAAATTATTTCAAAAATTAAAGTATGTAAATTTGTTCGACTTTGTAGTACAAAAAAAACTGTAAATTTTTTTGATGTTCTCTTAATTAGTTTTCGAGATATTGCCGATTTTATAAATTACCGTTAATCGATTTTTTTTTCTTATATACGAAATTTGAAGCAAATTCGTCAAACCGTTTCACCCATACGGCTCTCGGACAGACAGACAGACCGACGGACGGCATTGGTGGACCACTTTTTTGGACTTCTCTATAGTCGTAATATCATGCCTCATACTCAGTTTGAGTTAGAAATTTCCGCAATATCGCAATAACTTTCTCTTTAGTATCATAATGTACACGAGAAAGTTAAAATAACCCTCATTGTCTACTAAGTTGAACATTCTTTATTGCGTTACAAAATCCAACTGACTGGTAAGGCAATCATAGCCCTTAGATCACAACACCAGGTAAAGTCCATACGATGACCATGTAAGAGGGTAGATATAGGTATGTGTTAATGTTTCAGTGCAATTATATGTGAATGTTAATGAAAATAAATATTGTGACTCGGCACCAAAATGATACCCATCGCGATCCCAGTTGAAGTCGCTCTTGGATTTCAAAAGGCAGAAAAACCTAAACAATTTACTGGTAAAGCAACCAATTTCCCTGTAGAGACCTAAAAGGCCCTCGAAGTCCTTGCCATCTATTTTCTCTAAATTTTCAAAGAAGTATGTATTATGTCCTCAGCAGCATACAGATCTGCGAAGTATCTGCAGATATTTGTATCCGATAATCCGAGTCTTTTTGCATGTTTCCGCCGGAGACAGTGCCTAGTCAGAATTCCTATTATTGTTCTGATCTTAACGCTGCTCAGTTTAATTAACTCTATAGATCTTTTACTATCGAAGAGTGGCCATAGAGCCTTATATACCCTGTGTCCCTCAAGACCTAATGCCAGCTTAGATTGGCAGATCCAATTGTTTTTTCTCAATCATGCAAAAGTGGAGTTTGATGTCTGCAACTTTACTGTCAACAAGTAGCGCTCCTATTCTTGCAAGCTCACCGACCTGCTCATTTCCCTCAATACCGCAGTGTCCTAGCACCCAGCACAGTCACACTTGGTTCTGACTGCATAATGCTTTAAGCATTGTGCGACAGCTCCTTACTGTATCAGAATAGATGTTGGTTGATTCCATTGCGTTGAGTGCCGCCTGGCTATCGATGTAGATGACGATATCCCTTCCGGATATCGATCTCATCATCATAGCAGCTGTTAAGCCCCAAGTCTTTCCCACCGTTCTTTTCCAGATAAAAAGAGCACTATAGGCCTTTTTTATTCCTTCCGCTACGTTAAGATTCCAATTCAGTTTCTTGTCCAGAATAACCAGGACGCACAAGAGTGGTGAGATGACTCCCCCCTGGGGGGTTCCTCTGGTTACAAACATTATAACTGAGGTTTGTCCAGTGTAACAGTTTATTTTCCTACTTGTAAGTATGTTGCAAACCCTGTTCGTGTTGGCGTCTACATAGGCGCTTTTTATGGCGCTACACTCCATGTTTTTGAAAGCCGCCAACGTAAACTCGCCAAAGTGTAGACTTCTTTCTATTTTTTGTACCCCTTCCTGCAGGGTGGTTTCCACAGCTTTGCCTTTTGTGTATGCATGCTGTGACGCAGTCAAAAAGCCATTGATGCCTCTATACCTAATATGGATTCCCAACAATCGGTGTTAGATTCTAAACATAAAAGACGACAGACTTATTGACAGTCTATATGAGTACGCCTGTGTCGTCGTGTTTGGTAATGTATACCACCAGCCAGGCCTTCGCTGCCCTAATGTGGTGCAGATTTATCAGCAGCACTTCCATCATCTTGTGGGGGTTCTTCCTCTTTCTTGCCCTTTGTTAACGGTTTGACCATCAACCTCCCTACACTGTACCCCACCACACCCTTTGCTTTCGATAGGTATGATAAGCATTCTCTATTTAGGACAGCGGAAAATGCTGGCTGTATTGCCGTCTAGGCCCCGTTTTGAGAACTCTCCACGTATCGTATCCGTAGCCACCTGCTGCAACTTAGAAGTAATTTTTGGTACTTGATCCTCATCTAGAAGCCAGGTACGCAATTTACGGTTCATGAGCACATCTGCTGGTAAATATCCAATTCCTGCGATTGGCGTGCTCCTATCCTCTAAGAGAGCTTCTTCTAGACTACCATCTTCTAGATTACGGATCGATGGTAGATTTTTTTGGGTATTGATTTTTTAATATGAACTGCTCTATCCGAAAGACCATTTGATCTTGAATGTATATGATTACTATATACAAAATTAAAATTTGAATTTTCCGCAAAGTTCCGAAGTTTATAAGAATTGAATTGTGGGATATCATGAATTAAAAATATTTCGTTTAAAACTTTAATAATACTTGCTACAGATATGTCAGCGATTGACGGAAGTTCTTTCCATATTGAATAATAATCCATTGCCACCAAATACGATATTCCATTCCAAGTTTTTGGAAAGGGGCTTCTAGGCACAGGATGTGGAATTTTTATTTTCTGGTTTAAGTACTTCACATTTTCGATATTTTAAAATCATGTTTTGATGTAAGGCCAATAACGGGTGCCCTTAGCATTATTTAACGTTTTTGTTTTGCCCGTGTGTAACTTATGAAGTACTTCTAGCATTTCACCAACAAAATTTTGAGGGACGAAGACTCGATTCTCATAAAATACCAAACCGTCTTCAACAAATATGTATTTTGTCTTTAAATTTCCAACAGAACCTTACATAACTTATTGCTTATCTAAAGGTCACTCCTCTTCATATAATCCTATAAAGGATAGTAATACCGAATTTTTTTTTAGTTTCATCTTCAAACGTCTTTCTTCTCGGTTCACTTATATTAACACTATGTACTAGATCTTTTAACGGTGATTCCATATCAACCAAAGGATCGTTGAGAAGTTAACAATTACATATTACACAGTTAACAATAACATAACACATACCATAGAGTATGACTTACTAGAGTTTCACTAGAACATGTATGAATCATTTGAAATTTAACTTTATTTTGTAATGAAATCTGATATTTCGTTTAAAGTAAAACTATATCATATTTTATCGCTAAAGCATCAGCGATCGTGGGAGACTTGAATTTAATTCAGCTTTATTCGATGGCAGGCAACTAACCAGTACGGATCGGAGTTACAAAGTTGCTAGTGTTAATTAATGTAAGTTCTTAAAAATATAGTTTAACGAGTGTAATTATTAATTCGTTGCAAGCGAGTTGAGTGTATTTCACCAACATCTTTTTTTGCTTTAGCCACTAAGGGCTCATGGGCTGACTTTATGATAAAATGGTACCCATGTATATGATTTTTAAACTTTTCACAGGCATACACTACCGCTAATTACTCCTTTTCGATTTGTGCGTACCTGGTTACAGTATCATCAGCTGGCACAAAGTAAGAAAAATTAATTCAATTTGGAAATTAGAAAAATGATATATTATTATATGATTGGAAACAGATAGCAACAAAATAATTTTCCGGATTTTTTGATATTTTGAAATTTGATTTTATAAACAAAATTTAAAATCAAAATTTTACAAAGAATCACAACACATATCAAAAGAATGACGTTTACGT